>CM057089.1:7760000-8345000 GCA_029959045.1 Taenioides sp. WSHXM2023
TGATCAGTTGACAGCTCTGCCCCTCTCTTCACCCGAGTGTCCAAGACACGCGGCCGGAGGTCAGATGACACGACAACAAAGTCGATCATCGACCTCCGGCCTAGGGTGTCCTGGTGCCACGTGCACTGATGGACACCCTTGTGCTCGAACATGGTGTTTGTTATGGACAAACTGTGGCTAGCACAGAAATCCAATAACAGAACACCGCTCGGGTTCAGATCAGGGAGGCCGTTCCTTCCAATCACCCCTCTCCAAGTGTCACTGTCGTTGCCCATGTGGGCGTTGAAGTCCCCCAGTAGAACAACGGAGTCCCCGGTCGGTGCACTGTCCAGTACCCCTCCCAGAGACTCCAAGAAGGCCAGGTACTCTGCACTGCTGTTCGGCCCGTAGACCGACACAACAGTGAGAGACCCTCTCGTTCACCGGGGTGAACTCCAACACACAGCGGCTGAGCTGTGGGGCAATGAGCAGGCCCACACCAGCCCGCCGCCGCTCCCCGCGCGCAATGCCAGAGAAATAGAGAGTCCAGCCCCCCTCAAGGACTTGGGTTCCAGAGCCCAAGCTGTGCGTGGAGGCGAGGCCGACTATATCTAGTTGGTAACGCTCAACCTCCCGAACGAGCTCGGGCTCCTTCCCCCCCAGCGACATTCCACGTCCCCAGAGCTAGTCTCCATGTCCGGAGATCTGGTCGCCGAGGCCCCCGCCTTCGACTGCCGCCCAGATCACTCTGCACCGGCCCCCTATGGATCCTCCCGCGGGTGGTGGGTCCACGGGAGGACGACCCCACATCGCTCCTTTGGGCTGTGCCCGACCGGGCCCCGTGGGGGAAGGCCCGGCCACCAGACGCTCGCCGTCGAGCTCCCACCCCAGGCCTGGCTCCAGGGTGGGGCCCCGGTAACGCCAATCCGGGCGACGTAGCTGGCCTTGTTGAATTACTCATCATAAGGGGCTTCCGAACCGCTCTTAGTCTGACCCGTCCCCCAGGACCTGTTTGCCTTGGGTGACCCTACCAGGGGCATGAAGCCCCCGACAACATAGCTCCCGGGATCATTTGGGCACTCAAACCCCTCCACCACGTTAAGGTGACGGTTCAAGGAGGGGTCTTTATAATGTATGAAATGTATTTCTGTAATGTGTTCAGGCTCGCAGATCAATCATAAAACCTCAGTAAAAAGCTCACCAGGGGAGGCAAACAGTACTCGTGCCTCAACATAGAGGGCGCTTGTGAGCACAGAGATTCTTGGCCTGCCGCCGCTATGCGCCGAAACAACTACATCATCTTCTTTTTTATATTGCATTGGGACACCTGTGTCTTTGAGGACAAAGTCCACCAATGTGCAGAGGGACTGTAAACAGTGTAATAATTTTCTTTGAGACGTGCTTTATTTTGATTTAGCCTAAATGAAATTAAAAGTCCTGCTCACGATATGCGCGAGTTGACCCAGGACCCGTGGATCGCTAAAAGCGCAACTTGAGGAAGAGAAGAGAAATAGAGAAGGGGCGTGCTGTTTTCCGTGCTGATGAGCACCTACATTTTGTACAGTTTGTCCACAGCGTATCAATGAAATAACGTATCCAGCGTGAACGAGGCGAGCCGCGTGCCTTCATGGATTTGTTTTCACCTGCTGCAGTGCACAGGAGAGATGAGGGTGCGCTCACGATGACACAGGCAGACTCCCAGCATGATCCATGTTTATTTATTCACAAATTTTCTTAAAAAGCATGTTTTTCATGAGTGATTTGGAGATTTCAGGCAAGATACAAAAAATCCAAGTATGACGCGTCCACGTTACGCATAAATGCACAGCTACAGAGCGCGCGCGGGAGCTGCTTTGCTAAAAAGCATATAAATTAGTCTATGTATTGCAAAAAAATACCTTGTTCCCAGTTTTGAAATACTGAACAACAATCACTTGTCTCGTGAGACAGGTTAGTTTTACCCTACTGATGTTGTGTTGTTGCAATAGTAATCCTTTTGGTCAGAATGTATTATCTGTCCAAGGTGGGAATCTGTGGAATAATCTACCACAAGCACTGAAAGAATGTCCTACGTATAGTTCTTTTAAAGCTCAAATGAAAAATTGGTTATGGTCAAACCAAACATGTCCTCATGTATAGTTGCACTATGATTTTAAAAGATCTTTTATGGACACATATTTGCATGTATTGAAGCTGTGGCCAAATTGACTGCAAAATAATGGGAATTGTGCAATGACTGGACTGTGAAATAATTTGGACTGTATGGACTGTATGGAGTGTGTAATAATGGGAACTGTGCAATGAGTGGGTGTGCAATAATGGGAACTGTGCAATGTATGGAGTGTGCAATAATGGGAACTGTGCAATGTATGGAGTGTGCAATAATGGGAACTGTGCAATGTATGGAATGTGCAATAATGGGAACTGTGCAATATATGGAGTGTGCAATAATGGGAACTGTGCATTGTATGGAGTGTGTAATAATGGGAACTGTGCAATAATGGGAACTATGCAATGTATCGAGTGTGCAATAATGGGAACTGTGCAATGTATGGAGTGTGCAATAATGGGAACTGTGCAATGTATGGAGTGTGCAATAATGGGAACTGTGCAATGAGTGGTATTTTATTTGCTGTTTTTAATGTTGTGACCCCAGCCCTTTGGGACAACGGATGGAAATTAGCCTTAGGCTACAATCCGGTGTGTTTACATTCATGTTGTGTCATGATTGTCCATTAACATGCTCTGTCCCAATCAAATAAATAAATAAAATAAAAATAAAAAAAAAATAAATCATATTTTATTTTTCCTTTTTTTTTTAAATTGAAGTTTTTGTTCTTTTGAATTAAGAATATAGAAAAGCCCTGGTGTAAGTAAGTCTGCTGCACTGCTGCATATAATATATAGTTGTGTCTATCAAATGATGATTTTTTTATTTTTATTTTATTTTTTTTTTTAATTTTAAAAGCGTTAGTGCCTCCCCAGCTGTCAACCTCACCGCACGTCACTGCTGTTTACTCAACCAAAGCAGTTTACTCAACCAACTATAGCTTCCTCGCAGTTAGCACAAAGTTTGTTGTAATGGCAGACAGGAATCCACTACCAGTTAGCCGCATTTTTGAGGTCGCTGAAAAAAGAAGAGAAGGTGAAAAGGAGCGAAGCCAAACTAAGGTGATTCTTAGAGAGTCTTTCCAGCGATGGCGTGCCCTGAAGCAGACGAAGGGTCTAAAGACTGAAGCTAAATGACTTTTGGACAGGTAATTTCAACAGCAATTCATTCAGCAATTCTGAACGCGCACCGGCTGTAAACACGCATGATTTCTAGCATAAGGAGGCGTTTCTACTTAGGGAGCTGTGGAGGAGGGAGGATGTCACGGACAACATTTGAAAAAGGACAAACAGTCACTTAGAAAATCCTCTATACAACCTTTAAATGGACATAATTGCTTAATGCCCAGTGACTTGTTAGCTGTTATCCTCCATACCTTTGCGTGAGTGTTGAAGAGCTCAAACAGAGCCATGATCATAGGCTCCACTGTGATGTGCCCCTGCTGGTACTCCTGCAGGTAGTACAGCATGGTCTCCCTCTCTGTCTGGGTCAGTAACATGTAGGCCTGCTGCTCCAGTGACACCTGCAGCCCTGGAGGACCCACACCTCTGCACCCGCCCGACTGGAACCACACACACACAAGAAGAGAAGAGAAGGAGAACAAAGTACAGTGTTAGCGACAGTGCATTTCAAATTGTGTTTCTGTATTTAAAAGAATCCTTAAAGATGATTTTAAATTCCATAAACATGACATGATCTGTGTCCCCAGTGAGGTACACATGTTCAAATTAATTTTTTACTGGTATCAATTGCAATGCTGATCTATTCTTAGAAAAACATTGGACATGGCCAAATTCTTTATCTTACAATTTGGTGTTTTGGTTCTCAACATTATTATCCAATTAGAGATCAGAATGAGCCCCACAAGAGTCTCTCATCTCTCTCAGTTTCAATTCTGAATCCAGTTGGTTTAAACCTAAAATGCCTCTCTCTGATCTGAATAGTGCAGCCTCTGCAGCTCAGGGAGGGAATTTTGGAGGATCTGAGCTTTCACATGAGGCATGGTCTGTCCATATACTGAAAATGAGACAAACTTGTATGTGTCCTTTATCTGCAGATTGAGACACTATAGGTTCATTTCTGATTGCAATAAAAACTGTAAGAGTGGAGACTACATGCGGTTCCTACAAATACAAATGACAAATGTTAGAGACAAAGAGTAAGCGCTCATCATAATAAATGAAAGGTTGCAGTCATCAAAATCCCAGCTGTAATTATTTATGTTTTTCTTTCCAAATAGCTAAATATCAAGTCTCCATGGGGTCTTAAAAACAGCTAGACTGCAGAATAGATCTCTACATACAGGCTTTGAAATGCATGTTTCTAGCCACTCTTTACAGTCTCACCGCTCAAAAGAATGTTAAAAAGTAAACAAGTTTTGTAAATGGAATGAAAAAGAACAAAAAACAAAAATTTTAATAATAATAAAAAAACTAAAACGCTAGGTTAAAAGCAGTGCAATCCTTTTTAGGTCCTACTGAGATATTTCCAGTCACAGCCCTGGTACAGTTGAGCAGGATTAAATCTGACATACTTATAATTACAGTTAGAGTTCAATGTTGGGTGAGTCTTGATTTAGACGTGCTTTAATCTTCTAATGACAGTACTCAGAAAGACAAAAGTGCTCTCGGGGAATGACTGTACAATCACAATAGTATTTTCACATTTAACCGAGCATGAAGTATGTAAGATTAGATTGGAATTTTTAAAGGTCCTATATTATGCAAATTCACTCTTCTGATCGTGAGCCATTTTATAAATACCTCCTCAAAAGCATACCTGGAGTTGTTTTGTATCATTCACACATGTTCCCATTATTGCACACTCCATACATTGCATAGTTCCCATTATTGCACAGTTCCCATTATTACACACTCCATACAATGCACAGTTCCCATTATTGCACACTCCATATATTGCACAGTTCCCATTATTGCACATTCCATACATTGCACAGTTCCCATTATTGCACACTCCATACATTGCACAGTTCCCATTATTGCACACTCCATACATTGCACAGTTCCCATTATTGCACACCCACTCATTGCACAGTTCCCATTATTACACACTCCATACATTGCCCAGTTCCCATTATTGCACACTCCATACAGTCCATACAGTCCAAATTATTTCACAGTCCAGTCATTGCACAATTCCCATTATTTTGCAGTCAATTTGGCCACAGCTTCAATACATGCAAATATGTGTCCATAAAAGATCTTTTAAAATCATAGTGCAACTATACATGAGGACATGTTTGGTTTGACCATAACCAATTTTTCATTTGAGCTTTAAAAGAACTATACGTAGGACATTCTTTCAGTGCTTGTGGTAGATTATTCCACAGATTCCCACCTTGGACAGATAATACATTCTGACCAAAAGTGGTCCGTCTGAGGGGTATGACCAAGTCACCCCTGGTGGTGGCTCGCGTGGTCCTTTCTGAATAGTCTTTGCGTTTGATGTACTCCTTTAACGGTGGTGGTGCGAGGGAATGTAGAACCTTGTAAATTAGACAGGCTCTTTTAAGGATGACCATGTTGCTAAAATCTAAAAGCCTATGCTTTTTCAGAATGTGACAGTAGTGGTGGGAAATGGGTTTTTTATCAAGTATTTTTAGGCCTCTTTTATAGAGGTTTTCAATGGTTTTAAGTGTTGTGGGGCAGGCAAGAGACCAAGTGGTTAAACAATAATCTATGTGAGAAATAATCATGGAGTAAAAGTACGTTTTGGCAGTATTCATGTTTAGGTTGTTCCTGATGTGACGAAAATTCCGATTATTGAATTGGATTACCTGAGACACTTTTTTAACATGACTTTTGAAGGACAATATTGGATCTAGAATAACTCCAAGGTATTTATATTCTGGGACCAGATCAAGTTCCACTCCGTTAAGAAAAACATTTGATTGCTTCAATTCGGTGTGACGTTTTGAAAAGTACATGCAAACAGTTTTTTTGGTGTTTAGCAATAGGCACGAATCCTTGAGCCAGCTATGTACAGACGACAGGGCAGCTGTGAGATCATTAGCAGCTTCCTGAGTGCTTTTGGCTTGAGTGTAGATGATTGCATCGTCCGCATACATCTGTGAGAATACATTTGGACAGACATTTGGCAAATTATTGATGAAAAGGGAGAACAATACTGGCCCAAGGATTGACCCCTGCGGGACACCAACATCACAATCCAAACACTGAGATTTTACACCATCAACTACCACACACTGTTTCCTGTGGGACAGATACGATGTAAACCACTGAAGAGCTTGACTGGAGATGTTAAACTGAGTCAACCTGGACAGCAGAATCTGATGGTTTACAGAATCAAAGGCTTTCTTCAAGTCTAAGAAGACAGCCCCAACACAGGGACTCCTGTCAAGCAAGCTCTTTATGTTTTCTGTTAGCATACACAGGGCAGTGTCTGTGGAGTGATGGGCCCGAAAGCCAAACTGTAGCGGGTGAAGTGAGGGTTGGGTGTTTTCCAAGTGAGCCGTTAGGAGTTTAACTACCCACTTCTCAGCTATTTTAGATATGACAGGAAGTATGCTTATTGGCCGATAATTAGCCATGTCTGTTTTAGCTCCCGATTTAAAAATTGGTGTCACCACAGCTATTTTCCAATCAGTTGGAACGACCGAATGTTTGAAGGACATATTGAGGAGATGGGTTATGGGCTGTACAAGAGGGTCCTTAAATTCTTTCAGGAAATTTGTATTTAGACCAAAGGCATCAAGTGCTTTTGAGTTTCTTAAGCCTGTAATTAATTTGGCAACTTCATGGTCTGAGATATCAGTGATCCTGAACATAGTCTGACCAGGGTCACTGATATTATCAGAGCGAGCAGGTGGAGTAAAGTGTTGAGCGATCTCCTTTACGGAGGTTATGAAAAAACTGTTTAAATGAGTAGCTAAGGAGAGAGGCTCTTTAACAATGAAGTTATTGACATGTAGCTCCATTGTCTTTTCATTTTTGTTTAACTGACGGCCAAGCAATTTATTTAGTTGTTGCCAAATAATTTTACCATTGCCATTTGCATTCTCTATTACATTTATGAAAAAGTTAGCTTTTGCCTGTCTTAAACTTGCAGTTACTTTATTTCGTGTATGAGTAAATCTCTGTCTGTCTATAATTAGACCAGTTTTCAAAAACTGTTTCAATAACTGGTCTCTAGTTTTCATCAGATCCCTACATTCTTTGTTCAGCCATGGCAAATTACATTTTTTCTTTAATTTAAGCTTCCCTCTAGTGGAGAAAGTTGATATTACATCTTTTACAGTTTTATTGAGTTGACTGCTACAAGACTGGGGATCATCACTGGACAGCAGTGATTCCCAGTCTATGGATGATAAGGCTTCGGCCACGTTTTGTCGTTGGTTCCTGGGTATAAATTCGTATATTGACCTGTTATTGAGTGGATTAGTAAAATCATTAGTGACCCTTGACCTGATGAGTTTTCTAGAAAATACTATAAAATTGTGGTCTGAAATACCTGTCAGCAAGTTATAAGATCTGATTATCCGTTCAGGCTTGTTACTAAAGAGCAAGTCTATTTTAGTTTTTGAAAGTCTTGTGATTCTTGTGGGCTGCTCAATGAGTTGAGAAAAATTGAGGGTGTCCATAATATGTTTAAGCGTTTTTCTGTCCTTCTTACAGTCCCAGTTCACATTAAAATCACCAATCATGATTATTTCATTGGACTTGTTTTGTATCATATGGTACTTAAGTAATGTCTGCAATTGCTCATAGAAGTTGATTCTTGCTGAGGGAGGACGATACAGACAAATCAAAGTGAAAGTCATCTCTGGAGAAAGAGAGACTTTCACTGAAATATTCTCTATCTCGACCTCTTTAGGTGCACTAAGTTCAGAGCATTCTAAGTGATTTTTTACATACAACAACACCCCCCCTCCTTTCCCCCCAATTCTGTCCCTTCTAAACACCTTGTAATTTGGGAAGACAACACCAGAGTCAGGAGATGAGCTTGTGAGCCAAGTTTCTGATAGTCCTAAAATGTCAATGTTTGAGTCACTTAATATGTGATCCAGTTGCTCACGCTTTGATAGCATACTGCGTATATTTATATGAGCACACAGGAGCCCCTTCGGTTTATATTTGGAGTCCCAGATTAGTTTAGCCTGGTTAAGTGTCTTTAGAATCTTTGTCTCCCGGTGTCTTCTCATTATAGGATTTCTAGTCTTTATTTGGGCTGGACAATTATTTTGTACAGGCTGTGTTTGCAATACGAACCCGTGTGGGTCCTCAACAGGCACTGGCGTCAGATCAGCTGTTGCGTGTCCCCCGGCGCGTGTTGTTGTTTTTAGCCTCTTAGCTGCTCCGCTAGCTGCGGTAGCCGCAGCCGTCATATTGTGCCTGTCCCGATCTTCAGCGCCTGCCCTCGCAGCCCCGCTGGGGTTCGGGGGTGAAAAGGCAGTTGATGCGTTGGTGTTATCCATGAGGATATTATATCCAGTGGAAGGAGACGTCACGATCTCCGCTCCCCGGACCTTCATTCCCCAAGAGTGACCTTGGGGAATGAAGGCCTCTGATTGGTCCGTTATTTATGTTAGCGGATTAATATGAACATTTTAAGACCAAAATGACGAGGCTCACAGCAGCAGTTACAGAGAGAGGGGCCACAATATTCTAGCTGGCTAGCACATTAGCTATATCCGTTCATATATACGGTCCATGGGTTGAAATCATCCAAATGATTCTAATGAAGGTGTATAGAGTTTAAAAACATAATGGAGCATTTCTTGTATTAACACATGACATCACAAGGTGGAACAGAGTGTTTGAGAGCAGGGTTTTGTGTTTTCAACATGAGGTAAAGAAACAAAACACAACTCCAAGTATGTTTGTGATGAAGAAACAACATCATGACAGATCAGAAAATAGCATAATATGAGCCCTTTAAAGAACTGCCCACTGAGGAGAAACAAAATGTGCTGATAGTGTTTTTTAAGAGCAAAACACTTTAATGAACTTCCAGATAAAAAGTGTGCGATTTAAAGTGCTTTTGTCTTGTCCACAGTTTGCGTTATCACACTCTGGGCACAGCCGGTCCCTTGGCTCGTTCATCGTTATCTTCAGAAGTTCCATTTAAACTCTTCGCTCAGTGTGTAGTCATCCATTGATTCGAGCAGACTGCAGGTAAATCTGAGCCAACAGTATTTTAGTGCCGACAGACATTGGAAAACAGGTGGCTGAAGTGCCTTGCTTGAGGACACAACAATATATAGATCATTCTGTTGAAAGTTAAAGTGGAACTAAACACTACATCTGCTTTTTTCACTACTAAGCTGTGTGTAACCCAAGTAAATATAGGTTTACTAATATTTTATCATCTAAAACCCTCATTTCGAAAGCCCCTTGAACACACCACTCTTTTCCTAAGTCCCCCTACATGTGTTTTAATAGCATTATTAACGGTTTCTAGTCCTATTTGGCAACTTTAATGCAAACTATAGTACATTTACAGCTTTATAGTAAAAAAAAAAAGTCTAAACTAAGCTGCCTTCAGTGGCCTCCGCAAATTCCAGTAGTTGGTGACATCACAAAAGACTGCCCCGATCACAGCCAGGTGTTTCTGATCACAAAGACCTGTCTGAGGGGGCGGAGTTTGGATAGTTTTGGAAGTGAGGATACCTGTTTGACCAATCACACAGTTCCTTACACCTCCAGACCCCGCCCCGCCTTTCCCCTCATTCTCTTTTTTATTCTATATTTAGTCCTTGGTCTAGCAGCTCTATGTGAAATGTGGCTGTGTATTCTTCAGATTTCTTTTTTTTAATGCGCATTGTGTACTGTTTCAGGGTCGCCACCTCCATAAAGATGTCACTGCTTTGTCTGGATTGTCCCACAGCATGGTATTAAATGTATTTATCGCCACGGACACAAACAAGTTACAAGTCAGATCTTTGAAGAGGTGAGTTTTTTGTTTTTTTGCCAGTAAAATCGATCTTGAGCTAATTTTGCGATTTTGTTTTTATTTGTCATCACTTTCTTCTTAAATCTATGGTATTTTAGAAATAGGAAAGATGCTTGTCTATTCGCTTGGTATAGAATAAAGATTTACAAATAAAATACGTTTATTTTTAGTTTTAAAATGGCAAATCCTGAAATTTGTTTGTTATAACTTAAGGGTACAGTATGTAACGTTCTGGAGATGGCACGTCACCTGCACGATTCCATGAAAATAGAAAGTTAAAGCCATACATCGAAACATTCTCCAAGGAGATATACATTTACATTTTTCTGATTATTCTTGGCTACTGTTTTGAAACACAGATAAGTGAAGTGTCTTGCCAAAGGACACAACTACAATTTGCAATCAGCCAACCCTTAAACTAATTCTCTTTATTCATTCTTCTTTAATCTCCGTCTCAAAGGAATGTATATTTTCATTACAACACCGCCACATCTTTTAAAGTAGAAGTCACCGAACTGAATAAGCAGTTCATTTAAATTCCACAAATTGCTATAAAACCTGATCCGGGCCTGATTGAGGTGCATCAGAAACATAATAGAGTTGTGAAGAGACATGAATAAATAAGTTCTTTTACTTAAGGTGGAAATTAGCATAGCATAAAAGCACAATGGCAGATATAAGCACAGATGGGGCAGGTTCTTTGTTGGCGTATTACAGGGAGTTATGTAAGCGGCTATGGTAGACTGGATTTGACCTTGGTGACAACAAAACTATGATGTGTGGTATCTTCCTAGATGTGGTATGCTGAAAGAGTGAATTGTGTGAAGAAAAATGTTGCGTTGTGAGTGCTACGTGTTATTATAGGTCCTATATTACGCAAAATGGACTCTTGTGAGCTTTAAGTCATGTTGTAATGTTGTTTCCTCATCAAAAACAGACCTGGAGTTGTGTTTTGTTTCATTCACACATGTTTGAGTAATCTTTTATTATTAGTCTGTCTTCATCTGCAAAGCACAAAATGCTCTGTTCCACTTTGTGATGTCATGTAGTGGTAGTTTTCAAGTTAATGGACACTTTTTACCTTTAGTTCAGTACACATGGTCAATTACAGGACTGAAATTATCCAAATGATTCTAATGAAGGTATATGGAGTTTAAAAACGCAGTGGAGCACTTCCTGTATTGCGTGAGTATTTTCTGTATGAGAGAAGAACTAAATATGATCATTTGGAAAGATTTCTTGCTTTCTTGAAAGATTTCTTGCTTACTACTACATCAGATGCCCTCCCTGCCACATGTGGAAGTAATAAAATGGCTTGGCCAAAGATGTCACTGATTTGTCTGGATTGTCCCATAGTACGGCATTAAACGCATCTAAATGTATCTATCGTCATGGACACAAGCAAGTTAAAGGTCAGATCTTTGAAGAGGTGCGTTTGTTTTTTTCTTTTTTTGCCAATAAACACCTTTAATTGAATGAATGTACGTATAAAAGATGAACATTCCAGGCAAAGCAATAGGTTACATCTCCATGGAGACGAGCGTGTGGCAGAGACCCCCCCCCCCACCCACTACATCCATAACTACTACAAAATAAAGCACTGATAAGTTTTCGTGTAGTACAGACATGACAGAATAGTATAATAATAATAGTTTCCATAACAACAATTAGATTTACGCATTTTCAAGTTTTCAAATTATTGTATTGGCCGTGATGAAGTTGGATGTTTTATTTAACTATAACGGCGAGCACTGGCTTTGACAGATTTCCTTGTTTTGCTGCGTTGTGTTTATTGAATTCTACACTCATTAGCCAAACAGCTGCTGTTCCAATCATTGAGCTGCTCTTGTGCTAATTTGGTGCACTACATAGACTAGAATATGGCTGATACTCACTCAAAATGAACCAAAACATCTGCGCGAATGAAGTCATGCCTCATCACTTATTTTGGACTCACTAGAGTAAAATATATTGTTATTTTTATGGGGTTAATGTTATGCAATTAACCTTTTCTGGAAGTTGGGTCCATATTACGCTATTTTCTCTTGTTTCTCGCTATGTTTCCTCATCACAAATATTCCTGGAGTTGTGTTTTGTTTCATTCACACATATTTAACACACCAATCCTGCATATTTAATCTGTTTTTTTCTCTCAAACGGAAAACTTTTGTCTGGAATGCGCCACAATATTGCATTAAAGTTATCTACCTCCACAGAGATGAGCAGGTGACGCCAACAGACCAAGTTACAGGTCAGATCTGTGGAAAAGAGACTCTGCCCACAGTACTGTTCAACGTAAATACAGCTATAAAAACACCTGTCGTTGAATAAACACAAGATGTACAAATTGAATGCCATACTGAGGAACATTCCAGGCAAACCAATAACATCGCCCTTGAGACAAGGAAATGGCCCAACTCTATAAAAGTTACGTAGTGCACCTTTAAGAATAGAGACACAAGCATTGAACCATTGTGTTTGTTGATTCCAGGTGTAGAACCTAGGGTGTGATCAATTTGACGATGTTTTTGTTGCTAGTTTGTGCGGGATAGTAAAAGTGTGTGTGTGTGTGTGTGTGTGTGTGTTATGTGTGTGTCCTCTGGAGCCTCATTACGTCTCTACTGTCCTGAGATGTTGGAGCTGTGGCATCTGCTCATAAATAAAATGAAACAGATGTTACTAAAACGAGACCCCGCCCTCTCGTAGCGATACTGCCACGCCATTGGTCAACACCGCTAGCAGCATGGAGCTGAACCAATCAGGTTAAAGAAAACACAGACAGGAGAAAGTACGTGGAGAAGTCAGAGAAAAGAAGAGAAGAGGAAAGAAAAGTGGAAATACTTTTACTCAAAGCCAAAAAACTGCCTAAAATGATAATAATATGTTTTTGTTTTTTCATTTTGATTGTTTATTTCACTGACAAATATGTGTTCTTGTACTCTGAGTGGGCTTGCATCTCCACAAACCTGCCTCTTGTTTGCCCTACTGGTTTCCTTGGACAAAGTTGTTGCTTTGGCTATAATCTTCCAAATACCACCTCCAGAAATGTAGGCGTGTGCAAACTACGGCGCTGGGGCCAAACGCAGCCCTCAGACCATTTTTTTTTTTTTTTGGCCTGAAGTGACAGCTGAAGCAGTATTTTTTTATTTTTATTTATTTTTTACTGCAAATTGAAGTAATTTCGACAATGTCAAGCCTCTGTCAAAGCTCAGTTAAAGAGACGTTAGTTATTGATTTGTCTGGAAGGTTTCACAGTATGGCATTAAACCTTTCTATCATCATGGAGACCAAACCAGACCAAGTTACAAGTCAGATCTGTGGAGAGGCAACCCCACTCACAGTCAGAATGCCTGTTTTTCTAGGTATTTTTGAGGAATAAAACCACCTGTAATTGAATAGATGTAAGCTAGAGCTGTTTAATGTCATACTGTGGAACATTCCAGGCAGAGCAATGACATATCCACAGAAACATGCAGATGACGGACCCTCAACCAGAAAGTTACACAATGCAACTTTAAGACAAACGACCTGCTCAACTGACCACAAGGACATTTCTATAATTTCTTTTTACTGGTTCCAGACTATGTAAAATTTCACTGCGTTTTTGCGTCATGTAATTTTCTAATGCACACCAGTTTTACGAGATAGACTTTATAGACTTCATAGAGCCGTACCGCAGACCGAGTTAAAGCTGTATAATGTCTTTGACCTCCACACACTGTAGTCAGCTGTTTCATTCTTTCTTTCTTTCATAGGATCTATTCTGGGCCTGAACAATGGACAGAACAGTGTTTTTGATGACGCCACATTTGCTAAGTGCTTATCGAGACTGATCAGTGGAAGACGATTATTGGAGATAGTTTAGACTGTAGGCCATGTATGCTGGGCAGTGGTAGAATGGAACAAAATACAAAAGTAAAAGTACACTAAAGTACCATTTTTAGGTATCTGTACTTTACTTAAGTACATTTTTTACTTTTACTTCGCTACAGAGAGCATCTATGGGTATTTTCTACTCCACTACATTTTAGATCTGGATTGAAAAGTAAAAAGTACTTTTCTTTATGCTTTGAGACCATTTAATTTGAGTTAATGTCTCAACTTTGAGTAAACAAATACAAAAACAGATGATAAAAAGGTTTAATACCATACTGTGAAACATTCCAGCCGAAGCAATAACATCTCCATGGAGAAAAGCATCTGACGGATCCTCCTCCAGAAAAGATACAAAACACAACTTCAGGTGTGTTTGTGATGAGGAAAAAACATTATAACATAGATCAGAAAATAGAGTAATATGAGCCCTTTATTAGTATCTACTAATTCATACTCAAATTAGTCTAAAAACTTTTATTCAAAGTCATCCAAAGGGTTCAGAAACAGATTCAGTTTTAGTTAGACCTTTAAGCAACAACAGGCCAGGGTACTTTACTACTATACAATTTATAGTACCATAACTTTAACATTCATCTCAGTTCAAACCTTATTAAGGGATGGTGCATGGATAGTACAATTAAGCTTCACCACTGAGGTCAAACAAGCATTACGCACTTAAACATAGCAGTCACATATTAAACTCTCATTAGCCCTGGTTTTGCCTGAGGCTCACAAGTCCGATCAATTTCACTAACAGATAATTACAGAGACATGATGACAAGCTACTGCAGCTACATAAGAGCTAAGGATGTTCAGTTCTGTTATGGCTCTGGTTGATGGGCAAATGTTTAACCCACTCTGCCACATACAGCTTAAATCAGTCACTATAGGAGTTGTCTATTTTAGCTCTAGTTAGTTGTTAAAGAGCTGTTATAATGTTTCCTCATTGCAAACATACCTGGAGTTGTTGCATTCACACATTTTTAACACACAAACCCTGCGTATTTAGTTTGAGTCCTTCTTTATGGACAATCTTTCTCATTATAGATTTGCCAATGCATTTCCAGGCAGGTCTAAGGGCACACAGCATACGAACCTCTGCTTGGAGGGCAAATGCTTAACCCACTGTGCCACTTTAACCCCAAATGAAAGGAGTCACTGAAAAGTAGGATACGTTCAGATTTAAATGTCCTATTTTACACTAAATTGAGTTGTGTGAGCTTTAATCCATGTTATAATGTTGTTTCCTCGTCAAAAACACACCTAGAGTTGTGTTTTGTTTCATTCACACGCAAAACTCCAGGTGTGTTTGTGATGAGGAAACAACATTATAACATACTAGATCAGAAAATAGAGTAATATTTGCCCATAACTTTCTCATGATAGATTACCCAGTGCATTTCTAGTCAGGCCTAAGGGTTAACAGTATTTGATGAGAAAGCAATGGTCTTTAAGTCTTCCCTGTAACTCATTTAAACTACATCCATAAATCTTTAGCTCCTCTATAGGTTTCCTGTCTGGCACCCGCACCTCTAACCTTAGCATCCCTCCCTCCACAAATCCACTATCCCTCCTCCGTACATGCCCACACCATTTTCATCTGATTCTGTTCACTTAAAGGGCTCATATTACGCTATTTTCTCATCTATGTGATAATGTTGTGTCCGTCATGTGGTAATACAGGAAGTGCTCCACTGTGTTTTTAAACTCCATACACCCTCAGTAAAATCATTTGAGTAATTTCAGCTCCTGAATTTCCAATATCTACTGAAATAAAAATAAAAGGTAAGTGTTAACTTGAAAACGACCACTTCATGACATCACAAGGTAGAGCAGAGCATTTTGAGCTTTGGAGATGTAAATAGACTAATAATAAATTATTACTCAAATATGTGTGACTGAAATAAAATACAACTCTAGGTATGTTTTTGAGTAAGTAACAACTTTATAACATGATTTAAAGCTCACAAAAGTAAATTTTGTGTAATATAGGACCTTTAAAAACTAATTTATCTTACACTTTCTCTTCGACGTTTCCATCTTTGACGAGCCCTGTCTTGTGTTATTTTTTTAATTGTGATGAATGTCTTTCATTTGTATTCCAATCTGCTAGGACGTAAAATTGACTTTCTCAAAATAGTCTTGTTTTTCTTTGGGATTTGGTCCACAAACTTGCAACATTAATCTTTAGGGTCCATAATTGTGCCTTATTATGCAACTTTTCACAGTTTTTACCACACATGTGTCACAAAGTTTGGTTTCAGCTCACAACAAAAACTGACTCTTGCATTATTAAGTATTGATAATATTACATGGTGACCAAAGAAATTACTTAAATAGGAATAAAAACAACACAAAAGCTCAAAAGTGCTTGTCAAAAAGGAGCAGTTGTGCCAATAACTGTGTGGGCATTATCCAAACTGCAAACCTATAATCTAGCAAAGTTAAGATCACTTGAATTAAGAAAGTTATCATGATTTGAGTAAATTTCACTTGTCAAGTAAAGATATCTACCAATGGAACAAGATTTTTTTGTACTTAAAATATGAAAATGCATCTTTTGCTACACTTAAGACAAGAAAAACAACAACTCTTTGCACTTAAAATACGAAACAAAATCGAATGTGGCTTGAATTAAGAAAAACACGCTTATTCCACTGGTAAATAATTTTGCATGTCAAGTTGAATCTGCTCAAATACAGTAAAATGTTCTTAATTTAAGTCCTTTTAACGTACCTATATTGCTTATTGCAGTGTAGCTTATTGTAATTAAAACTACAAAACAGTATTCACTTTAATTCTGGTATTTGTAAATGTCAGACCACAAGACTATTGCTGGACTGTAGACCTGTGTGAAAGAGAGAGAGAGAATGGAGGAGGGAGAGAAAGGGAGAGAGGGAAATGCGAGTATGTGTGAGTTTGTATGTTTGTTATATTTTGATATTTGATTCTCTTGACACGTTCACTGTATTTATTGCTTTTTCATCCAATAACCCCACCGCAACTACAAATAAATAAATAAATAGATCCATAAATGAGGAAACACAAAGCTGAACACTGAAAGAAACACACAAGCTCAAAACATTTCATATTCATACCCACCTTATTCCGCCCCGCACACTTTTGTCTCTAAATGCTCCTAAACCGAGCTTTCTTGTGGCGGCCTCGGCAATTCCCATTTATGTCAATGGAGAATCTGGGAATTATTTTACATCTTAAATATGACATAAAGTCGGTTCATTGTTGTAAAATGTTAAATGTTCAACAAGTCACACTGCACTGATTCTCTGGGAGGCCTTAAAACGTCTGTATATTTATGTCAAGATCGACAGCCCCGTAATACAACCCGAGTCATGATGGCGGCGTCCACAACCTCTGGAATAAGGCAGATAAAGCTTCTGTCGCTCATTTCAGTCAAGTAAGAGTACACTGTTACACTGTCAAATACATTACTCAAGTCAGAGTAAAAGTATGTCTGAAAATACCTTAGAGAAGTAGATGAGTACAACCCAGCTCTGCCCATACACAACATACAACGGCAATGCACGACAATGAGGGTTAAGCGCCTTGCCAAAGGACACATCGGCTGCATCCACAGATTGGAGCAGGGGTCAAACTACTACCTCTCTGTCTGTGGGGCACATACTCTACCAAATACCACTCTACATGAATTCTCAACAGTGACAACGCCTAACATTGTTGCTACTGGAGGAAAAGCAAGGTTAGCTCATTCACCCATAGCCTCATTCTCTCACCTTGTAGACGATTCCATTAGCGTGTAGTGCAATATTGTAGGACACTGACACTGGTATGGCTCGTAAATAAATCTCGGGGAGGGTTCGTTAGCTTGACTGACAGGTGCAGTGCCTGCCATTGTCAGTCATGGTGCAGTCACTCACTTCCCCCGCTGGTCCATTAAAATAAATGAGAAGGTGCATTTTTCCATGACTCGGCACCTACACCGTAGCACCTCAGATCACCTTGAGGAGGGGTTCAGTGGAGCGCGGTGGACTTTGCTCCTGTCAGGTTTGGGATGGTAAAGTATAAATGATTAGAATGTGTCAGGAATCATCTGTTTCAATATTTACGTATTTAAGTTGGGGGTAAACATATAGATTAAGGGCTAAGACAATGCGGTAAAAGCATTATTGATAGGGGTGTTTTTTACATTAGTTACCTTGGAGACACAATGCACACCTTTGCAAACACTGTCAAAAAGGTTTCAAGATTTTCTGAAAACTCTATAAAAAATACAAAATGAATTTAAACAACTCATCTTCAGGAGCCTGTGATCAATATGATGCTCATGGTCTAGGTGTTTGATTTTCAACAGAAAAGTGAGCGTGACTAAAGCTGCGTTCGGACTGCCGCATCAAAAAAGCACTGGACACCTCTAGTAAGGGGATAGAAAGGGCATCCATTGTGGTCTGCGAGTGCCTTTTGATGTTCTGGTTTCCTGGTCCGTTTGTGAACGATGGTTGAGAAAGTAGGTTTAGTGTATTTATTACATAAACCCATCAGCGGAGGCTCTGCGGCGACATGTCTGGGTCCATGACATAGACTAATTCAGAGGCGTTCCGAGTTTGCCCAGTTTTGTCTCTGACTCCCAGGCCTTTCTCTTTCTTTTCCTTCCTTATAATGGCATCGCTACACTACTGGGGAGTAGTCTCTAATTGGTAAAGTAGACAGTAGAGAGTAGTCTCTAATTATGGCGCTTCAAACGCCAAAAGTTCACCTTTTTCAACTCTGGCATCGGACGCTCCAAGATACGCTACAGCAACAACAGATTCTCGCCACAGTAACACTAGATTCTCGCTGTGCTGACGCCTGAAGAAGAAACACAGTATGGTCTAGACGTACGTCCACATAGATTTAGCTGTAAAATCGACGCTCTGATGCCACGGTCTGAATGCATCTTATCTGAATTACTGTTGGTTAATGGTAGCTGCTTGTGAGTGTACTTTTATGTACTAATCAGCTCACTTGTTGTAGTTCCAGCTAAGTCAGTTCTTTCTGGTCAAATTGGGTTAAAGAAAGCTCAGAGTAAAGTCTAACTTGACTAACAAAGCCTCAGACAGAGCATGCCTAGAGTTAGCATCACATTGCAGGGAATGCTGATGACATCAGCTGCCAAGTATCAATATGTACATTTCTGTGACTCTGTGTAGGTGTGTAATGGAGGACTGTTCAAATACATCTCATCCATTTGCAAATAAGACTCATTCCATCATATACCCAAATCTGCTTACACCAACACCTCCTCCAGTGTGCCCCCAAACATGCCCCAGGTAAGCAAATGCCCCCAGGACCCTCCTAAATATATACACCCCTCCAGAGCGCTCCATTCAAAAGCATGGAAAAACAGTGGGAAAAATATTCAAATAATACAATCTTAGATTTTTTTTTTCCAAATTTAGTGTTCTTTGGAGAGAACAGAGGTAAGAAAAAAAAAAAAAAAAAAAGTATCATAAAAGGACCCCACAGGACACAGGGGTTAAAGGTCCTATATCACAAAAACTGTACTTCTGTGAGCTTTAAGACATCTTAGAATGTTATTATCCTCAAAACCATGCCCGGAGTTGTGTTTTGTTTCATTCACACGTTTGAGTAATCCTTTATTATTAGTCAGTCTACATCTCCAAACATCTGCTCTGCTTCTCCTTGTGGTATTTTTCAAGTTTACATCTATCTTTTACATTCAGTTCCCAAGAGATTGGCAATTCCTGGGTTGAAATCACCCAGGTGACTATAGGGAAGGTGTATACAATTTAAAAACACAATGGTGCACTTCCTGAATTACCACATGACATCACAAGGTGGAACAGCATGTTTCAGTTTGAGAGAAATATGTAGGATTTGTGTGTTAAACGTGTGAATGAAGCAAAACACAACTCTGGGTATGTTTTTGATGAGGAAACAACATAACATAGATCAGAAATATGGGCCCTTTAAACACATATATCAGCATTTATTTCATGACATTTTGTTTTGCAATACCTCGAAAAGCATGGATCCTAGTGCACCTTAATTTTCATGACTCACACGCACTGAACCCTCAAGTGCCATTTTATTTAAAGGGAAATCTTCCAATTAGCTATGCACACACCACATAGCCCTGCAATCAAAGTAGTACGAGTCTACAAAGACATTTCTTAAGGTATGTTTGCATAAAGAAGGCGGGGATGTCAAAAGCACATAGGGTAAAACATGCATATAATACCCACAGGCATTTATTACCTAATCTCAACTGACTTTTTTACAGCCTCCAGCCGGCCCATGCATGCTTAAAGTACTGAAAATACAAAAGGCATGAAGCTCTATCTAGTCAATTGCTTCAGGCCACTGCTTTTTGAATAAAGAGGGTTTTTTTTTTTTTAGTTTCTTTAGTTCTTTTCTTGTAAATGAGGAAAGTGGCATAACAGAGTCCATGTGAATTCAACCAAAACCGAAAAAAATTATTTGGATAAAGTCAGCAAAAGAAAACATTTTTGAAATACGTTTCTTGCGAGTAACTACACTAAAAAGTACTATTAGTCTGAACTTTTATCATGGCCACACCACAAGATACAACACAAAATGATATAAGGTCATATGCACAGCAAAAAATTGTACTCAGATAAAAGTACTATTACTTACTGTCACTCGTATTATTACTTATAATCAGCTGCTTATAATATTACTCTATTACTTATTAAGTCCACGAAATGATGCTAATTATTTGGGGAGTAATTAGTTACTGTCTCGATGTACACATATTTTTTAGAACTGGATGGGCAAAACTGTAATGCACAAATCTGGTATTTTCAATGGATAGACCACAAAAAAATATAATCTGAAGTAGGGGTGCAGAAAAACAAAAAATTCAAATTCAGTATTGTGATTTGTCGAAAGAGAACTTACAGAGGAGACTACTATTACTTCAATAAAATACTTTAGTACAAGTATGGAGTCAAAGAAGTCTACAAGTCAAAATATGGAGTCTAAAAAGTACTCTGAGAAGTACGATTTTGCATTTGCTACTCTAGTAACTGTATCTGACATAACCCTCACCGTTTCTCCAGGCTTTGGACAGGCATAAACGCACACTACCTCACATCATTCACTTTAAAGGTGCATTATGTAACTTTTCTGATGGAGGGTCCATCAAATGTTTTTCTCCATGGAGATGTTATTGCTTTGTCTGGAATGTTTCGCAATATTATATTATATTAATATTATAATATTATCTTCATGGAGACCAAACTAGACCAGTTACAGGTCAGATCTGTGGAGAGGCAACCCTGCTTACAGTCAAAATGCCTGTTTTTCTAAGTATTTTTGAGCTGTAAAACCTCCTGTAACTGAATCAATAAAGGTAGAGCTGTTTAATGTCACACTGTGGAACATTTCAAACAGAGCAATGACATAGTCATAGAAACAAGCAGGTGACGGACCCTCCATCAGAAAGGTTACACTATGCACCTTTAAGTAAAAGCACCTTGGACTGCACTCCGCACTCACTTCCACTGTGAACAACAGTCTGGTTTAAAGCTGTAAGTATTCCACGCACAGTCTCTCCTCGGTCTCTGTTGGAATGCAGGGCTGTGTGCCCCAATGCGATTTACAGTCAGCCAGTATCAGGAGCAGCAGATGTATGACTTCACACACACTCTTTATTAGCCTCGCCTCCTCCTCAGCACTTCTGTGGGAGTGAAGCTAACAACAGACCTGTCAAAACGTGTTGGCTTGAAGGATTGCTACTACTACTACTACTACTACTACTACTACTGCATCTTGATCTTATACTATTTTTAAGGTTGTGGTTAAAGAGCTCATATTATGCTATTTTCTGATCTATGTTATAATGTTGTTTTCTCATCACAAACAGACCTTTTGTTTCATTCACACATTTAACACTCAAATCCTGCATATTTAGGCTGTATTCTTCTCTCAAGCTGAAAACATTCTGTTCCACCTTGTGATGTCATGTGGTAATACAAGATCTTCACTCTGTTTTTAAATTCTATACACCTTCACTAGAATCATTTAAATACTTTCAGCCCTGGAATTGCCAATCTTAACTGAACAAAATGTAAAACGTAGGCTCATCCTTCATGACATCACAAGGTGGAACAGAGTATTTTGAGCTTTGGAGATGTAGTCAGACTAATAATAAAGGGTAAGAATGAAACAAAACACAACTCCCGGTATGTTTTTGGTGAGATAACAACATTATAACAGGTCCTACATAGAATCTTGTGAGCTTTAAGTCATATGATTTATCCCAACTGAACATTAGTATTCAAAATATTTCAATAACATGTGAGTCTGGTCACTGTTGGATACACGAGTTCAGACAGGCGTGATTGACAGGTGGATTAGCACATGCATGATCCATCTTTATTAAAACAAATGTGGCTTACGAGGAAAAAAGAGAGAAAAATAAAATATCACTAAGCCACTACTAAACCACACTTAGATTTCATCTAAATCTAAGTGTGACTCTGCAATTTTAAATATTAGTCATGTTACTTTGAATTGATTCCAAGACTGACCAAAATTAAAACTGGAAAAAAATTATTTATGGTGATTCACTGATATAAAATACGCCCACCCTCTAACAAGAGCACCCCAAATCTGGATAGAATTAGTATTTAAAACGGCAACATGTACATTTGTAGGTGAAAAAACAAGTTTTTCTTAGTAGTGACTGTATAATAGTCGACTAAAGCAGTCAAGTCTGGAATGCATGGCAATACAGGATTAATTAAAAATGCATGAAGAGATCGAAATATAACTGTTATAACATGGTCTAGTACAAAAAGTAATTTGTTTAGTGTGACATGGTCCAGTGGGTTGAGCCCACATAAGTATTTAAAATAAACAAATTAATCAACAAATTATTTACAGACAGACATGATAAATAAATGGTCACTTTCAAGTTTATGATTTTTTATTTTTTTTAATTGCCCATTGTAATTAGAACACACTTGACTACCTTTGACCACTCCTGGATGAATGAGGAATTACACCAACTCACTTTACTTAATAACAGTGTAATAAACCTATTACCATGCTATTACTGTAAGTACTGTAAGTACTGTAAGTAGTCTGTGCAGTCAGAGGTGGTTGTGTCTGATCCTTCAGTAGTCTGTAGAGGTGATTCCCATTTTCATAAATACTTGCTCATTACATGATATAATATATATTATATTATATATTATATCATATTATTATAATAATTATATATATATATATATATATATATATATATATATATATATAGCTTTTTGGGTTCTTCCTCGTCTTGAAAATATGCTGTACAGTGCGGAGTACAGCCGCTCCAGCGATTATGGGTGAGCCTCCTGATGCCACATAACTGACAGCAGCCTGTCCTGCAAGAAGACCACCAAATCCAACCGTCTTGCACCATTTCCAAAAGGAGAAGGAGCTGTTTGGTCCAGAGCCAGCAGAATCAGGGCCCTCAGTGGCAATGTGATCCGGCCTGTCTTCATTAGTTTTTGGCTCATCACTAATCGGATCAGGATCAAGAACGCCCATGTGGACATTTTCTATAGATAGACTCAGGGTGGATGTTTTTCCTTCTTTGTCTATTGGAGTCTGGAATACCTGGGTCCAAACACTGAGGTGTTTGGGTGTCACTTGTTTCTTTCAAACAAAATGCCTCATCCCAAATCTCAGGCTGGATATTCATCAGGGGGTCCATAATGCTGTTGTCCGTGTGCTCTGGTGTTTGGATGACACTTACTACTTCCTCCTTAAGTGGCTCATCGCAGATCAGCTCAGGATGAACAAAGCCTGTATGGTTCTCACACTGGATGTTTTCCTGTAGAGGTGATTCCCATTTTCATAAATACTAACTATTATACAATATAATAATATTGTATATATTTATATTATATTATACATTATATAATATAATTATATATGATATTATATATATTTTTAGGTTCTTGGGTTCTTCCTCATCTTGAAAATATGCTGTACAGTGCGGAGTACAGCCGCTCCAGCGATTATGGGTGAGCCTCCTGATGCCACATAACTGACAGCAGCCTGTCCTGCAAGAAGACCACCAAATGCAACCGTCTTGCACCATTTCCAAAAGGAGAAGGAGCTGTTTGGGCCAGAGCCAGCAGAATCAGGGCCCTCAGTGGCAATGTGATCCGGCCTGTCTTCATTAGTGTTTGGCTCATTACTAATCGGATCAGGATCAAGAACGCCCATGTGGACATTTTCTATAGATAGACTCAGGGTGGATGTTTTTCCTTCTTGTCTATTGGAGTCTGGAATACCTGGATCAGGATCAAGAACGCCCATGTGGACATTTTCTATAGATAGACTCAGGGTGGATGTTTTTCCTTCTTGTCTATTGGAGTCTGGAATACCTGGGTCCAAACACTGAGGTGTTTGGGTGTCACTTGTTTCTTCCAAACAAAATGCCTCATCCCAAATCTCAGGCTGGATATTCATCAGGGGGTCCATAATGCTGTTGTCCGTGTGCTCTGGTGTTTGGATGACACTTACTACTTCCTCCTTAAGTGGCTCATCGCAGATCAGCTCAGGATGAACAAAGCCTGTATGGTTCTCACACTGGATGTTTTCCTTTGTGTCCATTTCAGGTTTCAGAATACCTTTGTCTGAGCACTGGTGGACTTGGTTTGCACTTGTGTCTTCCAGATAAAGTGGCTCATCCCAGATCGGCTCAGAATCCAGAAACTGAAAGGCTCTGTCAATAATACTGAAGACAGAAGTCTCATGCTGGTGGTTCTCCTGGATGTCCATACTTGTCTCCAAGCACCTGGGCATTTGGGTCTCACTTGTTTCACCCATATAAAGTGGCTCATCCCAGATCGGCTCAGAATCCAGAAACTGAAAGGCCCTGTCAATAATACTGAAGACAGAAGTCTCATGCTGGTGGTTCTCCTGGCTGTCCATACTTGTCTCCAAGCACCTGGGCATTTGGGTCCCACTTGTTTCACCCATATAAAGTGGCTCATCCCAAATGGTATATAAATGCTGATAAGGGTCCACATTGGGGGTTCCTACAGCTGCAGGTGGTGGTGGAATAAAATCTTCTGGTACAGCCTGTGGGACCTGCAGACTGGGCTGTTCAGGAGCGCTCAGATCAGACACAGTGGTGGAGCCTTCAAGAGCCATGGCCATGAGGTTACGTGCCTCGTCACTGTACTCACTGTCATCACCCACCAGATGTTCCATGGTCACAAAGGAGTGATAGAGCGCCTCCCTGGGAGTGATTCTGGTCTCATAGTCCAGGTCCAGAAGTCTTTTTATGAGGTCTGTAAAGGCCATTCTGTCTCTGTGCTCTGGGTCACCCTTTGTTGTATAAGACCCCTGAAAAACACTCTGTAAAGTGTTAAAACTTTCAAGTGGATCATCAGAGGCCTCGAGCATGGCTCCCTTTGCGCCGTGGTACTCCTCTGGGGTTTTAAGTCTCCACTCTTTGAAGCGCTCCATCTGAGTAAAGTAGTGCTCAGACAGGAAGCCTTTTTGGAGCATTTTTCTGCTCGGAGGTCCCAGCAGTTTGATGATGGACCTCAGATTGCTGTAGGGTGAGTTACAGCTGAAAAGAGCACAACCAGTGAAACACACTGCCAGAGTGCAGCCCAGAGACCACATGTCCACAGCCTCAGTGACTTTGCAGCCCAGTGTGGCCTCTGGAGCTTTGTAGTCTAAAGGCTGAATCATGTCGCTGAAGTCCATCACGTCGCTGTAACCGGCAATACCAAAGTCGATGAGTTTGACTTTAAAAGGTCGGTCCCTGTGGTTCACCAGCATGATGTTGTCTGGCTTCAGGTCTGCATGGATGATCCCAGCCGTCTTGAGACCGTCAAAGGCCACCAGGAGTTGCTGTGCCACTGGACGGAGTTCACTCAAAGAGAGTAACTTTTCTCTCTCGTTTATTAAGTCTAACAGGCTCCTATCTAATGCTTCAAATGCCA
The DNA here is from genome assembly GCA_029959045.1 of Taenioides sp. WSHXM2023. Taxonomy (NCBI): domain Eukaryota; kingdom Metazoa; phylum Chordata; class Actinopteri; order Gobiiformes; family Gobiidae; genus Taenioides; species Taenioides sp. WSHXM2023. The sequence goes on from CM057089.1 coordinate 7,785,858, forward strand.
TGCATTTGGAGTCCTGGTCTGTAAAGCATTCGATGAACCTGACAATATTGTACTTGTCAGGTTGCAAGACGCGTAACTCCTCCAAGATCTCAACTTCATTTATGAGACTGCTACTGGCGTCCTTCAGTTTTTTAACAGCCACAACCTCTAAAGTCTGAGGGTGAACACATCGAGTGACTGAACCAAAAAAACCCTCCCCAAGAACATCCAGGACAGTGTACTCCCCGATCTTAAGGGGGATTTCTGGCATCAGAACCATTTCCCTCGTGACCAATGAACCCATTTCAGTTCCTGTGTGTCTTTAGTTTTGTAGAAAAACAAGAAATGTAGGCTATAGATGCGTAATACAAGAGCAATAAAAGAGCACTTGAGTTTGTGGCGTTCACCGTCGAGTTCAAGTCTGAAATGACAGATCCAACAGATTGTCCCACATCTACAAATGTGTGCTCCGTGTCACAAAGTGTAGAATGTCTTTGATGTCAGCGTTGCCATGGTGACGAAGACTATTACTATTACTACTATTACCGCTGGGTGTTCTAGAACAGGTCACATGATCAGTTCTAGAACACCGTATTATAGAATTATAGAACGCCTAATTTGAATGAACTGGAGAATAGTCACATGACTTGTCACATGATCAACAGTTCAGAATTCTAAGGTGGATTTTTTTTTTTATTTATTTTTTTTTTATATAGGCCTTTTTTGCAGTGCGTGTTGTAGTTTGAGCAATCTTAAATCGCTTATTTTTGAGACACCATACTGGTGTAATTTACTGGCAACCGTGGGAATTACTTTGGAGGAAAAAGCTAGCTGCTTTAGCCTAGCATGCTAATGTAAGCGTGCCATTGTAACGAACACTATTTGACAACAAAAAAGAGCAAGGTGAACCTGGATTTATCATTAATATCAATATTAGTTTCAACCAGTGATATAACAATCCAGGGAAAATTGAAACAGTGATGTGTTTGTAGACTTGCTTTTAAAGATATCACTGATTTTGATTCTAAAGGAATGTCTAATCACTCCTGAGTAGACATTCCTACTACCTTGTGATGTCATGTGATAATACGGGAAGGGCTCCACTGTGTTTGTAAACTCCATGCACCTTCACTACAATCATTTGGATAATTTCAACCCTGGAATTTCCAATCTCTAATGAACAAAAGGTAAAAGGTAGCTGTTAATTTGAAAACTGCTGCTTCATGACATCGCAAGGTGGAACTGAGCATTTTGAGCTTTGGAGATGTAGACAGACTAACAATAAAGAATTACTCAATGAATAAAACAAAACACAACTTCAGGTATGTTTCTGAGGAGGAAACAAGATTATAACATGGATTAAAGCTCTTTTTTGGACTTGTACCAATTTATGAAGAAAATATCACAAGAAGCATTTTTAGAGCTAAGCTAAGAAGAGAAATCTGACTCAGAGTGGTGGACCAGGTGTACGGGCATCACTGAGGCATGGGGCTGGTAAACAATTCATAAAACACTTTGAAAATGCAAATGAGGTGCAGTTATGCAGATCTATACGCAGCCTCCGGAAAAGACACAAGTCCTGCTGCACGGTACAGTGAAGGGAATAATATGGTGAATGGGCAACTATGGTCATTTGGATTAGGTGGTCTAGAATTTTATTTTATTTTATTTATTATTATTATTATTATTATTATTATTATTATTATTATTATTATTATTATTAATAATAATAATAATAATAATAATAATAATAATGTATTTATGTATTTATTTTTATTTTTTTAGACCACAACAAATGATCGTTACATGACAAAACAAAGCAGACCTGTCTTCATTAGTGTTTGGCTCGTCACTAATTGGATCGGGATCTTCAAGCCCCATGATGACAGTGCTGTGTTCTGCCTTCTCTGGCTGGATGTTCTCCTCAGTGTTCACGTCTGTGTTCAGAATACCTGTGTCCATGAGCTCCAGTGTTTGGGTTTCACATGTTTCCTCATAATAAATCGGCTCATCCCAAACTGGATCTGGATCTCCAAAGCCCATGCTGACAATGACAGACTTCTCAGAGGTGATGTTCTCGTAGGTGTTCATTTGTGGATCCGGAATACTTTGGTCCAAGCACTGATGTATTTGGCTGCCACTTTTTACTTCAGCATGCTTGTACAAAGGTTCTGCAATACCTTTTTCCAAGCACTGGTGGACTTGGTTTGCACTTGTGTCTTCCAGATAAAGTGGCTCATCCCAGATCGGCTCCGAATCCATAAAGACCCTGTCAATAATACTGAAGACAGAAGTCTCATGCTGGTGGTTCTCCTAGATGTCCATACTTGTCTCCAGGCACCTGGGCATTTGGGTCCCACTTCTTTCACCCATATAAAGTAGCTCATCCCAAATGGTATATAAATGCTGATAAGGGTCCACATTGGGGGTTCCTACAGCTGCAGGTGGTGGTGGAATAAAATATTCTGGTACAGCCTGTGGGACTTGCAGACACGTTGCAGCATCAGAACTTCCATTTCCCTCGTGACCAATAAAGCCATTTCAGTTCTTGTGTGTCTTTAGTTTTGTAGAAAAACAAGAAATGTAGGCTATAGATGAGTAATACAAGAGCAATAAAAGAGCACTTAAGTTTGTTAGTATTACCGTGATGGCAAAACCACCTCTGAAAAAGCTTAGAAAATCATTATGGTGGATAATTAGGATGCTCAGAATGGCAAGTGATGAATAACTGACAGCTACAAAGGATTTAAAATAAAGACATTGAAAAAATCAGGTACAGTGTCTTTAGCTGCCAGATTGCAGATTTTTAAACTAAAAGTAAACTGAGTTCCTTGTACATAAACTGGAGTTGTGTTTTGTTTCATTCACATTCATAACACACAAATTCTGCATATTTAGGAGGTCTTCTCTCAAATAAACAATCAAATAATCTGAAAACACATAAAAAACAAAATGTATTTATAGAGCATATTTAAGTAGACTATCTAAAATGATTCAGAATTTATTTTGGACAATCTTGGGTTTGGACTGTCTGTCTTGTTTCTTTGGAAAAAAAATGAATCCAATTTAATGCTTGAAAAGCGTGGGGGGACCTCTTAATTTTGTAGCTGTAACTTAAGTAGTTGACCGCTTACGAAGACTGACCTATATACACAGAGCTGCAAGGTCAGAGTTTGAAGTGTGGATACCTGAGAAACCATCACACTGTTCCTCATAAGTCCAGACCCCGAAAAAAGAAGGGAAAAAAATGGAACCTTATTCAGTTATTATTTATCTTCATTTACTGCCCTTTCCCTCTTCTTTTTTGGATTACATTATTTATTTTTATTTATTTATTTTTCAGCTTTATCATGTACCTACTCATGCTCGCACACACAAACACACACTCCCATACAGGAAGAACAGAAGCCATTCTTATTGTTTCGTCACCCCCTTTAAACCTTGATGTATGCACTCCCTATTCCCTCAAGTCGAAATGTCTAATGTCTTTTATTGTTGTATTGTCTCTATTAGCACAACAAAAAACTGTATATACACAGTTTTGCTGATAGAGACCTTTGCTTTTTCTCAGTTGAAAATCCTTCAAATATCTTAAAAACAGCCTTATAATCTTTTTAGATGTACCGAGCCACTGAAGTCTGAACTAGTGAAGTGCGCCACTGAGCTCGGCCCATTCACACAAATGGCAGTTATGTTAAAAATAAAACTAGGCACAATGAAGCCATTGTGAGTGACTTTGCATAGTGATGAGTTCAAAGAGTCTGCGCATGAACCAGCCAACTCAGGATTCAGTGATTTGAGCCAGGTCCAGCCCAAACTGACTGAATTTCAAAGGGGTCCAAAGAAAATTCTCTGCCATTCAGGGTCATATTTTAATTGTCAGCTCCAGGTCTGATCCTACGGAAGGTGTATGGAATTTAAAAACACAATGGAGCACTTCCTGTATTATCACATGACATCACAAGTTGGAACAGAGTGTTTTCAGTTTGAGGGAAGAACTCAGCCTACATCTCTGTGTTATACATGAAACAAAACACAACTCCAGGTATGTTTTTGAAGAGGAAACAACATTATAACATAGATTAGAAAACAGCTCAATATACAGTAGAAGATTAGAGATAGAAAAAGAAGATTAAAGATAGAAATTAATTGTAAGTGTAACTCAACGGGTGAAAGGTAATTTTCAGTCAAAGGGTTGAAGGCTGTGCAGTCACTCAATAATTTGATAATTATAACTGTTGGGATTTTTTTTTTTTTTGAGTTTTAAGCAGATTTCCCCATCCAGCCTAAGACTTCAGTGTACAAGTTGACCAAGACCATGTTGTTTCACAAGTACTTAAAAAGTGATTATGAACTGAGCCCTGAGAGTTTTTGTACTAATACAGATTCTAACTGATTCTGCTTTTGTCCAAACCCAGATCCAATTATGGTCTTTTGTAATTTTATAGTGAAATGACAAGAGAGAATGAATAAGGGGCAAAAATAAGCAGAACCCACTGAGAAACCTGACTTGCTTGTTGATTACGCCATCTACAAAACATCAATGCAAAAATCAAAATAAGTGTCAGTCAAGTCATTTTAAGATCATTTTTAGGGGCCCATATTACGCTATTTTCTGATCTATGTTATACTGTAATGTCGTTTCCTCCTCATAAACATATCTGGAGTTTTTGTGTGTTAAACAATGAAATAAAACACAACTCCAGGTCTGTTTATGATGAGGAAACAACATTATTACTTAGATCAGAAAACAGTGTGATATGGGCCCTTTACTTGAGGTGAGAGAAATGCCATTTTATTTAAAATTGTTGGTGACCAATGAGCTTCTTCATTTCACATTTGTCACTGAAATAAACAGATCTGATTAGACGATCATGTACAAAATGCAGAAAAATAATTTCTTACACTACTTGTCAAAGGTTTGGACCCATCATCTCATTCAGTTTATTTTCTATATGTTTACCACTTTCTACATTTGATATACATACAGAAGACAGCAAATATATGAAGGAAGACATATGGAATTATGTAGCAAAGAAAAAAATAAATAAGCAAATCCACCTTTTGTTTGTTGAGTTATTTAACTTTTCTTTACTAAATGATTGCACATATCTTACTTCATATATTTCATGTCTTCTGTATGTTATATTTAAATTGAGTATTTTGAGTTATTTTGGTGGGATGATAACTCTTGGAAATATAAATTATAGTTTTACCCAAATCAAGAAGCAATTTGTGAAGAAAAGTTGAAAAAATGTTCAAAATTACAGGAAGTAGAGAGTTCTAGAGGGAGAATTCTATTCGTATGTTTGGCACATTTTACACACATTTTTTCTGATACTTAAGATGATTTCAACAAAATAAATGTGTATTCTTATATTTGTATGTGTCAGATAATCATTTATGTGTAAGTTAGAGGAATTTTGCTTGGTAACAGTTATAGAATTCCCTGGTGTGATGTCACGTTTTCCAACCAGGAAGTAAAGATTTAACCATAAAAATGGCCAAACTGGGAAAACAAAAGTGAATGAATTTTGCAAAAATCTTCAATATAAAGATCATAACTGTATTTTAGTCAAATTAATTGTCTAACCTGACATAGGCACTTTAAACAGCGCCAGTCAAAAGTTTGGTGGGTAATTTGAGAATTTGGTTATAAAATATTTTTGAAAATTTAGTAGACTTACTTCACTTTTTATGTCTTTGCTACATAATCCCATATATTGTGTATGTATAACAAATGTAGAAAATAGTAAACTTATAGAAAAAAAACACTGAATGAGAGGGTGAGTCCAACTTTTGACCGGTAGTGCATATTTTTGTTGACAGATCACAGCTAAAAATACAAGTCCAACTTACTGTTTACAAAGCCCTTCATTTCAATAATCTGAATCCAACGAGACAGGTCAAACTCCTCATGATACCACCTCCTGTCTGTCAGATGTGGCAATGTGCATCTTCCTGCATCACAAACGGGCAAACTAGGCACACACACGGGACCATACAGAGTCCAGACCTCAATACATTAACATTTTATGACTGCAACGGTGGACCAAGGGACGCTGAGATATGAGGTGGGCTAGCTTCTTAGTGCCGAGTTTTGCTTCTCTCAGTTCCACAGAGAGGTCATTTTATGGTGCAGAATGCTGGAGGGAAAAACAACTATTTCTGCTGGAAAGTTAGCCATAATAAATCCACAATTTTCTTTTTTTGTATGTGCTAGCTGTGATTGCTAAAACAAATGTCAACATACATGTAAGCAAGTTTTCACAAGTATAGATAACACTTTGAACATTTTATATTTTAACAAGTAAGGAAATGCGCTGCAAAAGAAACACGTTGAATCTCAGGTAGTTTTTACTTTCATTTTAACTTAGAGGTAACATTGCTTGCTTGTTACTCTGAATTGAGTTCTACACATTATCAATCTGGAAAGGCTCTCGCTGAAAGTGTTGGGAAAAAGGAGGAACTTCATGGCGACTATTTGAATCGGACTGATCGAAGCGTCACAACAGCAAAACAAGGCGAAACTCCAGTTAAGAGAAAAGCAGACATCTTCCCTGTTTACAAATGTACAAAGCGCTTACTTTCTGCACATTTCCACAAACAAAGTATTACGTATTGATGCTAAAATAGGCTGAAATACACCTGTTTGTTTTAGTTCGCTTGCCCGTTTTGCCTTTCAGCACAAACCTCAATGCTGCGACGTGATTAGTCCGCACGCTGCTGGGCGAATTTGAACTTCATAAAGGGTATATGTCAAGATAGATTCCCGTGAGTTTGTCAATATCAAATATCATGAGAATCCATCTTGTCTAAATCCATGTCCAATACAGTATGCGCCTGACTGTTTCTTGCCCAGTGCAGTTGAATGCCTCTCCCAGCGTGATCAGACTACACTGTAAACAGTACCTGCTGCAGTTCTCTGAGTACAATAAGAGTTCTCAAAATAAGTATGCCATTTGGGAGATTGATATCAATTGACCTTAACTTGAGATTCAAATCTACCAATCAAAGTTATTCGCTTACATGTATTTTAGGAAAGCTGTTCATTTCTAATTGAAATTAACAGTTTTGGAATGTGCTGTCCTTTGCAGGGGACATTATGTTAGCTAAACAGCACTCTCTGTGATTTGATATTTGCAAGAATCCAAAAAGCAAATTTGGTTTTGCTATTGAAGCCGTGGTCCTTGGATTATGATTTAGTAAAATGTAAAAACGTGTCTTACCTTCCCCAACACAGCTGCAGCTCGAGCTGATGTGGGCCTGCAACAGAAGGAGAACAGAGTTAGCAAACAAGTTAGATGTACACACTGTTCCTGTTTGGAAATTTGCCCCAACGGCACTTAAATCCTGAGTTCATTGGAGATGTTATTGCTTTGCTGTGATTTCCCACCATATGGGATTAAGTTTATACAGCCCAGCCTGTCAGTGTTGAAAAGTAACTGAATACATGTACTGAGAATAAGTATTCTGAATACTAATTTTGAGTACCAGTTACTTTTTCATTTGGTGGTATTCAGAATAGTTACTTTTCTAAAATTAAAGAAATACATGGCGGGACTTGATCAGACACCTGGATGATTTCAGCCAAAGGTTAAAACCATACTTTTTTAACATTCTCCATGGATATAGATACATTTTATGCCATACTGTGGAAGATTACAGCCAGGTGCCCAGGGGCAGACTGATGGAAGCAAGGCTGCCAATCTGAGACAATGACTCCACCGACCACCACCAACACTCACACACACTACTTTCATACTAGGCAATGTGGGTGAAGTGTCTTGCCTAAAGACACAATAACAGTTTTTACCACTGGCACTGATATTCCCTGCGGTCTACCATCCAAGTAGTGCCCAGGCCTGACCCTGCTTAACTTTGATAAGCCACAGTTATATATAAATAATTAATACCATACTCTGGAATATTCTGTTCATATGAATGACATCTCCATGGAGACAAGCAGGTGGCAGAAACTCCATAAAAAAGTTGCACAGACCTTAAAACCTGTTGAGAGAAACACATCCCATTGAAAAAACAAGCAGTCAGTAGTTCTGCTCCGGTTGAGTCATTGGCCGCCAGCGTACATCCATCACCCAAAGCACAAAACCACAACGCCATTTGTTCAATTCATTTGTCAGTTCAACTTATCAAAATAAGCTGAGAAAGACATTCCGTTTTTCTCTACGTGCATACAAACATATCCACCCCAGGACTGAACAGCGAGCATGCTACCCACTTCACCAACCCACCAGCCAAATCCAATCTCCCTCCTTTTTGCTGTGACCTGAAACACGACTTCGAGCCACTTCAGGAGATAATTGCAGCAAGTTCAGATCAGCCCGGTGCAGCAGTGGTCTCTGGACTGGACCGGCTTTGGTTAATGGGGTGTGGAGCTGAGACGAGCGAGGAAGAGAAAAGCCTTTTAGTTTCACACACAGGACAAACCACAGCCAGATCCATCAGAGCGGACAGATGGAGGGGGCGGAGTCACGTACGCTGCAATGCACTCAATGGAGATGTGAACAGGGACCAGAGCAGTAGATGCAGGTGTGTAGGCGTGACCAGGCTCCACGTGGTAAGACAAAATGTGCTTGTGGTGAAAATTAGCAGCGTTGTCATAGCAGTTAACGATCTGAAACATAATATTCTGTTTTGAATGGTGGAAAGTACTCAGAATGGTGCCTATAAACAGGAAGTTCAGAGTGAATTCAAAGCCTACATGAGGATTGTGTCAATACAGCTCCAAATTTTCTATGCCAGTTTAAAGAGTCCATATTATGCCATTTCTTGAGTTCTTCTCTCAAACAGAAAACTTTCTGTCCCAGATTGTAATACAGGAAGTGCTCCACTATGTTTTTAAACTCCACACACCTTCACTAGAATCATTTGGATGATTCAGCCTTCAAATTGCCGATCTCTACTGAACTAAAGGTAAAAGGTAGCTATTAACTTGAAAACTACCCCTTCATGACATCATAATGTGAAACACGGCATTTTGAGCTTTGGAGATGTAGACAGATAAATACTGTAGATTAAAAAGATAAATTGATAAAGGATTATTCAAACGTGTGAATGAAATAAAACACAACTCCAGGGTATGCTTTTGATGAGGAAATTCTCACAGGAGTCAATTTGAATAGGTCCTTTAATGTTAAAATTGGGTTGATCTACTTTATTTCCATACTGTGAAAAGAGGAAGAAGGTGTTTACATTTTCTAACTAATTCCTAGCTCTATCCATATCTCTGTAACAGATTTTTTGATCGTGATAGTCCACTCAAAAGTTTGGATACACCTTTTTTTGTGTACTTTACCACTTTTGACATTTTAAATCCAGCTTTTCCTGTTCCGATACTGATGTCAATACCCAATATCAGCCAATATTAGGGCAGAGACTGAAAATATTTAAACACAAACGGCATATGGCTAAATGTGTTTTGTAACTATTACTTATCATTTTGAGTAACTGCAGAACAGTTCTGAAAAAAAAAAACACGAATTCAATAATACGAGGTGTTTTGGGCCAACACTGGTCAGTAAATCATCTTCCTACACCAATTTAGAGACCAGAAAAGAATATCGACAGAACCGATATCTTGGAACCATAGAAATTTTCAATATCGGTACCAATATCTAGCAAAGAAAAAAAAAGTGAAATATGTTTTAGTTCAAATCCTCAAAGTAGCCACCCTTTGCTTTGTTGACAGCACTGCAAACCCTCAAAAAATGCCAAAAGTGTTTAAAGTATCATTCATAGTTTTGATGCCTTCAGTGAGAATCTACAGTGTAAATAATATAATCATGGAGATAAAGAACCATAAATGGAAAAAATCAGGCATTCCATGTTTAATAATGTCTAGTTCCAATCTCTTTACATTTATACCATTTTCTTTATTTTACACTCACACCCCAACAGATCAGTATGATGGTCACTACTATCACTACATCTATTTGGTTTAGATTTGAACTTTATAATATTTAACATGTATGTACTGTGTGTGACCTTCCCTATAGCCCTAAAGTTGTTCTGCTGCAATCTAGGCTCCAACCATTCATGACCCTAAATGAGAAAGGGCAAAAGAAGATGAATGAACACAAGACATGTCAGAACTGTCCATTTATCAAGCTCCAGATTCATATTGTATCTAATTCATCAGCTTTGGTCCACAGCTCAGTTTAGGACGTGCTGGTGAAAGCTCATTTAGGCTTCTGGCAACTGCTAATGACTTGGCCCAGACAGTCTTTTAGTGATACACAATAAAGCAGCAATTAATCAAGTCTGAACACAAAACAGTGACAACAGTTGGAGCATTTTGTATTTTGGAAAGCATCAAAAATATGTCATTATTTATATTAAAGGTCCTATATTACACGAAATTGACTCTTGGCATTTAAAAAAAAAAACAGTGGAGTACTTCCTGTATTACCAAATGACATCACAAGGTGGAAGAGAGTGTTTTCTGTTTGAGAGAAGAACTCAGCCTAAATATGCAGGGTTTGTGTGTTAAACATTTGTGAATGAAACAAAGCAAAACTCTTGCTATGATTTTCATAAGGAAGAATTACAACACAGATCAGAAAATAGCCTAATGTGTGTCCTTTAAACTTTTAATTTGACTATATTTTCAATTTTTGAATAAACATGTACTATAGTTTTTGTTTGTTTATTTTAGTACCAACACTGTTAATAAGTAGTAAGGTTTCAGTTTGTATCTGCTGCACAGGGGCCCATTAGTGACACACCCTATTGTGCACAGCTGTCAGTCAGAACACAGCAGCCTGTGTCCCTCTCTCCTGCCTCTGTCCCACTTGTCTTGACCATTCCATCCATGCTACACCTGAAAAGTTTCACATTATGGCATTAAATGCATATATCCTGTTGTGTTTTTTTGCCAGTGCAGCCTCTGCAGCTCATTGAGTGAATTCTGGAGGTTCTGAGCTTTCACATGAAACATGGCCTGTCCAAATGATGGTGCATCTGAAGAGCTCAGATTTATAGATGTGGCTGCTACATACTACTGATGAGTGGAAATATGAAGTGAAAGGTCATTAACAAATCTGAAACTAAAATATTGTACTACAGATTCTTACACATTTGATATTTATTGTATTTATTTGGTTTACTTAACAGGGACAGTGTACATTAATCAACTCTGTAAATGTACCAGAATTAGCCAGAGGCTAACACAAGGGTACTTTTTTCACCAACATACACCGAGCAAAGGGCCACAAACTACAAATGTTCCATTTGACGTAGATTTGACTGAGCCCCACGCCTCTAAATAAGATATGGAACATTTATGTTAAAGGTGCATTGGACAACTTTTCTGTTGGAGGGTCCGTCACCTGCTTGTCTTCATGGAGATGTTAACGCTTTGTCTAGAATGTTCCACGGTAGAGATTAAACCCATCTACTTCAAGAGGCACAACTATAGGCTACATTACAGGTCAGACCTAAGGAGAAGCAACCTTATTCACTTTATTTATTTATTTATTTATTTATTTATTTATTTATTTATTTATTTATTTATTTATAATAATAATATATTATTTATTGCATTTTTGAGCAATAGAAACACCTGTAATGAATAAATGCTAGATGGATATGTTTAAAGTCATACCAGGGAACGTTCCAGACAAATCAATAACATCTCTATGGAGACAAGCAGGTGACGGACCCTCTACCAGAAAAGTTGCGCAATGCACCTTTAAGTCTATATCATATCCAAGTGTTTGAAGTTAGAAGTTAAAAGTTCTACTTTTGGTAATTTGGGGGCTAACAAAAACTGTCTGAGGGCTACATTTTGGATACAGCGCTTACAAGGGCAAATACTGCCTCAGACAGTTGGTAACCATGGTTAATAATTATGTTTTTCTAATACTGTTGTGGTTTTGTATTCCGGATTGAACTAAAAAGATCTATTTCCCAATAAACCGAATTAAAAAGACGAAACAGCGGTGTTTGTACATCCAATCGCTGTAATGAAATCGCAGGAATGGGCCATTAAGTGATTTTCCCACCGCAGACTTTTCGATTAGTCTGAACCAAACGACAAAAACATCCTCTATTCGCAATAATGCCTTCAAAGTCATAATACTTTTTAAAGGGCCCATATTATTCTATTTTCTGATTTGTTCTAATGTTGTTTCCTCATCACAAATATACCTGGAGTTGTGTTTTGCTTCATTCACACATTTAACGCACAAACTCTGCTCATTTAGGCTGAGTTCTTCTCTCAAACAGAAAACAACATTATTTATTGCTCAAAAATACACTGAAAAACATACATTATTTCTTTTTTTGCATCTCACCTCTTCACAGATCTGATCTGTACCCTGGTCTGGAGGTGTCACTTGCTCATTTACACAGAGATAAAAAGTTATGTGCTACTGTTTTTAAACTCCATACACCTTCACTAGAATCATGTGGATATTTTCAGACCTGGAATTGCCGATCTTTCCTGAAAAAAGGTAAAAGGTAACTGTTAAATTGAAAACTACTGCTTCATGACATCACAAGGTGGAGATTTGTAGACAGACTTGTAATAAAGTGTTACTGAAATGTGTGAATGAAACAAAACACAACTCCAGGTCTGTTTCTGAGGAGGTAACAGCGTTCTAACATGGCTTAAAGCGCCCAAGAGTCATTTCTGCGTAGTATAGGACCTTTAATGGAGTATTTTCTGGCCACTGGCCCGAAGGCTCCATCTGTCCAGCTCCATTCACAGCATCACTCTGGGGCTAACCTTTTTCACATGGCCCTGCTGCTAAATGCCAACAGTGCACTAATCTAATCTATGCTAACTGTGAAATACAATTAAGGCCATATGAAACAGGTTTATCAGGAAATGTCATCTCAGACTGGCTTGAAATTTAAAAAAGAACTGAACGATAAAAAGATGTGCGAAGGCTAATTGAATATATTTACTTTTGATTACATTATGTGGTTGTTTAATATAGTGCAGGGTCCTTACTGTACTATAGTCCTTACTGTTACATTCTGTAACTTAAAGGTGCACTGTGAAACTTTTCTGGTGGTGGGCCCGTTACCTACTTGTCTCCATGGAGATGTTATTGCTTTGCCTGGAATGTTCCATGGTATGACTTTAAACACATCCATCTGGCATTTATTCATTAAGGGTGTTTCTATTGGTGAAAAATAACGCAATTTCTGGACTATAAGCCGCTACTTTTTCCTCACACTTTGAACCCTGAGGCTTATACAACGATGCGGCTGATATATGGACGGATTATTTGTTTATCCGCGGATGTGTGCACAGCCTGAGTGCAGAAAGTGCTGAGCTCTGTGCGGTTAACATAAGATAAGATAAGATATGCCTTTATTAGTCCCACAGTGGGGGGAACACTAGCCACTAATGAAGCTGCAACACTAGCTAGTGCTGTTGTCAGAGCACTTAAACAGTTTATAACTTTGTGATAAACTAAGTTCTTAATAACCTGTATGTGTTAAATGCAAGTGGGTGCGTAAATGTCGAGAAGAAATGTCTCAAACTTCAGTAGTCGGACATCCACTCATACCTGATCAACACACCTAGTCCCGCCCCAGCCAGAGCCTGAAATCTGCTGAAATCCTACGAGACACAGACATGACCCCTGACAGGACAGCGGCTCTTTCTGCAGGAGACATGCGCAATAGAGCGCCAAGTGACGTAGTCTGATAATCCTGTCGTAATCCTGTCTTTTTACTGCCGTGTTATAGGCACTGTTTGGAAAAAGCATATGCCGGTATTTAATTAAAAACTTAAAAAAATCTTTCTGTGTACCATCTTTCTGTGTAAATATCTCAAGTTACAACGTGGACACCTTCGGCTTATAGACAGGTGCGGCTTATAAATGTACTTTTTTTTTTTTTTCTTTTAAAAATGTGTTAATGCGGCTTATATTCAAGTGCGCTCAATAATCCGGAAATTACATTAGGGTACAACAATTCCTTCAGTTAATGGGAGTGACTCTCCACAGATCTGAACTGTAATGTGAGGCATAGTGTTGTAACCTGCTCGTCTCCCTCGTGATACATAGGTTTAATCTATTCTGAGGAACATTGTAGACAAAGAAATAACATCTCCACGGAAACAAGCAGATGGCGGACCCTCCACTAGAAATGAAACACAGTGTATTCTATGAAAAAAATACAATATTAGTATAAAAACATGTAAACTAAATAGAATTGAAAAGGATAAGAGCGGATATGTGAGACTGTGTGTGGGCTTGCTTTGCTTTGGGAATGTATTGATCTCTATGAGGAAATCCATCCACTGCAATCACTTCCATTATTCAACAGCCTGTGAGGAGGGGGGAGTGGAGAGCGAGCATCTCCATCATGGTTATGGATTGGGAACCTGAGCAGATAAAAACATATGAGAAATCAGGCTACATGGATGAAATGGGAGAGAAACACTAAGAGTACTGTACGGTTATTGGTTATTGGTAATGTAAAATGCAGTAAATACATGTGTAATACGGCGAGGGATTAAATAAATTGTTAAAACTTCTTCCCACTCCTTTTTGATGATGATTACGCAATGTTATATATATGATTATGTATTTTTCTTTTGTTTACAGCGTTCAAAATAAAAGATTAAATGAGGTACAGAGAAAAGCTCACAGGCGATGAAATTAACAAGAGTATAAACAGTGATGGGAAGAAAATTTTGAAAATATACTGAATACTGCATACTTAAAGGTGCATTGTGTAACTTTTCTGGCGGAAGGTCCGTCACCTGCTTGTTTCTATGGAAATGTCATTGCTCTGCCTGGAATGTTCCACAGTATGACATTTAACTGCTCTACTTTACATTTATTCAATTACAGGTGGTTTTATAGCTCAAAAATACCTAGAAAAACAGACATTCTGACTCTGAGCGGGGTCGCCTCTCCACAGATCTGACCTGTAACTTGGTCTGGTTTGGTCACATTTCAGACAAAGCAATAACATTTCCACGGAGAAAAACATTTGATGGACCCTCAGAGTACTGTATTCTGAAAATGTACAATACTTTTACATGGAGTTGTATTATATTTGAGAAAATATTACAAACAACAACAATTACAGACAACTTTATTTTTATTTGCTATATCTTTATGTGTATTAAGAGAAGAAAACGTTGCACATACACCCACCAGAAGAGGGCGCTTTCTTTTTTACCCTAATACTATGCAATTTAAAGCTAAGAAAAGTACTCAGAATATGCATTTTCAATACATGTATTCAGTTACTTCTCAACGGTGAGTATAAATGTGTGTGTAATAACATGTGAAAGCAAATCAAAGGTGAACTATGGAACTTTTCTGATCCTGGGTGCACCGCCTGTTTGTTTCCATGGAGATGCTATTTCACAGTATGGCATTAAACTGAACTCCATGGCATGTTTTTAAATGTGAGTAGTAAAAACCAAGGTAATGAAATGACCGCAAGATGAACACATTTAATACTATTTTGCGTAATGTTCCAGGAAAAGCTGTTACATCGCCATGGAGACAAGCAAACGATGGACCCTCGAGTTTATAATGAGTTTATGATGTCACTCTCTGAAGTCCACACTGACCAGGTTTTCTTGTCTAGTTTGTACGGCTTTGAAAACCAACATAAAATGGTCAAATTGCTCATCCGTTTAATACAATTTTAGTTGCTGAAAGAATCCTTCAAAAAGTAGCATTCAAAAGTAAGAGAAAATCAGAAGTTTTATTTTGTACTTTGAGACGTGCTGTGCTTCTGTGCGCTGTTTACTAGTAGTTATAACCTATGACACCAGTAGATCATTTTGTTATAATTTGGACATTTTAAATCATCAATACTGATCTAAAACAACTTAATAACAGAAACAAAGATTTGAAAACAGTGGGGGCCAATGGGAGCAGACATTGGAGAAAAAATTTGAATGTTTGAAGGTGTGAGTTTGTATTCATTTGTTGTGAGCACTGCAATTGTGTTTTGTTCTTTTCTTTGACTGACACAAGAGAGCCCATTCCAACTTGTCAAAGCCTGATCCTGTCAGATCTCAGAAGCTCAGCAGGGCCAGGTTTGGTCAGGACTTGGATGGGAGACCGCTGGGAAAATCAGGTGCCACAGTGGGGCGCCAGTCGCAAAAAACTTTCGTTGTGTCCTTAGGCAAGGCACGTCACCTGCATTGCCTAGTATGAAAGTGGGAAGTGAAGCTGTGACTACAATAGCAGCATACCACCACCATGAAGTGAATGAATAATGAACTGTAAAAGCGTCTTTGTGACATATGTCTGTGAAAAGTGTTATATAAATAAATAAAGAGACATCCATAACACAACACTCACCTTGTATTGCTTGACTGACTGACACTCCCCGCACAATGATCTGTTGTATGCACTGCAGTATGGCCTGTAGTATGACCTGTTTTATGCGCCATAGTACCAGGCCCCGACGCATTCTCCATGCTGTTGACCGCAGTGTGCCCCGTGTGGACAGGGGGGGTCACTGCACTGCTGGGGCTCCGGGCTGGACTCTCCTGGACTCTCTGGGTGTTGGCAGAGGGGGTCTCTGGGGTGCCTGTGGTCTCCAGGGCAGGCTGGGTGCTGTTGAGCCACCTGGTCTGGTCCACGATGGTGCGAGCGTGAGGCAGCTTCCCCACATCCCTCACCCTGACCAGCAGCTGCAGGCCCGTCTTCAGGATGTGCACCGCCTCGTCATGGGAGATGGTCACGAAGCTTTGGCCGTTCACCTCTAAGATCTGGTCCCCCACCTGCGAGAGGACAAACAGAGCATTTTAGAGATGTAGACGGACTAATCATATAGGGTTACTCAAACGTGTGAATGAAACGAAACATAACACCAGATATGTTTTTGATGAAGAAACAACATTATAATGTGACTTAAAGCTAAATTTTGTGGAATATAGAGACCTTTAAATGATGGTCTGCTAGAGAGAGTTTTTATTCAAAGGGCTGGGTGATATGTCAGATTAATCAAACAATTTTTTCCCCAAATTTTGATCAATCACAATTTTCGATGTGTTTATTTTTTCTCATTAAAAACAATAAAAGCTGGCTTTTTGTATTAAAGGTGCACTCTGTAACTTGTCTGTCTCCATGCAGATGTTATTGCTTTGTCTAGTATGTTTCACAGTATGGCATTTAAAGGGCCAATATTACACTTTCCTGATCTATGTTATAATGTTGTTTTCTTATCCCAAACATACCTGGAGTTGTGTTTTGTTTCATTCTCTGTTTAACACTCTGCTTTCTCAGTCTCTACAAAAACTACAGATGACATCACAAGGTGGAGCATTTAGAGCTTTGGAGAAGTAGACAGGCTAATAATAAAGAATTACTCAAATATGTGTGAATGAAACAAAACACAAGTCCAGATATGTTTTTGATGAAGAAACAACATTTTAACATGACTTAAAGCTCACAACAGTCAATTTTGTGTAATACAGGACCTTTAACAATTGCTTTTACAACTGTAAACAATTATTTCTTTGGAAAGGGGACAGTACATATTAATGAGCTTATGTATCATATGTAAATGTGTCAGGTTATAGCCACGGGCTGGTTTCCATCTCTTTTCCCTGGACAGCTGATGGTGACATTAAAATCACATTTAACACTAACGCAATATCACAAACACTGGGAGCACAAACCAAAACACTTCTTCAATTACAGGAGATGTAATTACTAACAAAAATTAAATAAAAAATATATTTAAACAAAGCATGAAAAACATGATACACAGTGGGTCACTTCTCAGAACTGACCTATAACTTGGCCGGCTTGTCTCCATGGAGATAGACAAGTTTAATCCCTACAGTGGAACATTCCAGACACATTTTGCAGTGTCTGAGTATAACCTAGTAACCCATGTTCCAGTGTAGACACATCCATTTTCAATTCAATTCACTGTGTTTGCACAGTGCTTCAAACATGTTTAACAGCTGGATAACAGATACTACAGAGCGAAAGGAAATGTTTACAATCACAAAGATCATTTAGATTTCTTTTTGACATTTTATATGCAAATTACACCAACCATTATGTCATTATCCTCTCAAAATGTGCAAATATTTCAGTTCTGAATGAGAGACTGCTGCAGAGGCTGTATAGCTCAGCCCCGGCAATGATCAATGATGAAAATACAAGTGTGAACATTCTCGTATCCCTATAGAGGACAAGTCAGAATTATTTTTAGTTTACTTTACTGTACTAATATTTTTATTGAAGTAAAAGTACTCTTACTTGTAAAGGTTTTAGTGCCTCTTTCCACTGTGAGTCTACAAGTTTCATTTGTGTTTCTTGCTCTGCTCCTTCAGGCATTATTTTATATTTTTTTCCTTCCAATGACATTAACTTCAAATTAAATCAGATGTTACGTCCCAACAGTTAAAGGTGCATTGTGTACATTTTCTCGTGGAAGGTCCATCAAATGCATGCTGGAATGTTTCATGGTATTAAATGAAACCTTTCTATAGTCATGGAGACCAAACCAGACCAAGTTACAGGTCAGATCCGCCTACAGTCAGAATGTCTGCTTTTATAGGTATTTTTGACCTATAAAACCACCTGTAATTGAATAAATGTAATGTAATTTTTAACATGGAACATTCCAGGCAGAGCAATCTACATCTCCAAAGCACAAAATGTTCTGTTTCACCTTGTGATGTAACTGAACTGGTAGTTTTAAGGTTAACAGTTATTTTAGCTTCAAATCAACTGCTTTTCGCTTCAGTACTCTGGAATAACCTTACATTGTTGTTTTTAATTTTGAATATTTTTGTTTCACCTTTTGTACAGCTGAGATTTTCAGTAAAAAGTCTCCAATATCTGCTGGTGCACTGAGCAGAGAAACAGTTTCAATGAGGCTAAAACAATAGCTGTCATTTCAAACTTGGGCAGGTCCAGGGCTAGAAATATCAAAATGTTTCTATAGTGAAGATGTATGGAGTTTAAAAAAACAGTGGAGCACTTCCTGTATTGCCACTTAATGACATCACAAGAAGGAACAAGAGTGTTTAAAGTTTGAGAGAACAAAGTGTGTGTGTTAAACATGTGTGAATGAAACAAAACACAACTCCATTAGAACATAGATTAAAACATTTTGCAATATAGACCCTTTAACAGTATCCTAATGGCTCAATTGTTCTATTTATAATGAGAATATGATCTTACGTGCGTTTTTTCCCCATAAAATCATTCCTGGGGGCAGTACTATATATACCCAGTGACCAGTAAAAGTCTTGTTTCCTTAATCTGGAGTAAAGTAATTCCATTGTATAACAGACCCCCGCTGTGGTTTCCCATTAGGTCTTTATTGTAGATTTCACGGCAATTACTCTCTATATAAATCTAGCTTTGGGCATAGTTGGGTCACTCACAGTTTCAAAAGGGTTTCTTATAAATACTGTTACTCCTCCACTATTTTTATTATATGTATGGATAAAAATAAGTATATAGATAAGAAATAGGGTACGTAATTTTCTGTTAAACCTGGTATTTTGTTCTCTTAGTTAAGGTTGTTTTGTTTATACATTTGTGTGCATATTTTAGATCCCTTTTAGTTAATTTAGACAATTACGACAATATATTTGACACCAGCTTCTTGGTATTTTTGCTACTTCTTCAGAATTTATTATTAACATTTATATTTTTACTCTTTGTTATTATATGTGTGATGTGTGAGCTACTGTGTCCAAATAATTTCCCTTGTGGATCAGTAAAGTTTGTCTCGTAAGTCTAATTTACCTTTTCTGTTCATTAAATGATCACTTTACTTTTACCATTTTTCATCTTTTTTGTTTTGTTTTGTTTGTTTTTGTTACTTCCCTGACCCTATCTGAGCTGGGTAAGCACTTTTATCAACTTTCAGACACCAATGTGGAGTCTAACACCCCAGGGAGGTGTTCCGGGCACGTCCCACCAGGAGGAGACCCAGGACACGCTAGAGGGACTATGTCTCTCGGCTGACCTGGGAACGCCTTGGGGTCCCCCTGGAAGAGCTGGAGGAAGTGTCCGTAGAAAGAGAAGTCTGGGCCTCCCTGCTCAGACTGCTGTCTCTGCGACCCGGCCCCGGATAAAGCAGATGAAAATGGATGGATGGATGGACTAATCAAATAATTTCCCTTATGAATCATTAAAGTTTGTCTAATATCTAAAATATAAAAAAAAAACTGTGAAAGGACAACCTGGACAGCCTGGTTTAGTGATTGCGTCAGTGTAATAGACTAAACCAAAAATGGTGGATGGTGAAATTAAAGTTTTACATAAAAATCAACAGCATCTCTATACGTTCTCATAGCATCAGTCAGTGTAAACAGCATAAGTACATCAGTCAACACTGCGCATCTGCTCCACAGTATCTCCTCACAGCAGTCTAAAATAAGGCCCACATATAGAAGCTTTTCTGTGCCATCTGCAAACATTAAAAGGACCACAGGCACATGTCCTTGTCTGTGGAGCTGCCGGGTGTCACAAACTTTATGGCTTTAATATACCATATTAACAGACCAAAATACAGTAGTTTACTTTTTTTTTTTTTTTTTTTTTTTAAGATTTACTGCCCCATTTACTGGGTTTAATGGGCAGGAGAGCTGAAGATTCACAGATCTGACCTGTAACTCGCTCTTTTTTTTTTTTTTTTTTTTTTTTTTTTTAAGGTAGTACAATCACAGCTGGACCTGGGTTGCCTTAAAGGTACACTATGTAACTTTTTGGTGGGGGTACATCGCTTGTTTCTATGGATATGTCATTACTGTGCTTGGAATGTTCCACAGTATGACATTAAACAGTTATGCCGTTTTATTGCTCAAAAACACATAAAAAAAACAGGCTTTCTGACTGTGAGTGGGGTCGATTTGGTCTCCATGAAGATAGAAAAGCTTAATGCCATACTGTGAAGCATTCCAGACAAAGCAATAACATTTACATGGAGAAAAGCATCTGACGGACCCTCCACCAGAAAAGTTACACAATGCACCTTTAACCTGCAGATAGAGGACACATATACGTTTTTCTCATTCTCAGTATATGAACAGGCCCCATGTGAAAGCTCAGAACCTCCAGATGACGGCATGAACCAGTGGCATTTTAGGTTTAAACCAACTGGATTTCAGCAGTGAAACTGGCAACCCAAACGAGAGACTCATGTGAGGCTCATTCTGCTTTCCGTTTGGATAATCATCTTGAGAACAAAAATAAATAAATACATAAATAAACAAAACAAATTATCATATAAACAACTAGGCCATCAGGTCCAATGTTGTTGCAGGCAAGAATAAATCAGCATTACAACTGTTAGTAAAACCCATATTTGATTTGAACATGTTTACCTTGTATCTGGGGGCACAAACAAGTCATGTTCATGGAATTTAAATCAGTCTTCCATATTATATCAACCAAATCTGTTGTTTTCAAAAAGCAGAATGTGATGGGGACAAACTCGCAAATGAGGGGGAAGAAGCATTTTTCTACATTGCTTAACACATGTAAAATATTCAAAAGCAAGCTCCCAAATATGAAACTGATTATTTATGTTATTTGTAATTTGGTCCACTATAGAACACCAAAAACTAGCATGTTAACAATATTTAGGTGACCTCCATCTTATTTAAAGGTCCTATATTACGCAAAATGGATTCTGGTGAGCTTTAAGCCATGTTATAACATTGTTACCTCCTCAAAACTGACCTGGAGTTGTGTTTTGTTTCATTTACACATGCTTGAGTAATCCTCCATTATTAGTCTGTCTACATCTCCAAATCTTAAAATGCTCTGTTCCACTTTGTGATGTCATGAAGCGGTAGTTTTCAAGTTAACAACTACCTTTTACCTTTTGTTTAGTAGAGATTGGCAATTCCAGAGCTGAAAGTATCCAGATGATTCTAGTTAAAGTGTATGGTGTTTAACAATACAGTGGAGCACTTTTTGCATTACCACATGACATCACAAGGTACGACAGTGAAACAAAATAGAACTCCAGATATGTTTTTGATGAACATAGCTCAGAAAATGCTGTAATTTACACTAATTTACACTAATTTACATTACATTACAAGTTAAGGTTGAGACTGTATTAAATTTATTCATAGAAGGATACCTTGAGACAAAACACATTTATTTTCATATTTTTGCATATACCTCATTTTGGTACCATCAAAGGCAAACCAATACTAGAAAGTTCCAAAGTTATTCTCAGAGGAGCGGTCAGTTGAATCCACTTCCTCATGCTAATAAGCATATTAGCATTTTTTATAACGGCGATGTGTGTTCACCTTGATACCACGAGGAGAACAGTCTGTCTGCATATCTGAAAATAATCACTGGGTTTTCTGTGAGGGACAAATATTGAGTTACGTGCCGAAAACCAACCCGTCTGCAGACCAAGGGGGAAGAAAGAGCGGCTTTACAAAGACCACATCGTCGAGGCCTGGAGAGTTTCACTGCAGTGGGACCAGGCTAAAATGTGATTAATATGGAGATGTTGTGTTTGGTGAATACAGAGGGAGACTGGGAGCAGTGGTTAATTAAAATGATCACTTTGAAAACTGATGGATTTTCTCTTGCATGTTTATTATTGTTTTTAAAATGCAGTGCGATTCTGGAGAAAGATCTTGTGATTGTTTTGTATTCTTATTTGGTACCAGGCTGAAGCAAATGAAGGTAAGTCACGTTACATGGAACTGCTTTTTACTTTAGTTCTTTCTAAAAAAAAAAATAATAATAAAATAAAAAATTGCTTTATGATATGCAAACCGACGAACTTAAGTTAAAATTTCTTAAAAAGTAGTTTTCATTTAAAATCAGACTGTATTATTTATTTTTTACTTGATAATAACGAAAAATGCCATATTACACTATTATAAGTGCAATAAGATTATATTAAATAAAATGTATTCTACAGGTAAAGGAAATTCTGCTTTGGGAAAATGGGGAACGTCATGATGACTATTTGAATTTGGTTGGTCGAAGCAAATGAATTTCCTTCGGGATAAATAAAGTACTTACAGTGGCGTGAAAAAGTATCTGAACCTTTTGGAATTTCTCACATTTCTGCATAAAATCACCATCAAATGTGATCTGATCTTTGTCAGAATGACACAGATGAAAAAACAGTGTCTGCTTTAACTAAAACCACCCAAACATTTATAGGTTTTCATATTTTTAATGAGGATAACATGCAAACTATGACAGAAGGGGGAGGAATAAGTAACTGAGGTTCAGATATTTTTTCATGCCACTGTATCTATTAATCGTCACAATAGCAGAACAAGCTGAAAACTAAAAACTCAAACTTTTGTTACATCCAGTTGAGAGAAAAGCACAGACACCTTCCCTGTCCACAAAAGCCCAAAGCGCTTACCTTCAGCACATTTTTCACAAACTAAATAGTCCATATTGATACCAAAATAGCCTCAAGTATCTGTGTTTCTTTTGGTTCGCTTGGACACTTCACCTTTGACTTCCGCACAAACCTCAACGCTGCGATGTGATTGGTCGCCCACTCAATAAACCGTACAGTGGCCACATGCCCAGATGGATTCTTGTGAGTTCGTGAACACACAAACATCGTGAAAATCCATCTTGTTATTCAAGTTAAACAAAACCCCTTACACATCTCCACAATAACAAATAAACAAATACAGTGAATGAACTCCTGTTGTCTCTCTCAAAGAACCTAAAGTCAGTGGATGCCATAGACTGTATATATATATATGAATAGCTGCCGCGTTCCAAATAAGAAGTTCACATGCGGTTCTTCCGGCTCCTGCTGACCCTGGCTCCAATTAACTCACACTGGAATACTGTGGCCCCTCTCTCTATAACTGCTGCTGTGAGCCTCCTCATTTTGGGCTGAAAATGTTCGTATTAACCCCCTCTACATGATCCTGGTGTTTTTATTTAGCTATTTTGTCCGTTAAGAAAATCCTATTCATAATATAGAGCCTGTCTCCAAATTCACTCCTGTAACCACCAGCATCATGAGCTTCATTTGAGTGGCGCCGAAGGCTATGGCTGACGACACGCTCACTTAGTCTACTTCTTTATACAGTCTACGGTGGGTGCTGCAGGAGGCCGGGCTGATTGTACCTGCTCTTATGCGCTTACCAAAAGTTTTCTAGTTTCTCATTTTGCAGCGAGGAAAGTAGAAGAGAGCAAATGGCAAAAGTGACTTTAAATGGAAAGACAAATAGTGTATTTCCATGTGCAAATGATTTATGAATGAGAAATGTTCAGCCATGTTACAATGTTGTGCCCTCATTAAAAACATGCCCGAAAAGGTTTTAGATGTCATCCATGCATGTTTGAGTAATCTAGCAATCTCCCCTAGGCTGTATTCGAACCTTGCGGTTAGCTGTAAGATTCTGTGTGATGCTCCGCCCACAAGCTCCCACCATAAATATACAAACACCCTGTTCCATTTTGTGATGTCATGTGGTAATACAGGAAGTGCTCCACTGTGTTTTTAGATTGCACAGACTTTAACTAGAATCATTTGTATCATTTCAGACCTGGCATTATTAACCTCTGTTAAACTAAAGGTAAAAGGTCGCTGTTAACTTAACTTAACTACCACTTTATGACATCATGAAGTGGAACAGAGCATTTTGAGCTTTGGAAATGTAGACAGACTAATAATAAAGGATTACTCAAACGTGTGTGAATGAAACAAGACACAAATCCAGGTATATTTTGGAGGATTATTAACATTATAACATGATTTAAAGAGTCAATTTTGCACAAAATACAAACGCACGCGCGCGCGCGCACACACACACACGCACACGCACACGCACACGCACACACACGCACATGCACACACACACACACACACACACACACACACACAGATGTTACATAAGCCTGAGCATGAGGTGCATATTTATGTGTAATAGCAAGGACTACAGCTTCATAGTACAGAACAGAAACACAAGGTTAGAGCTTAGTCAGACAGAGACTCAAACACTTGTAACTGTCTGTTCACTCAACGCTTTATGTAACTGCTGCAAGTATCTCAAAACTCTGCATGTATAGACTACTGTGTGCAAAGATAGAAAAGGTAGTTCAATTTATTCTGTAAAGCTCAAAATCACAAAAGCAGTTGCCTCTTAGGACTTAAACAGCGTGATATCCAAAGCTGAAAACACTCAAAGAGGTTCATTTGGTCTTCCAGCATTATATCCAAATAAAGGTTCTTTTTGACAGACCAGTGCATTGTTTACACAGACCTTCACATCGTTCTTCAGAAGGGTCACGCGATGTTAAGGTGATGTGTCTTGCAGCTGATTTACACAAAGTTTGGATTAAGACGGACATTTAGATTCAGAAACAAGCTCACAGGACGGTCAACAGGGACAAGGGGGCCTATTCACTTTCAAGGACCTGGGATAGTGTCCTGGAGAAGTTGGACTGCAAAGGGCGCGATTCCCCTAATGCAGGCGAGAGAACGGCGCCAAAATCTTTCTAAAACAGCTGCAAGACACATTACCGTACCGTAACATCACGTGACCCTTCTATCTATCCATCTATCTATCCTTCTTTCTAATGTATTCTCTCCATCAGTGGCTGTAGAGTGCTGGTGTTTTTTATCAATAATAATAATAAAGCACAGGACGGTATAGAGCGAGGAGTGTGTGTGGAGAGAGTGCTTCCAATTGTTTTACTGGTGCACTGCAAAAACACTCTCTGCTCCCTCTTTTTCTCTCCATTTTCCTCACCTCTTATCCATCTATCCATCTTTTTCACTCCTTCACACCTCTTTCTATATCCCTCTCTCTCTTGCTCTCTATCTCTCTATATATATCTATCCTCTTGCCTGTCCATTTTTTATACATCCTTCCCCCTCTCTCTGCCTGTCAATCTCACACTCTTTCAGTAGTCTCGCCCCACTCTCTCTCTATACCCCTTCTCTCTCTCCTCTCTCCATTTATCTATCACTCTTTTTACCCATCTTTCCCTATCTCTCCCTTTCTTTCTGTCATCCCCTCCTCTCTTCTTCCTCTCTACCTCTCTCTCCCCCCTCTTCCTCCTCTTTCCCCTTCTCTCCCTGTCCCTTTCCTCTCTGCCTCTCTGCCCCCACCCCCTCTCCCCTCCTCTTCTCTTTCTCCTATTGTTTCCCTTTCTATGTCATCTATTCCTCCTCTCTCCCCCTTTCTCTCGCCCATGTCTCATCCTCCCTCTTTCCCTCTCTCTCCCTGTCCCCTACTTTCTCATTCTCTTTCCCTCTCTTTCCCCTCGCTGCCCCATTCTTTCTCTGTTATCTCTCCCTCCTCTCTCCCCCTACTTTCTCCTCCTCCTCCTTCTCTGGTCCCTCATCTTTTTTCTCTCCTCCACCCCCCTCTCTCCCTTCTTCTCTCCTGCATTCTCTCATCCTCTCTCCCTCCCACTCTTTTCTCTTCTCCCTCCCTCTCCCTCCTCTCGCTTTGTCCCTCTCCTCTCCTTCATCGCTCTCTTTTCCCACTCTGTCCTTCTCCTCTCTCTCCCTCTTTTTCCCTTTCCCTCTCTCGCTCTCTCCTGCTCCTCTCCCTCCTCTCTCTTTGTCTCTTTCCTCTCCCCCATCGCTCTCTTTTCCCACTCACTCCCTCCTTTCCCCTTTCCCTCTCTCTCTTTCGCTCTCTGCTGCTCCTCTCCCTCTCTACTCTTTCCCTCTTTTTCCCACTCTCTTGCTCTGCCTCCTCTCTCTGTGTCTCCTCTGCCTCCTCTCTTTCTCCCTCTCTCTCTCTCTTTCCATCCCTCACTCTGTCTCCTTCTCCCCCTCTCCCTCTCTCCCTCTTTCCGTCCCTCCTCTGTGCTGGTCCCTCAGTGTCAGTTCAAATGGGAGTCTATGATGCAGAGCAGAGAAGATAAAAACGTCATTTACATATTTTATCACAGTATTCCAGTGGCAGCAGCAGCAGCAGCAGCAGCAGCGCACTGTTGTATATGGACTTTATCAAACTGTCGGCCAAATCAAATCTGCACTCTGAGTCTGCAAAACATTCGAGAATTTTTTTTCAAAGCTGGAGCACTTTGAAGAGAAATTAGCCTAAATCCTGTACAATTCAATTACTGATGTTTTAAAATCTGTTTACATAAGACTTTCTAAAGCCACACTGCGTAACATTCCGGCATATAAATAGACTCAACTGAAAGCTTGTATTTTATTAGGTGTTTTTATAGCTTGAACATGCATTGAAAAATATCCATGCTGCGAGTCAGGTCTGTGGAGAGGCAATCCTGCTCATAATAAGATGTGTTTTTCAAGTTTTAGTTTTTGTTATTGTTTTTTTTTCCTCTAAAAGTTGGTTTGGACAACAGAAGGCCATAGTTTTGACTTTAGGACAACAGGGTGATCTGTGCTACATTTGTCACCGCTGAATTCATGATTTCCACTAATCAGAGACAAATCTTAAAGGTACAGTATGTAACTTTCTGGAGGTGAAATAGAAAGTTAAAGTGGGACTAAACCCCTGAAGTGGTGCCAGATGTTTGTGATCTGAAACACCTCGCTGTAATCAGGCCAGTCTCTCGTGATGTCACCAAGTACCTGAAGTTGCAGAGGCCACTGTGACGCAGCTATTTTTTATAAAATTTTTATCACAAAGTTGAAATTTTACCTAGTTTGCAAAAATAGTGCTAAAAATTACTATGAACAAAACCATTAAAACACCATAGTTAAGTAGCAGAAACAAAGTGGATTTAGTGTTTAGTTCCACTTTAAAAACATACTTTGGAACATTTTCTGTGGAGATATATACATTGTTTTTGCCATACTGTGGAAGATTATAGATATATTAATTATAGATTTTTTCCCCGTTTATTTAAGCAACACCAAGTGAACAATGCAATATTACAACAGTACAATGTTGACATTTTACATACATCACATACTTCAGATACTTCATGTTGTAGTGAAGAACACTTCAAATAGAAGTTTTGTGTTGGGTGAAACTGCAGCCTAAAAATACCCATAAACCTTTATTATAACATGCAAATACTTAACTGCTGAAAGCGTGACTACATACTCTTTAATGGATATGTGGTTAAAAAAAACTAAACAAAACTGTCTGAGTTTTAGTACATTTAAATAACATAATTTGTTATATATCGGTTCAAAAATATCGGCAGAGTTCGTCGGTTTCTCTGGATTCTAAACAAACTGGATTCGATCGACTTATCAGTCGATCTCTATCTTTAACTTGTATAATGTTGATGGCAATTATGGCAAAGGTCAATATTTACAGCTACAGTCGAGCTTTTCTTCTCATGTGTGAATACTGTAGAGGAAATAAAAGGCCATGCCACAAAAAGCACAGTAATGATTGGGCTCCACTTCATAGACATAATGTATTGATTTGTGAAGCCAGAGAGCTCTTTTGCCAATAACCCAGTGTCAACACCAGTCTGGGCCAGAGCAAAGACCGTTTAATTGTTCTCACTTCAGTATCCAATTTAAGGATGCACTGTGTAACTTCTGGTGCCAACTGCGTCTCCATGGAGATGTTTGAATGAATGCTTGGAATGTTTTACAGTATGGCTTTAACGGGTCCACGCTTTTTCCTGATCTATGTTAAAATGTTGTTTCCTCATCACAAACATACAGTATCTGGAGTTGTGTTTTGTTTCATTCAAACACGTTTAACACACAAATCCTGCATATTTAGGCTGTGGTGTTCTCTCAAATGAAAAAACACTCTGTTCCACCTTGTGATGTCATGTGGTAATACAGGAAGTGCTCCATTGTGTTTTTAAACTCCACACACCTTCACGAAAATCATTTGGAGAATTTCAGCCCTGGAATTGCCAGTTTCTTCTAAACAAATGGTAAAAGGTAGCTGTTAACTTGAAAACTACGGCTTCTTGACTCACTTATCTATCTCCATGGAGTTAACAGGTCAAGTTACAGTTCAGATCTGAGGAGAGGCAAGCCCACTCACAGTAAGACTGCTTTTTTTTAAGCAACACCGGCAATTTATTTCATGCGAGGCAGATATGTTTAATGCCATACAGTGTAAAATTCAGGCAATAGCGATAGCATCTCCATGGAGACAAGCAGAAAAACATTACATAGTCAACCCTTTTGTCAATGCAGTAGAAATTAGTGTTGGCACGATACTAACATTTCAAACTTGATTTTTGATACTAAGGAATAGAAAGGATACTCTATACCAATTTCAATATTAAGTTGATAATAAAAAAAGAAAAAGAAAAAATAATAATAATTTATTTTCTATTCCCATGTGGCCTTATATCTGTGTAATCCCTCAGTGGTCCTGTAGGTTCCATAGTGGTTCATGGGCGTATACTAGTCTATGTGCTCTTATACTTGTTCTGATACAGCTCCAGATCATCCTAAAATTATTCAGGAAAGGTTCATTTCTGTCTTGTGAAGGCAACTTGTTTTTTTCTATTAATACCTGCTCAAATGTACCTGGTTTCAATACCAGTTTTAGTATCGATATGCATCTGATTTTCGATAATTTGACACTAGTAGAAACCGTGGTCTACTCTACTATAACTAAAATGTTTTATTATACAAACAATGGCAACCTCATGATGGAAAAAACACAATTTCCCATAATGCATTTGAAACCTCAGTCCCCTATTTCTTTGTGTATACGTTGGCAGAGAAATACAATCGCATTTTCTAAATTGAAACGCTTTTCATTCAGCTTTTATGACTAAACCTGCCATTATACTAAAACAATATGAACGGCTAATGAAACACACGGGCTGGACTCGCACTGCGGACAGCTCTGCCATCTCCAGTCTGGCTCTGTGTGGGGATTGAAGCCATTTTTCATTGATCTTTTTGAGTGTTAAGAGGAGTCTGGGTGCAAGTGCTTGGCCAGAGGTGCACAGGGTTTGTCCTTTTATACGCAGAGAGGACAAAATGCTATTTTTGTAACGCGAGCAAAAGCCAAGAGCCAAACTAATGGGACACGGGCAGCGCTGTGTACCAGTCTGAGTGATGTCCAGGGTCAAACTCAAGCACAAAAGACCTGTCGGGGTTTGAAGCACTTAACGCAAATTATGGGCCATACAACTGGCAGTAACAATATTGAACACTATAGCACTGAAACAAAGGCATTCCTTAATTATCCACCACAATGAGTTTATAAGGGCTTTTCACAACTTTCAGAGTTTGGTGATCACAGTAATGCAAACAACAACTAAAAAGCTAACAGCGTGTCTACCTTACTTCATGTTTCATGAATAAAAAAGCTTTATAATTATGCAATTATGACACGTTTAGACGGTGGAGTCAGGGGTTTACATGCAAAGTCTATGGGGGGGTGAGGCTAGTCCAACATTCCCGTGTTGTGTTCATGCAGTGCGTCTTGAGCGTTCACATGCCGTATCTGGGTGTTTACACTGACTCAGGCACCAGAGGTAAAAAATCTGAACCTCAGCCAAAATTCATGTCACATGTTTCAAACTTCTGGCCTTAAATTCAGATGTGGAAATCACACAGAGCTGCTTTTACAATATACAATATACGGCCACACGGTTTTATAATTGCCTTTTGTTTAGTGCTGGTTTCTGTGCACTGATTCAACCATGGAGGCCATTTTGAGACAGAATTCTACAAACTGTTCTGGTTGACACAGGGACTTGAGGTGACCAGGCCTGGTGGAGCTCTGCTGCAGTGGAAAAGGGGCTGGCCTTGGATTTTCGAATCAACAAACGGTCCTCCCGAGCAGTTGTCTTGCGGGGTCTGCCGGACCTGGGCTTGTCAAAAACATCTCCAGTCTTTTCAGATCTTTTTCTTATTCTTTGTACTTGACGCTGAGACACATTGAAGGTGTCAGCCACCTCAGCAGTGGATCTGGTCTTCAGCCTCTTGATAATTAACGCTTTGGTCTCAGGGTGGATCTTAGGCATGTTGTCAGAGGTCAAGTTGCAGTTGATGTGAAGGTCTGGTGTGCTGGGGTTCTTTTTATACACACCCACTAATTGATTGATCAGTAACTGATCACAGGTGAGGCTGTAATCTAGGATTGGGTGCATCATATGACAAGGCGACAAGACTTTTGTCTTGCCAAAATCTGACCTTTCTGTGTTCATTAAATGATCAATCTTTCTTCAGTGAAGCAAATTTATTTTAGTATATTGAGCATAATTTGGGAGGGTTTTAGCTTTCATATGAGACATTTCTAAAACCAATCGATTAATTTAAAATCAGGTTATTTGTTTCTACAAAATGGATAAGCGACAAGACTTTTGTCAGGGACTGTACATGAACAAGCAAGTGAATGTTTTACATGAATTCATATAAATCAAACATTTAAACTTATTTGCTTTAAATAAAGATTGAGATGGTGTAGATGGTAGGCCCTCAGTACTGTGATTGGTCCAGAGAGAGAGTCTGTGCAGTGTTTTGTTGACTGAAGAATACAGAAAATGTTCTCTTAAGCATTGAACATATGCACATGCTAATACATGAACAAATACATGCAGTATAACACTGAATATTGTCAAAATATGATCTCTTCTGGAGCAGACAAAGATTTGAAGAAATCATAATTCTTATGCATCATTAAATATTGATACTGATTTTGATAGATAAATCAATACTTAAAAAATCTATAACAAAGCCAACAAGTGGAAGTAAGGAGTAAATTCACAAATGAACTTTTCAATGTATACTTTTCTATTCTATGTATCTATTCTCATTTGAACTCACTAGTCTGTTTAAAAAAACTCAAGACTGAGGTACATCAAGAGCTCAGAAACAATATATGAATTTTTCACTATTTGATTGAAAACGACGAAAAAATCAATTGATGCCCCAGTACTGACAAGACAAAAACAGCCTTAAATTCCAAGCAGACTTTCTGAATTGTTCCTAAAGGACATTATTTGGAAATGAAACAATTTATTCTCCCAATATTTGAAAATAATACTGTCTCGATAACCTTATATCATTTTCAATCCATTCACAGTCAGATATTTCAAACATAAAATCCATCAAAGCGCGTTAAATTTTCATCTTCAAAGGTTATGCGTTTTGCCCACAACTTAAAAGCTTTCTGACAGTCCTTGAATAATGAGTTCCTTCTCCCCCTGTTACTCAGTGAATCCTTAAAGTGCTGTGTAAGGCAATGGCACTCAGCTCTGGCAGAGGTGCATTATGGGATGCCAGGTCCTCTGATCCTCATCCCGAACACCAGGAGCGCCAAATCATCAATTCCTTTTGTGAAAGTGAAATTGAGCTTTTAAAGGTCCTATATTACGTGAAATTGACTCTTGTGAGCTTTAAGTCTTGTTATAAAGCCGTTACCTCCTCAAAAACAGACTTGGAGTTGTGTTTTGTTTCACTCACATTATTATTCTACATCTACAAAGCTCAAAATGCTCTGTTCCACTTTGTGATGTCACGAAGCAGTAATTTTCAAGTTAATGGCTACTTTTTACCTTTAAGCAGAGGTGGAAAAAGTACTGAAAAATTGTAATTAAGTAAAAGTATCTTTACTTTGCTTAAATCCTACTCAAGTAAAAGTAAAAGTACCCGTCTGAAAATGTACTCGAGTAAAAGTAAAAAATTACTTCATTTCAAATGTACTTTGAGTAAAAGTTACTTAGTTACTTTCAATGAAATAAAAAAAAACTACATTAAAAATGCAGGTTTTTTCATAATGTTGCTGCACATAAATGCAGTCTTAAATAGACATAAACTGCGGTAAACTAAATGTGACGCACTACCATTTAATTCCTCTAGGAGCTGAAGATATATGGGATAATGAATCTAGGACAGGGGTCGGTAACCCGCGGCTCCAGAGCCGCATGTGGCTCTTTCATCGTTCTGTCGTGGCTCCCTGTGACTTTGGAAAATAATAATGAGTATTTAATTACATTGTATTTTTATTTTAGTTTGTTCGTTTTTAAATGTAAATCAAAAATTGTAGATAATGGTAATCTTGTAACATTTAAATAAAACGTTTTAAATATTTTTGTCGCTCAAAACATGCGGCAAAGCCGCCGATGTGCGCCACCCGCACACACTGGAGCCCGGACTTACCAGCACCTACATCAGCAGTATGAGTTTCAGCCCAATGATGATAAATCCAAGAAAAGAAAAGTTTCTGAAGAAAACAGAACGCTTAATGCTACGTGGGCAGATTCATTTGCTTTCACGGCTGATGACACTGGTACACGCGGTACACGCAGTACACGTGATAAAATGATGACGGACACAGAAGCAGACGCATTTTTGGTTCGCTGCGGGTGGATAATTAGTTTGGATTTTTATTTCCTACAAGGAGGACTCAAATAATAATGTGTTTAATGCAGCTTTGCGCACATTTGTTTACGTTTTACAGAAGTGAAACTTAAAACCACATGGCTCATTTGCATAAACTAGAAGCGCTACTTTTGATGGACTAGCACTGTCCACTCGAAACTAGTCCAGGCAATAACCCAATAAACTATCCTATAGACAACATAAATTAAGATGATTTATTAAGAGACCAATCGCAAACTAAAGTCCTGCATTCTTATTATTTCTGACTGTCCTAAAGCCAATTTTAAACGTGAGGTGATTTTCCCAACTCTCGGCTCCTTCACTTGAAACGTTAGTGATCAGGATGGAAAATAATTGAAATCATGAAGCCAGATTGTGTTAACCAAACAACAATAAATATACCGTTTGGGTATAACAGGCAAAACATATAGGCCTATATTTGTAGCCTACTTACCACCACATGCTTTCATAGATTCATGTTGAGGTTCGGCGGGGCAGACACATTTTACATTTCATGATTATGTTGCTGCCATTTTTGCGTTTAAACACGAATAGGTCATCGAGGTTTGGCCAAGAAACAATGGAACTGCCGCACGCAAACCCGCGCAATGCAGTTTCCTTTCAGTTCCGGCAGATTTTTTTCCCCCCGCATTTTATTTTTTGCCACTATCGATATTATTTTACTCAGTAACGTGGGCGGCTTTCAATGTAACGAAGTAAAATACTTGGCTTAAAATGTACTCGAGTAAAAGTAAAATTACCTGTTTGAAAAACTACTTAGAAAATTACAAAGTACTCATAAAAACTACTCAATTACAGTAACGTGAGTAAATGTAATTCGTTACTTTCCACCCCTGCCTTTAAGTCAGTGGACATTGGCAATTTCAGGGGTCATCCACAGTGGAGCGCTTCCTGTAGTATCACATGACATCACAAGGTGGAACAGAGTGTTTCCCAGTTGAGAGAAGATCTAAATATGAAGGATGTGTGTGTTAAACGTGTGTGAATGAAACAAAACACATGTTTGTGATGAAGAAACAACACTATAACATAGATCAGAAAATAACGTAATATGGGCCCTTTAAATTTAGAATGTCGTAAAAGGAAAGCAAGCTCAGGATTTTGGAAAAGTTTAATCTAAGGCGTATAAAATTGAGATTGATTTTATCGTTATATTTCACACTTTGTACAAATGTAAATCGATAACTTCTTTCAGATTTGGCAGCGGTTGCTAAGGAGACACCAGGATGCTAACAGTAGTTGATTGGAACACATTTCTAACTTCTATCTCGCCCCAAACAAAAGCTCCAGTCTGACTTTTCTGTTTTGCTCATTGGGCCATAAACTTAAAAGATTTGGAGGAGGACCTATCAGGTTTTTCAGTGCATTTTCTGAAATGCTAACGCGATATTGACAATTTCTTTTCTCATAAAATAGACTCTTGTGAGCTTTAAGCCATATTATAATGTTGTTAAATCATCAAAAACATACCTGAAGTTGTGTTTTGTTTCATTCTTACATATTTGAACTTTTTTTTATTATTAGTCTGTCTACATATCCTAAGCTCAAAATGCTCTGTTCCACCTTGTGATGTCATGAAGTGGTAGTTTTCAAGTTAACAGCTCCTTTTACCTTTAGTTCATTAGAGACTGGCAATTCCAGAGCTGAAATTATACAAATCATCTAGTGTATGGAGTTTAAAAACACAGTAGAGCACTTCCGGTGTTACCAGATGAAATCACAATGGGGAACAGAGTGTTTTCAGTTTGAATGAAGAACTGCGATGTCTGGATGTAATTCTGAAGCGTTTTTATCATCCGCGAAACACGAATTAAGGCTGGTGAGCTGTTAGCATGGTAGTTCTTGTTGGCAAAACTTCGCTCTGGCCTCTGAAAGTTGTGAAAAGCACTTATAAACTCACAGGAATACTTAAGATGCTGGGAAAGGTATGGGAAAGTAAGGAATGAATTTGGACCAATGCAAATGGTTTAAAATGAAGTAGTTCTGTTTTTTCACATGAGTCCAAGCGCACTGTGTCAAACGGCCTTCCTCTAGTGCCCTCTTCTACAAGGACCACTTAAGACCGCCATGTCCCTGGGCACTTCAATGTAGCCGTAACTGCTTTTAACAGTAGCTCCAGATGGAATAGACGGAGAGAAAAATACAAATACAGGTGAAACCAAAACCAATATTGTTAAAGGGCCCATACAGTATTACGCTAGTTTCTGATCTATGTTAGAATGTTGTTTTCTCATCAAAAACATACCTGGAGTTTGGTTTTGTTTCATTCACACATGTTTAACACACCTTGATGATGTGGTAATACAGGAAGTGCTCCACTGTGTTTTAAAACTCTATACATTCACACCTTCACAAGAATCATTTCCATCATTTCAGCCCTGGAATTGCCAATCTCTACTCAACAAAACGTAGCTGTTAACTTGAAAACTACTGCTTCATGACATCACAAGGGGGAATAGAGAATTTTGAGCTTTGGAGGCGTAGACAGACTAATAATAAAGAATTACTAGAACATGTGTGAACGAAACAAAACACAACTCCAGGTCTGTTTTTGAGGAGGTAACAGCGTTATAACATGGCTTAAAGCTCACAAGAATCTATTTAGCTAAATATAGGACCTTGTAATTGTTGTAAACCATTGTAAAACAACCAGAAATTACATTTTACCTTTTGGATACTTCATGTTACTTCAATTTACAATTATCATTTGGGAAATCAAGATCTGGCTCTTGTTGGAAAAAAAAAAAGCAAAACAAAACAAAAAAACTAAACTAATATTCATGTACTTGCATATGTAATTTCATACAATTCATGTACTTGTAATTATCTACATTTAAAACCATAGGAGTCTGAATTGACTCTTTTCTCACTGCTGTCTCTGCTCCTTTCTGTACCGACAAATACACATAACAGCACTGGGTCGCCTGCTCTGACTGGCCAGAACTCAGAGAAAACGTGAACTACAGTTAAAAACCCAATAATTCAGCTTTAAAATGTTGTAGTAAACGTTTCATTTAGAAAACTTGTGTAAAATGTGACTAAAATGATGTCAAAAAGTAACAAGTAACCATTACTTTGAGTAATATTTGACATGCATACTTCACAGGTTGGCAGTGCGATTCCAGCTCCCACAGATGAATGCTGTCGTTGTGTATTTGGGCAAGACACTTAACCCACCTCGCCCCTAGAGTCTGCGTACACTGGCGTAAGAATATGTGTGTGAATAGGTGAATAGTTCCTTGATGTAAAGCGCTCTTGCCTTGGAAGTGGAAAAGCGCCGTATAAAACTATGACCATTTATCACACTTTGACTTCACTGATTTTGTATTTGCTTGTGTTAAATTGTAAAGTTGATCTATACGGCAATTTCTGGTCTAGTGCTTGAGTAATTTTAAATGTTGAATATGGAACCGTGGAGTGATGATTTGAAATTAAAGAGTGGGAGAACGAGTGGTTTGTTTGTAGATGGATGTATTTTAATTGTGTTTGCTAACCTGCCCAGAGACTGCAGATGGACGCGAGCTTTAGCTAAATCTGGTGAAAAGCTCTTCTTTTACTCATTGTCCCTGTTAAATGAACGGATAAGCGAAATTAAACTAAAGTACAGCTCGGCAGCCATACTTGTAATCGAGTTAAAAAAAAAAAAAAAAAAAAAAAAGCCATGTAACTGTACTTCTATCTATAAATCAGGATAGTGCTACAAAGTGTTATCCGTTTACTCTCAAAATGTTAATATAACTCTTGATTTCCAGGTTAAACAGGTACTCTGGTCCAGTGTTACTTAATTAACATTTCCAAAAATGTTAAATTAACTCTAAAACAGATTGGACTCATATAAACCCTGAAAAAGTGTTAAAATGGATTTTGTGAGTCAATTTGATACTCCACTTTGAGTACATATCTACTAACCTTATTCGGCCCCTTTCACTTTTGCCTCTAAACAACAACAACTACTACTACTACTACTACTACTACTACTACTACTACTACTACTACTACTACTACTACTACTACTGTTTTGTTTCATTCACATGTTTGAGTAGCCCCTTAATTATTAGTCTGGCTACATCTCTAAATCTCAAAATGCTCTGTACCACCTTGTGATGTCATTAAGTGGTAGTTTTCAAGTTAACAGCTACATTTTACCTTTTGTTAGAAGAGATTGGCAATTTTCCTTATGTTGGGTCTTCATCAAAAACATACCTGGAGTTGATGAGTTCTTCTCTCAACAGAAAACACTCTGCTCCACCTTGAGATGCGATGAGATGTGGTAATACAGGAAGTGCTCCACTGTGTTTTTAAACTCCATCCAGCTTCACAACATTATAACATGGCTTAAAGCTCACAAGAGTCCATCTTGCATAATATAGAAGCTAATTATAGGCAATATACTCAATACTCTAATTTTGCATATCTTCAGAACAACATTTGCAACATTATTATTATGTTTTTCTATAGTGCCCAGTTCTGTCTATAATATAACCACTGGTACATTCACACTTGCAGTCAGTCCAGCAGCTCACTTGTCAGTTATCACTTAGAAGTCTATTGCAAATGAAATGGAACAGCTTCACTATGTCGTTTCACAAAGGCTCTCAGCTCCTCCATAGACTTCCAAACAATAGAAAATTCCCTATTCCCCAAGCCAGTCCTGTAAGTGCCATGATGCAACACTGTTTAAATCAATACAAACTACATTCACATCTTTTAAACGGACAGTTTTTCTGAAACCCTAAGATTGTGAGGTGTAAACATTGATAATAGATTTCTGTGAATGAAATAATGCTTAAACTTCTTCACATAAACCAGTGCAGGTTAAAAGTCAACAACACAATGAAGGCTTTTTGTGGTATTTTTAGGTATCTGTACTTTACTTAAGTAGAATGCTTTTACTTTACTACATTTGAGAGCAGGTATCTGTATTTTCTACTCCACTACATTTTTGAACAGGTCTGAAAAGTAAAAGTATTTT
This sequence comes from Taenioides sp. WSHXM2023, assembly GCA_029959045.1. Taxonomy (NCBI): domain Eukaryota; kingdom Metazoa; phylum Chordata; class Actinopteri; order Gobiiformes; family Gobiidae; genus Taenioides; species Taenioides sp. WSHXM2023. The sequence continues at coordinate 7,824,037 of CM057089.1, forward strand.
TTAGTGCTGTCAATCGATTAAAATATTTAATCTTGATTAATCTCGTGAATGTCATAATTAACTCGCGATTAATCGCAAATTAATCACACATTTTTGTCCCTTGAATCATCATTTTAATACTCTTATCAACATACAAAAGTGGATAGGTGCCGCTTTGTATAAATACTTTTTTTTATTTATTTTTTTTTATTGCAAACCATAACAATTGTCAGTGAGACAACTTTGTGTTGGATGTTCCACTCTCATGTTCCACTTTCATGAAGTGCTCTGCATCAGTGTGAGTGAAGTGCTTCTCTTCTGTCTTCATAACAGTCAAAGTGACTGAAGTTCCCACTGTACGCCTGCTGTACTAAGGGTGCACTCACACTAGGACTTTACAACCATGCCGTGCTAAAGCACAATTGGGTAGTTCTATGTCCCGCACTCACACCTGCACAAGCGAAACGGGCCACGGCCCGATGACGTCATCACACGGTGCTTTGTTTACATGCCATGCAGCAGAGCTAACGCTTTAGTGGAGAAATAAGTCCAGCAGCAGAAATATCTCTTAAATAGTGAGACAGATGACAGATTAACAGCTCGGAGCAGTGAGGACAGACAGAGACAAGAAGATGCAAAACTTCTGTCTCTGTCACAGTCCTTATTGAAGGTAAGCGTGGATACGAGAGGACTTTATTTCATGTTTTCCTCATATGAGTGACATCAGCACACACACAGAGCTTGTATAGTTAAGTCGTACGTGTGCACAACCGTACCGTGCTTTGTCCCACTTCCTCCAACCGGGAGTTCTCAGTTTCGTACAAATTGTTTTGCTTCCGGTTTACAGCTGGATCCTGTAGTTTTTCTAACCTTACTAGCAGTGGCCACAGCTTATGAAAAAAACTAGTGTTTTGCGTTAATTCGTTAACACAATATTTTTGACAGCACTAGTATTTATTATAGTCTAAGACCTACTGCAGTTTATTCATATCAAGTTCATAGTTTGAGCAAACAAATATACACAAATAAAAACAGATAGAAAAAATCATCCGATTCAATTGTTTCTATTGCAGAAAATTTGAAACAAATCTGCATCAAAATCACTACATTTGAAGCTTTATTACATCTCAAACTCTGTGCGGAATACTTTTACTTTCTACTCCTTAAGTACATTTTAAACAGGTACTTTTTTCTGTGATACTTTTATTTTTACTTGAGTATTTTTGCTCCAGTATTTGTATTTTTACTTAAGTAGCAAAACTGAGAACTTCTTCCACCACTGCTTATTGTTGGCAAATACATATCCATCTGGGTTTATGACAGTGATGGTGACGAGGAGGAGATGGTTGATGGTTCTTCCTGCTCGATATTGGGTTTCAGCTTCTTGTTATATGCAACATTTGGAAGACTTTTTCACATTCAGAAACTATATTTGGTTTTAAATTAGTAATCGCTATGGCAACAGTATTACTATACATTTTGTGAGAGATAATTGTTTGATACATAGAAAACAGAATATCCAAACTTCACTTTTAAAGCTACAGTGTGGATTTGTGGTAAAGTGGAGAGTTCCAGGTCAGATCTGTGGAGAGATTACCCTACTCACAATAAGAATGCAATGTTTAAGGTACTTCTGAGCAATAAAAACACCTGCTATGAAAAAGTGCTAGATAGATGCAGTAAATGCCATACCATGGAACATTTTGGGCAAAGCAATAACATCTCCTTATGGACTAATTTTGTCAAATTATAATTACAGGAAAACCAATGTCAAATTCCACCCCAGGTTAATACTGAGATTTACTGAAACGTTTCAATACAGGCATAAGTCTGTCTCATTGGAAAAAGCACAATGAAAAGACCTGTCCATGTTGAGATTCTGTATGTTCTGTCTGTGATTATGTAAGCTACTGCTGTGAAGGGGAGTTAACTGGATGATTTGCAGTACAGATTTATATCTAGTTTCAATTCCCTGAGCAGCCAGTCCTTTCTACATTTTATTAAAATTCAGAAGGGTCTGGAATCGTACCACAGAGTGTGAAAAACCTCAGTCCAAACTTGAGACTCAAATGCGTTACATATCTCCTCTCCAAAATTCTCATATCATTCACAACAAAATATATAACTAAATATTAGAGACAAAATTGCCACATTGTGCACACATGCTGAAAATGATCTTGTGAGATTTTTTTTTCCATGTTTTTTCATTTCGACTGGATAAAAGTTACATCTTTTGAGAAGCTGCAGTCCCAAAAAGCAGTCTTACGATGACAGCAGAAATATTAAAGTAAATCAAAAATGGTGAGCCCAAAATTGGGAACTTTATTATAAACAATGTTAAAATCTTGTCTTGTCTCATTTTCGTTGAACAAATCTTGTGTCTCATCTCGTCTCATGGACATTGTATATCATCCCACCCCTACTAAATGTATACCTGAGATAAGTAATAGTTTGGTGCTTCGACTGTTGATTCTGAGAAAATCCATGCTTTTCTCAGTCCTTTGTTGTTTTTTCCCCCCTTTTTAACATGCAAATAGCCACGTTTGTTTTTGACACGAACGGACCATGTGTCTCTCTGATTGGTTAATCCACCTGTCAATCACACCCACTAAAATCAGGGAGACAGGATACAGTTCCAGATCCACTCGTCTTTATAAAGTTTTGTCAAAGGGTGTTGCTGTTGCTGGCCAGATAAACATTTCAATGGTAGCGCTGTCCCATTCGCTCTATTAAGGTAATGAATGGGGGGAAATACTGTCAAAGAGCAGCTCTGATACAAATGGCTACCTCCACTGTTCATTCATATTTCAAATGATGGATCTAATACTGCCATGGCTACGAAGAGGTTAGCTTTTACTGTGCAAAGCTGTTCTAATCATGAAATACTGTGGCAGTTTATCATGAAATGTCTAAACCAGCGGTTTTAAAAAGGTGAGGCCTGCCTCCCCTGGGGGGGCGCCAAAGAGCCACTGGGAAGGCGTGACAATGAACAGTGACAAGGGGCAATGGGGCTTTCATGCCGTCTCATACCTGGACTTTGTCAGAAAATAATGATACAGAAATATAAACAATCAGGGACATGCACGGTCATCCCTATCGAAACAAGTATGGCTGCTTACCAAGGAAAAAAGAAAGGAAAAAAATTTCACAGGGGGCTAAGAAACATTGCAAATTTCTGCAGAATCAGTGAGCAAAGGACTAAACTGTTAGTCTGAGGTGAGATTTTCTGAGGTTCATTTTGTTCAAAATGATAGGTGAATGAGCTCCGTCGTTTCACACGTGTCACTGAGACATGCTAGGACTATGTGAAGAGAGCAGTAAAAACGGGGAAAAAAGGAAACATAAATTCTGGTTTTATAAAAAAAGAAATGGCCTATGTTAAAGATGCATTGTGTAACTTTTCTGGTGGAGGGTCCATTAAATGCTTTTCTCCGTGGAGATGTTATTGCTTTGTCTGGAATGTTTCACACTATGGCATTTAACCTTTCTATCTTCATGGAGACCAAACCAGATCAAGTTACAGGTCAAATCCATGGAGAGGCGACCCCGCTCACAGTCAGAATGCCTGTTTTTCTAGGTATTTTTAAGCTATAAAACCACCTGTAATTGAATAAATGTAAAGTAGAGCCGTTGTGGAACATTTCAGGCAGAGCAGTGACATATCCACAGAAACAAGAAGGTGACGGACCCAACCAAAAAGTTACATACTGCACCTTTAAAGGAAAAATCTCTCTAATATTGTCCACAGTTTAACGAGCCATAGTGAAGACAGAGACAGACAGAGAGATTTTAGTTTGGCATACTGTACTAAAACGATCATTGGATAGAATCAGGGTCCATGGGCGTTGCTGTGTGCAGTTTTGGAGGCTCCAGCTGCAAAACATCAATGGAGTAATCCTTTAATCATCTGTCACAAACATACTACAAGATCAATAGTGCCAAAAAAAATCCTTTATTATCTATTCAAAATATCTACTAAAAAGTGAATTCAGCTTCTGTGCATGTGGGCTGATCTGGTTGCATAATGTATAAGGCTAATCTATTTGTGCTACAAATTGCAGATTATTAAGATTATGAAGAAGAGATGGAGAGGCTGAAATGACTTATGTTTCTACTGCTGCGGTAAAGACAGGCTGAATGAGTGGACAAAGTATTTATGTGAAAAACACCATCGGCAGGTTGTGATTGTCTGACGATGAGTGAAGTGACACAAAGTTGGAAAATGGAAAGCTGAACCTCCACATAGCTTCATTACACAGCCTATTAGCATATAGATGACCACAACATGGAAATTGTTTGCTTATAGGGGAAATACCGGGTCTGAATATCTCTGTTATTGCATTACAAGTTTAATATATATATTTTTTTTTTATCTGAGTGAATATGAGATTGAAAAAGTCTTGTTTGCTCAAAGCAACAACTATCGATATGTCATACACTACCAGTCAAAAGCTTGGACACACCTTCTTTTTCAGTGTTTTTTAGGTATCTGACCTAAATATCTGTACATTTTATATTCAAATCCTCAAGGTAAACACCCTTTGCTTTGTCAAGAGAGCTGCACGTAGATGTTATAATCTCAGATGACGCTAACTCCATGGAAGATTCACTGTTTTTGTAAGAAATATACAAAACAGAAATCCACAAACCTTGATTCTTATCATTATTTCTGAGGGATTGGATCCACAAACCAAGTTCCTTCAACTGACATTTACACCACTGGAGCTGAATAATGGCACCACTTTCTGGGGCCACTGTGGGGGGGGGGGGGGGGGGATCACTTTTGTTTATCTATGCTGGGAATATGATCAGTTTTGCGCCAGTTTTTTGTTTCATGAGGATATGGCCCAGTAATTGCAAAGATATGAACCATAAATTAGGCCAACAAATCTGCAATCTGACCGTTAAACAGCAAATTCCAGCATAGAAATCGGACATGTCCTCTATCTCAGTTTTAAAATATAGGGATTCTCGAATGTTATGTTGTCACGTGAACCCAATCTATTGAGGATTTATGGTATGAGGAAGCTGGTGACACATTCATGGCATGTGGTAAATTATAGCTCCCATCCTGCTATTAGATTTCCCATAAGGCCATTGGTCACTATATAGTCGATCCATTCTCTGCTCCATCACTATACCAACTATTTATGTAACAAAATCAATATTGGAAAGAAATTTTTGTTAAATGCTAAATTGGCAAATCATATATGTCAAAATATTGACAAATTGGGTGTCAATACACTTACAAAGCAGTATACAGGGGCTAAACCTAGAACTAAACCAGGATTACAACTGGACAAAGTCTACATGTGACATCACATTGACTAAAGAAGACGTATTGTGCTTGTGTCTGCTATATAGTTATAATCTATGACACCCATGGATCATTATGGCATAATTTGGACATTTTAAAACTCAATATTCATCAAATATGTATCTGTGATCTTGTCCTTTCGGACATTACCCAAAGCTCACGACCATAGGTGAGGGTAGGAACATAGATTGACGGTAAATTGAGAGCTTTGCTTTTCGGCTCAGCTCCCTCTTCACCACAACGGTCCGATATAGTGACCACATCACTGCTGACGCTGCACCGATCCGCCTGTCAATCTCACGCTTCATCCTCCCCTCATTCGTGAACAAGACCCCAAGATACTTGAACTCCTCCACTTGAAGCAGGGACTCTCCACCCACCCGGAGTGGGCAAGCCACCTTTTTCCGGTCAAGTACCATGGCCTCGGATTTGGAAGAGCTGATCATCACTTCACAATCGGCTGCAATCCACCCCAGTGCATGTTGGAGGTCCTGGTCTGATGAAGCCATCAGGACATCATCTGCAAACAGCAGAGATGAGATCCTGTGGTCCCCAAACTGGACTCCCTCCGGCCCCTGACTGCGCCTAGAAATTCGGTCCATAAATACAATTAATAGAACCGGTGACAAAGAGCAGCCCTAGAGTCCAACATGCACCAATGCATGTTGGAAAACCTGAGCTCATCAGAAAAATAGCTTCTTGAAAATAAGCGACTAAAGATTGCCCAAAGATGCACGAATCACTAAAATACAACTGTGGATGAGTTGATGGTGAGAAGAAGCAATTATAACATGGTTAAAAGTTTGATTTAAAAGGTATTTTGCATTATAGGCTTTGGATTCTATACCAAATCACCTCCCTCATATAACTTTGTCACGGTCTCCACTCTTTTTTAGACCAGTGTTTTTCAAACTACGCTACATGTACATCAGTTGGCCCTTGGACAGCTCTTCAGCTTATGGGATTGCCTAGTTCATTTTATCCACTTTTTTAGAACCGCACTGAAAATGATATAGTCCTTTTTTTAGATAGTTTAGACCTGGTTTAGACCTAGATTAGACCTAGATTAATCCTGTTATAGACTGGTTGAGATCTGATAGCACTCGGGAATCAAAATCTTTTCTTTGATGGTACTTGGTGTGAAAAGTTTGAGTTGATCAAAATCTTTTCTTTGGTGGTACTTCGTGTGAAAAGTTTGAGAGCCAATGGTCTATAAAATAGCTTCGGAGAGCTGTAAAAATGTCTAGGCAAAATGTGGTAATTCTTCGTCTGTCCAACCAATATTTCATGTTACCTTTTTGACAAGCTTTGTTTTTATTTAATGATCTATTGAACAAATCCCTGTTATGCAAAATTGATTTTTCAGAGCTTTTACCCATGTGATAGTTGATTCCCCTTCTCATTTACCCTCTCCAAGTTGTATTTTAAGTGATTCATGCATGTTTGAGTAATCTTTAATAACTTATTTTGTTGGCACCAGTATACTCCACTGCTCTGTACTTACTTTGTTCTCCAATTTCATTTTTATTCTTTTTTTTTTTTTATTTATATCAATGATATGTAGGATTCAGCAGGTTTGCTTCTCACTAGCAGCTAACTGTTGGAGGTGCCGACAGTTGCACGACTCTTTGTTGTGATGACGTTTACGGTGATGTCAGCTCCCTTTGGGCACCACAGTTTACTAACACAGAAGACACTGGATTTGTTTCTTTTATTAAGTCATTTTAGATAAATATTGCAATTTAAAATGTCTAAATTTTAACATAACATCCATGAGTGTCATAAATTATAACTATATAGCAAGATGTATTCTTTAAAGGGCCCATATTACTTTATTTTCTGATTTGTTATAATGCAGTTTCTTCATCACAAACATATCTGGAGTTGTGTTTTGTTTCATTCACACATGTTTAACACACAAACCCTGCATATTTAGGCTTTAGAGTCCTCCCTCAAACAGAAAACACTCGCTACTGAACAAAAAGGTAAAAGGTAGCTGTTAATTTGAAAACTGCTGCTTCATGACATCACAAGGTGGAACTGAGCATTTTGAGCTTTGGAGATGTAGACAGACTAACAATAAAGAATTACTCAATGAATAAAACAAAACACAACTCCAGGTATGTTTCTGGGGAGGAAACAAGAGCTTTAATCCATGTTATAAACATGGATTAAAGCTCTTTTTTTTTTGTACCAATTTATGAAGAAAATATCACAAGAAGCATTTTTAGAGCTATGCTAAGAAGAGAAATCTGACTCAGAGTGGTGGACCAGGTGTACGGGCATCACTGAGGCATGGAGCTGGTAAACAATTCATAAAACACTTTGAAAATGCAAATGAGGTGCAGTTATGCAGATCTATACGCAGCCTCCGGAAAAGACACAAGTTCTGCTGCACGGTACAGTGAAGGGAATAATATGGTGAATGGGCAACTATTATGTGAATGTGAATGGGCAACTATTATGTGTGGTGTGTATTGCTGTTGACATTTCCTGTTTTGGAACTTAAAATAATGTCTATGTATAAAAAACAGTATCAGTCTGTATTCGTCATCTGGATTAGGTGGTCTAGAATTTTATTTTATTTATTTATTTATTTATTTATTTAGAGACCGCAACAATCGACTTTTCAAAGCTTCTTGTATAATTGTTGACTAAAGCAGTCAAGTCTCAAATGTAGGACAATACTGAATTAGTTAAAAATGCATGAACAGATTGAAATGTAACTGACTAAGATGATGATGAGTGACCTGCTTTAACATGGTCTAGTATAAAAAAGTTATTTGTTTAGTGTGACATGGTCCAATGGGTTCAGCACACATAAATATTTAAAATAAACTAATTAATCAACAGATTATTTACAGACAGACATGATAAATAATGGTCGCTTTCAAGTTTATGATTCTGAATTTTTTTTTTTTTTTTATTGACAATTTGCAGAGAAGATGGGATCACACTTGACTACCTTTGACCACTCCTGGATGAATGAGGAAGTACACCAACTCACTTTACTTAATAACAAAGTAATAAACCTATTACCATGCTATTACTGTAAAGTAGCCTGTGCAGTCAGAGGTGGTTGTGTCTGATCCTTCAGTAGTCTGTAGAGGTGATTCCCATTTTCATAAATACTAACTATTATATAATATAATAATATATATATTATATTATATATATTTTTAGGTTCTTGGGTTCTTCCTCATCTTGAAAATATGCTGTACGGTGCGGAGTACAGCCGCTCCAGCGATTATGGGTGAGCCTCCTGATGCCACATAACTGACAGCAGCCTGTCCTGCAAGAAGACCACCAAATGCAACCGTCTTGCACCATTTCCAAATGGAGAAGGAGCTGTTTGGGCCAGAGCCAGCAGAATCACGGCCCTCAGTGGCAATATGATCCGGCCTGTCTTCATTAGTGTTTGGCTCATCACTAATCGGATCAGGATCAAGAACGCCCATGTGGACATTTTCTATAGATAGACTCAGGGTGGATGTTTTTCCTTCTTGTCTATTGGAGTCTGGAATACCTGGGTCCAAACACTGAGGTGTGTCACTTGTTTCTTCCAAACAAAATGCCTCATCCCAAATCTCAGGCTGGATATTCATCAGGGGGTCCATAATGCTGTTGTCCGTGTGCTCTGGTGTTTGGATGACACTTACTACTTCCTCCTTAAGTGGCTCATCGCAGATCAGCTCAGGATGAACAAAGCCTGTATGGTTCTCACACTGGATGTTTTCCTGTGTGTCCATTTCAGGTTTCAGAATACCTTTGTCTGAACACTGGTGGACTTGGTTTGCACTTGTGTCTTCCAGATAAAGTGGCTCATCCCAGATCGGCTCAGAATCCAGAAACTGAAAGGCTCTGTCAATAATACTGAAGACAGAAGTCTCATGCTGGTGGTTCTCCTGGATGTCCATACTTGTCTCCAAGCACCTGGGCATTTGGGTCTCACTTGTTTCACCCATATAAAGTGGCTCATCCCAGATCGGCTCAGAATCCATAAAGACCCTGTCAATAATACTGAAGACAGAAGTCTCATGCTGGTGGTTCTCCTGGCTGTCCATACTTGTCTCCAAGCACCTGGGCATTTGGGTCCCACTTGTTTCACCCATATAAAGTGGCTCATCCCAAATGGTATATAAATGCTGATAAGGGTCCACATTGGGGGTTCCTACAGCTGCAGGTAGTGGTGGAAAAAAATCTTCTGGTACAGCCTGTGGGACCTGCAGACTGGGCTGTTCAGGAGCGCTCAGATCAGACACAGTGGTGGAGCCTTCAAGAGCCATGGCCATGAGGTTACGTGCCTCGTCACTGTACTCACTGTCATCACCCACCAGATGTTCCATGGTCACAAAGGGGTGATAGAGCGCCTCCCTGGGAGTGATTCTGGTCTCATAGTCCAGGTCCAGAAGTCTTTTTATGAGGTCTGTAAAGGCCATTCTGTCTCTGTGCTCTGGGTCACCCTTTGTTGTATAAGACCCCTGAAAAACACTCTGTAAAGTGTTAAAACTTTCAAGTGGATCATCTAAGGCCTCGAGCATGGCTCCCTTTGCGCCGTGGTACTCCTCTGGGGTTTTAAGTCTCCACTGTTTGAAGCGCTCCATCTGAGTAAAGTAGTGCTCAGACAGGAAGCCTTTTTGGAGCATTTTTCTGCTCGGAGGTCCCAGCAGTTTGATGATGGACCTCAGATTGCTGTAGGGTGAGTTACAGCTGAAAAGAGCACAACCAGTGAAACACACTGCCAGAGTGCAGCCCAGAGACCACATGTCCACAGCCTCAGTGACTTTGCAGCCCAGTGTGGCCTCTGGAGCTCTGAACTCTAAAGGCTGAATCATGTCGCTGAAGTCCATCACGTCGCTGTAACCGGCAATACCAAAGTCGATGAGTTTGACTTTAAAAGGCCGGTCCCTGTGGTTCACCAGCATGATGTTGTCTGGCTTCAGGTCTGCGTGGATGATCCCAGCCGTCTTGAGACCGTCAAAGGCCACCAGGAGTTGCTGTGCCACTGGACGGAGTTCACTCAAAGAGAGTAACTTTTCTCTCTCGCTTATAAAGTCAAACAGGCTCCTATCTAATGTTTCAAATGCCATGCATTTGGAGTCCTGGTCTGTAAAGCATTCGATGAACCTGACAATATTATACTTGTCAGGTTGCAAGACGCGTAACTCCTCCAAGATCTCAACTTCATTTATGAGACTGCTACTGGCGTCCTTCAGTTTTTTAACAGCCACAACCTCTAAAGTCTGAGGGTGAACACATCGAGTGACTGAACCAAAAAAACCCTCCCCAAGAACATCCAGGACAGTGTACTCTCCGATCTTAAGGGGGATTTCAGCAGTGCGATTTTCCACGTGCATGGAAGCACACTGTGAAAGCTGCTGCATCAGAACTTCCATTTCCCTCGTGACCAATAAAGCCATTTCAGTTCTTGTGTGTCTTTAGTTTTGTAGAAAAACAAGAAATGTAGGCTATAGATGCGTAATACAAGAGCAGTAAAAGAGCACTTGAGTTTGTGGCGTTCACCGTCGAGTTCAAGTCTGAAATGACAGATCCAACAGATTGTCCCACACCTACAAATGTGTGCTCCGTGTGACAAAGTGTAGAATGTCTTTGATGTCAGCGTTGCCATGGTGACGAAGACTATTACTATTACTACTATTACCGCTGGGTGACAGGTCACATGATCAGTTCTAGAACACCGTATTATAGAATTATAGAACGCCTAATTTGAATGAACTGGAGAATAGTCACATGACTTGTCACATGATCAACAGTTCAGAATTCTAAGGTGGATTTTTTTTTTTATTTATTTTTTTTTTATATAGGCCTTTTTTGCAGTGCGTGTTGTAGTTTGAGCAATCTTAAATCGCTTATTTTTGAGACACCATACTGGTGTAATTTACTGGCAACCGTGGGAATTACTTTGGAGGAAAAAGCTAGCTGCTTTAGCCTAGCATGCTAATGTAAGCGTGCCATTGTAATGAACACTATTTGACAACAAAAAAGAGCAAGGTGAACCTGGATTTATCATTAATATCAATATTAGTTTCAACCAGTGATATAACAATCCAGGGAAAATTGAAACAGTGATGTGTTTGTAGACTTGCTTTTAAAGATATCACTGATTTTGAGTCTAAAGGAATGTCTAATCACTCCTGAGTAGACATTCCTACTACCTTGTGATGTCATGTGATAATACGGGAAGGGCTCCACTGTGTTTGTAAACTCCATGCACCTTCACTACAATCATTTGGATAATTTCAACCCTGGAATTTCCAATCTCTACTGAACAAAAGGTAAAAGGTAGCTGTTAATTTGAAAACTGCTGCTTCATGACATTGCAAGGTGGAACTGAGCATTTTGAGCTTTGGAGATGTAGACAGACTAACAATAAAGAATTACTCAATGAATAAAACAAAACACAACTCCAGGTATGTTTCTGGGGAGGAAACAAGAGCTTTAATCCATGTTATAAACATGGATTAAAGCTCTTTTTTTTTTGTACCAATTTATGAAGAAAATATCACAAGAAGCATTTTTAGAGCTATGCTAAGAAGAGAAATCTGACTCAGAGTGGTGGACCAGGTGTACGGGCATCACTGAGGCATGGGGCTGGTAAACAATTCATAAAACACTTTGAAAATGCAAATGAGGTGCAGTTATGCAGATCTATACGCAGCCTCCGGAAAAGACACAAGTCCTGCTGCACGGTACAGTGAAGGGAATAATATGGTGAATGGGCAACTATTATGTGAATGTGAATGGGCAACTATTATGTGTGGTGTGTATTGCTGTTGACATTTCCTGTTTTGGAACTTAAAATAATGTCTATGTATAAAAAACAGTATCAGTCTGTATTCGTCATCTGGATTAGGTGGTCTAGAATTTTATTTTATTTATTTATTTATTTATTTAGAGACCGCAACAATCGACTTTTCAAAGCTTCTTGTATAATTGTTGACTAAAGCAGTCAAGTCTCAAATGTAGGACAATACTGAATTAGTTAAAAATGCATGAACAGATTGAAATGTAACTGACTAAGATGATGATGAGTGACCTGCTTTAACATGGTCTAGTATAAAAAAGTTATTTGTTTAGTGTGACATGGTCCAATGGGTTCAGCACACATAAATATTTAAAATAAACTAATTAATCAACAGATTATTTACAGACAGACATGATAAATAATGGTCGCTTTCAAGTTTATGATTCTGAATTTTTTTTTTTTTTTATTGACAATTTGCAGAGAAGATGGGATCACACTTGACTACCTTTGACCACTCCTGGATGAATGAGGAAGTTCACCAACTCACTTTACTTAATAACAAAGTAATAAACCTATTACCATGCTATTACTGTAAAGTAGCCTGTGCAGTCAGAGGTGGTTGTGTCTGATCCTTCAGTAGTTTGTAGAGGTGATTCCCATTTTCATAAATACTAACTATTATATAATATAATAATATATATATTATATTATATATATTTTTAGGTTCTTGGGTTCTTCCTCATCTTGAAAATATGCTGTACGGTGCGGAGTACAGCCGCTCCAGCGATTATGGGTGAGCCTCCTGATGCCACATAACTGACAGCAGCCTGTCCTGCAAGAAGACCACCAAATGCAACCGTCTTGCACCATTTCCAAATGGAGAAGGAGCTGTTTGGGCCAGAGCCAGCAGAATCACGGCCCTCAGTGGCAATATGATCCGGCCTGTCTTCATTAGTGTTTGGCTCATCACTAATCGGATCAGGATCAAGAACGCCCATGTGGACATTTTCTATAGATAGACTCAGGGTGGATGTTTTTCCTTCTTGTCTATTGGAGTCTGGAATACCTGGGTCCAAACACTGAGGTGTGTCACTTGTTTCTTCCAAACAAAATGCCTCATCCCAAATCTCAGGCTGGATATTCATCAGGGGGTCCATAATGCTGTTGTCCGTGTGCTCTGGTGTTTGGATGACACTTACTACTTCCTCCTTAAGTGGCTCATCGCAGATCAGCTCAGGATGAACAAAGCCTGTATGGTTCTCACACTGGATGTTTTCCTGTGTGTCCATTTCAGGTTTCAGAATACCTTTGTCTGAGCACTGGTGGACTTGGTTTGCACTTGTGTCTTCCAGATAAAGTGGCTCATCCCAGATCGGCTCAGAATCCAGAAACTGAAAGGCTCTGTCAATAATACTGAAGACAGAAGTCTCATGCTGGTGGTTCTCCTGGATGTCCATACTTGTCTCCAAGCACCTGGGCATTTGGGTCTCACTTGTTTCACCCATATAAAGTGGCTCATCCCAGATCGGCTCAGAATCCATAAAGACCCTGTCAATAATACTGAAGACAGAAGTCTCATGCTGGTGGTTCTCCTGGCTGTCCATACTTGTCTCCAAGCACCTGGGCATTTGGGTCCCACTTGTTTCACCCATATAAAGTGGCTCATCCCAAATGGTATATAAATGCTGATAAGGGTCCACATTGGGGGTTCCTACAGCTGCAGGTAGTGGTGGAAAAAAATCTTCTGGTACAGCCTGTGGGACCTGCAGACTGGGCTGTTCAGGAGCGCTCAGATCAGACACAGTGGTGGAGCCTTCAAGAGCCATGGCCATGAGGTTACGTGCCTCGTCACTGTACTCACTGTCATCACCCACCAGATGTTCCATGGTCACAAAGGGGTGATAGAGCGCCTCCCTGGGAGTGATTCTGGTCTCATAGTCCAGGTCCAGAAGTCTTTTTATGAGGTCTGTAAAGGCCATTCTGTCTCTGTGCTCTGGGTCACCCTTTGTTGTATAAGACCCCTGAAAAACACTCTGTAAAGTGTTAAAACTTTCAAGTGGATCATCTAAGGCCTCGAGCATGGCTCCCTTTGCGCCGTGGTACTCCTCTGGGGTTTTAAGTCTCCACTGTTTGAAGCGCTCCATCTGAGTAAAGTAGTGCTCAGACAGGAAGCCTTTTTGGAGCATTTTTCTGCTCGGAGGTCCCAGCAGTTTGATGATGGACCTCAGATTGCTGTAGGGTGAGTTGCAGCTGAAAAGAGCACAACCAGTGAAACACACTGCCAGAGTGCAGCCCAGAGACCACATGTCCACAGCCTCAGTGACTTTGCAGCCCAGTGTGGCCTCTGGAGCTCTGAACTCTAAAGGCTGAATCATGTCGCTGAAGTCCATCACGTCGCTGTAACCGGCAATACCAAAGTCGATGAGTTTGACTTTAAAAGGCCGGTCCCTGTGGTTCACCAGCATGATGTTGTCTGGCTTCAGGTCTGCGTGGATGATCCCAGCCGTCTTGAGACCGTCAAAGGCCACCAGGAGTTGCTGTGCCACTGGACGGAGTTCACTCAAAGAGAGTAACTTTTCTCTCTCGCTTATAAAGTCAAACAGGCTCCTATCTAATGTTTCAAATGCCATGCATTTGGAGTCCTGGTCTGTAAAGCATTCGATGAACCTGACAATATTATACTTGTCAGGTTGCAAGACGCGTAACTCCTCCAAGATCTCAACTTCATTTATGAGACTGCTACTGGCGTCTTTCAGTTTTTTAACAGCCACAACCTCTAAAGTCTGAGGGTGAACACATCGAGTGACTGAACCAAAAAAACCCTCCCCAAGAACATCCAGGACAGTGTACTCTCCGATCTTAAGGGGGATTTCAGCAGTGCGATTTTCCACGTGCATGGAAGCACACTGTGAAAGCTGCTGCATCAGAACTTCCATTTCCCTCGTGACCAATAAAGCCATTTCAGTTCTTGTGTGTCTTTAGTTTTGTAGAAAAACAAGAAATGTAGGCTATAGATGCGTAATACAAGAGCAGTAAAAGAGCACTTGAGTTTGTGGCGTTCACCGTCGAGTTCAAGTCTGAAATGACAGATCCAACAGATTGTCCCACACCTACAAATGTGTGCTCCGTGTGACAAAGTGTAGAATGTCTTTGATGTCAGCGTTGCCATGGTGACGAAGACTATTACTATTACTACTATTACCGCTGGGTGTTCTAGAACAGGTCACATGATCAGTTCTAGAACACCGTATTATAGAATTATAGAACGCCTAATTTGAATGAACTGGAGAATAGTCACATGACTTGTCACATGATCAACAGTTCAGAATTCTAAGGTGGATTTTTTTTTTTATTTATTTTTTTTTTATATAGGCCTTTTTTGCAGTGCGTGTTGTAGTTTGAGCAATCTTAAATCGCTTATTTTTGAGACACCATACTGGTGTAATTTACTGGCAACCGTGGGAATTACTTTGGAGGAAAAAGCTAGCTGCTTTAGCCTAGCATGCTAATGTAAGCGTGCCATTGTAACGAACACTATTTGACAACAAAAAAGAGCAAGGTGACCCTGGATTTATCATTAATATCAATATTAGTTTCTACCAGTGATATAACAATCCAGGGAAAATTGAAACAGTGATGTGTTTGTAGACTTGCTTTTAAAGATATCTGTTGTGACCGAACAGGCAGACCCCAGAACAGACCAGAAACAGTTTCAGATATGACAGGGTAAGTTTATTGAAGAGGCTGTGATACGGCGGATGGTTGGAGGTTGGAGCAGAGGCTTGGAGTTGGAATGGCGACCGGAGGGGACTAGAGACAGGAGACTGGAGGCAGGACACCAAAGGCAGGTGACCCAGGGCAGGAGACCGACGGCAGGACGGGAGCAGGAACTGGAGACACAGGTTCGAGGCAAGTATCATGCAGGTTAGGATTCAAGAGCTGGAGTTGTAACTATTCACCGTGAGGTGGACAGACAATCTGGCAGAGTCTGTCTGGAGAGCTGCTCCTTTGTCGGCCTCTTGATTGCAGCCGACGAGGTGCAGGTGTGCAGCTCCAGCAGACTCACACATGGGGGAAGGGGAGTGGAGGAGAGGGAGCAGGAGTGCCACACCCAGGGGCGTGACAATATCACTGATTTTGATTCTAAAGGAATGTTTAATCACTACTGATTTTGATACCACAATGATCATAAAACACAATTTTGACCTCTTTCTTTGATGGTACCTATGACAAAACTTATGATAAAACATATTCTTTCACTGTATCTCAGTGATTGGTGGTTAGTTACTTCTGGAGCTACAGCTGCCTGGACTGACTGACCGAGTTGTGGCTGCATTTCTACGTTTTGTGTGGTTTGAATATATTTCAAATTTAGTTACAGTAGTAAGCAGTATAAGGCATTTCAAAACATTTAATTTGTATTTTCCTTACAAAAAATGTTCCCAACATATTCATCTTAATGGCTTGGCGACCTCTGGAATGATTTGATCAGCCCCCATACAGAGAGAAATAAGAAAGGGAAAAGTGAAGGAGAGAGTGTTAGAGAGGAAGAGAGAGAATGAACAATTTGAGTAGAAAAGTAAATATTTACTACTGCTCCCTGCTCTGCTACTGCTTTAATGGACAAATCACTCACCCCTTCCTCTCTCTGTCTCTGTCTTGCCATCTCTCCACTTTAGCCTTATCTCTTTATGTATTTCTCTCTATTCTGTCTTTTTACTCTCTCCCGCCATCTCTCTTGTCTCTCTGCCTTTCTCTCTCTTTGGCCGTGTCTCATTTCAGGGTCTGCATCCTCTGAGGCTGGTTTTCAGGCCGCATACGCCACTTCCGGCGCGACAAGGCCTGTCCCATTTCATGCAGCCTCTGAGGATGCAGCCTGAAAACCGGCCTCATTTCCATGGAGATCAGGCCGTGAACGAAGGACGTGAAAATCTATCCTTCGCGGCCTTATATTTCCCAGCATGCACCGCACGCTACTTCTTCTACGGGAAAAAATGGAGTCCATGGCTGCGTCCTCTACCAGTTGCAATTTTACTTTGAAATGTAAGTATTGGTTTACCTAGCCTACAATTAATTCTAAGTTACTCGCTACATGAAACTGTTCATACACAAGTTCACTTAAGTTTAACTTAAGATGTTAAGTTAATCATATGTATGAAGGTAGTTGTTATGGCTTAGTTTACGGATATTGTTGTATTAGCGGTTAGTAGCGTTATCCCTTACACTTGTTTATTAGCTTAGCTGTTGTAATGTTGGATATTCTCCAGTATGTAAGAATATTCTTGTCTTCAGGGAACAAGGAGCAGACCACCCGACTAACTGAGCTGAGGCGAGAGAACGACCACCTGTTCACCGGGGCTAAATTCTCCGTGAACATGGCTTGGAGGTAAGTATTAAAACAGTGCTATATACTCCTGATAGATAATAATGAATTAACCTGGGTTTCCCCATTTATTTCCTATCCACAGCCTGTACTTCTGTGATTACTAAATGATGGCCGGGAAGCTGGTGATCTGAAAAGTATACTACGCAATGTAGTACTATCATGTGTAGTAATGTAGTAATATCACAATGGAGAACTAAACCTACCTATTTGTCAGTAGACAGTTGTTCACAAATAAGCTGGACTTATTAAGTGTTATTATCCATTATATCTCCCTTACAAAAGCACCATGAAAACTGTAATAAAAAAAGACATAATTAACTACATAAATGAAAGGATAGTGTGTGCTGCCTGGTTACTGAACAAATGTTTGCAGTAACACTAGGAGATCTGTAACAGATTTCATATTATATATAATATAATTATAAATGTACTGTATTTATTATTATGTAAATGTGAATGTTTATGTTCTGTTTGACTCAGGACAATACTGGAGAAGTTAGGCCTGCAATAATAAGGGCTGCAAATTAATCCTGCTCATATTGAAATCTAAATTGTGAAAATATGTGTGGGATTCCTCTATTAATTAAGATGTTTCGATTTATCTAAACGGCCTTTGGATCTGAATGTATATACACTGTGAACCAAATGTTCCTGTAATAGTTTTGTAGTTTTCTTAATGTGTGTGTCATTACAGGTTTTCACTCTGCAGGACAGGACTTTGATCAGTCAGACATAAGGCCCATTCTGCTCTTCCTCCACCAGAAGACAAGGGACACATCACACTGAGTGGTCCAAGTGCACTGGGTCATGTCTCCACTGTCCATGCTGACTGTAGAAGACCTGTGGGGTCTCTGGTTGCATCAGGCCTCCCTCCTGCACGTGCTGCTGCTGTCCCTAATGTGTCCTAATAGTGATGTTTAGGTTTAACTTCTAATTTCCAGCACAAGTAAAATAGTCAAATGGTAGTTTCTTTGCATCTTAGCAGAGGAGCACCTAAACAGCTTAATCACTGAGGAAGTGTCCCATGATAAATGTGGCATGACCTTAACAAGTGTGCGAGACAAAACTAAAAACATATAATTTGCTCATATGTTTTTTTGTATGTTTTTCAGTCCATACTGACATTTGAATCATGGTGAAATGTGCCACTTATTTGATGTCTCTTTTGATAGTAATTAATTACATGTACTATAAGAATGTACTATTGTACTGCAATTAAGCAGTGGTAATCCACCTGATCATATTTTACAAAGATAATTTGTTCAGCAAAAAGGGAACAGAATTTGAGAGTTCACTGACATACAGCTGTTTTTACTCACCTATTATTGCATTGTGTGTGTGTAATGGGTTCAATGTTTGACTTTTCACATCATGATAAAGTATTTCCAGAAGTTCTTTTGAATGTTTAATAAACCATCTTTTCTCAAAGGAGAGGTGTCTTTCTTTATAAACTGATTTAAATGCATTCCCTGTATAAATGTAATCCTTGGTCAATATAAAAAGATTTAATAATGATAATAATAATTAATAATGCATATCTCATCACTGTATTTGAAACTTTAAGGTAATTTAGCCTATTTCAGATGTATGTAAAATCCCTCAGTCGTCCAGGTAGAATCCATGGCAAAAAAAAAGGAGAAAATTTAATTTGTCAACTGGACATAGTTTATTTGGTTGAATACGTTTCGCAGCTCATCCAAGCTGCTTCCTCAGTTCTGGTCAGATGCTGGTGGACACTGCTTTATATCTGCCTGAAGGGAGGAGCTTAATTACAATGAAAATTACTCTGAGACAACACATATTTAAATACAGTTTCAGTTGGTCAGGTGATACAATATGGAGTTGTTAACAGTTTCTGTTAGTCATGTGAGTCTATTCAATATGGAGTGGGAGTGGGGGAGTAGTTAGCATATCCATTCAGGGCCATGATGGGTGTTTTCACACCTCTGGACCTGACCTGGCTAGTCCCATTGTTTTCCCAGTTTGTTTAGATTTAGGTTTGAGGATAGAGTTATAGATGGGAGACAAATGATGTCTGAGACCCCCATTTCTGTTCAAGGAAGGATTCTCTTTCTTGACAAAAATAGCTTCTTTAACTCCCCTCTCAAACCAGTTCTTTTCTCTGGCCAAGATCTGGACCTCGCTGTCCTCAAAGGAGTGGCCTGTGGCTTTTAGGTGGAGATGTACGGCAGATTGCGGCCCACCCTGGTTTTCCCGTCTGTGTTGATACATCCTTTTGTGAAGTGGCTGTTTTGTTTCTCCAGTGTAGCGCTCACTGCAGTCTTCACTACACTGAATGGAGTAGACCACATTGCTTTGTTTGTGGCTCGGAGTTTTGTCCTTAGGATGGACCAGTTTTTGTCTTAAAGTGTTTGTGGGTTTGAAATAGACTGGGATTTCATGTTGTCTGAAGATCCTCTGTAGTTTTTCGGAAACGCCAGCCAGGTAAGGAATAGTTACACCCCTTCTCCTGGGCTCTGGTTCTCTGTTGTCCTGTTTCTTTGTTCTCTTCGTTTTATTGAAAGCCCATTTAGGATATCCACAAACGGAGAGGGCTTTCTCCACGTGTTGTTCTTCTTTCTCCTTTCCCTCTGCGCTTGTAGGAACCACTTGGGCCCTGTGATGTAATGTCCGAATGACTCCCAGTTTGTGCTGAAGTGGGTGGTGTGAATCAAAAAGCAGATATTGGTCGGTGTGTGTGGGCTTCCTGAAGACCTCTACCTGGAGTCGCCGGTCTTCTCTTATCGTTACTGCACAATCTAAGAAGGCCAATGTGTTGTCCTTGGCATCTTCACGTGTGAATTTGATGTTCGGATCTACAGAATTGATGTGTGCAGTAAAAGGTTCCAAATCTTGAATTTTGATTTTTGAGAAATTATCATCAACAAAGCGATACCAGTGTTTGGGTGGAGTGCCTGGATAAGAGGCCAGGGCACTCTGTTCAGATTGTTCCATGTATAAGTTTGCAATGATAGGGGAGACCGGTGAGCCCATTGCACAGCCGTGGATTTGCTTGTAAAAGTTTCCTCTGAACTGGAAATAGGTGGTACTTAAACAAATTTCCAGCAGTTGGCAGATTTGGTCGGGTGAAAGTTTGGTTCTCTCTTCTAGCTTGGTATCCTCCAGTAGTCTCCTCCTTGCTGCCTCCACCGCTACCGATGTAGGGATACAAGTGAAAAGAGAGGTCACATCAAAGGAAACCATTGTCTCATCCAGGTCAAACTGGAGATGCTTGATTTTGTTCACAAATTCGGCTGTGTTCTCAATGTGGTGCTCCGTGTTACCCACCAGCGGAGCCAAGATGGTTTTTAGGTGTTTGGCCACATTGTACGTGATGGAGTCTGTGCTGCATACAATGGGTCTGAGTGGTACTCCTTGTTTGTGGATCTTTGGGAGGCCATAGATGCCAGGGATGGCGTCACCAGGGTACAGTCTGTAATATAGCTGTCGATCAATGACTTCTTCCTTCTCCAACTTCTGCAAGCAATCAATGATCTTCTTTTTGTACACATTGGTGGGGTCCCGTTTTAGTAATTCGTAGGTTGTGGTGTCACTGAGTAGGCTGTTAACCTTAGCCTCATAATCAGCTGAGTTCAGGATCACAGTGCATCTCCCTTTGTCAGCTGGGAGGATGTTGATGCTGTGGTACTTCTCCAGAGCAGCGATGGCCTTCCTTTCCTCCGGTGTTACATTGGAGGGTGGAGGTTTGGCATTGCTCAGTGCAGCTGTTAATTTCAATCTAAGGTCTCCAGCTTCTGTCTCCGTGAGCTTGTTGTTTCTGATGGCAGTTTCTGCTGCTGTGATGTAATCCACCGTGGGGATGCGGTTAGGAGTCACAGAAAAATTCAGTCCTTTGGAAAGTACTTCTTTCTCTGCCTGAGTGAGCACCCGGTTGGAAAGATTTTTCTGTCTCTCCCTATTTCAGATCTATCCCAGAAATATAACAGTTTTGCTATGCAAAAGTTAAACATACGTTTTCGTTTCAGCCACAAGATTTGGATGAGAATTATTAGAATAACTTGGTCTCGAAATCCGATAGTTCAATTACCCAGGCGTAATCTTTGGTATTGATCCGTGTGCGTAATCTGCGTGGTGCGTGTTGTTAGCATTAGCGTTAGCATTAGCGTTAGCATTAGCGTTAGCAGCGTGTCTTGGTTGCTGGGCGACGGGAGCGGCTCCGTGGGCTGGGCCTGTCCCATTTCGCCAACGGCCATGCTGTCCGCGGAGGCTGGTTCGAAGGCTGCAGCCTTCACAGCCTTCGAGGCACCCGGCCTTTGAGGATGCAGACCCTGGAATGAGACACGGCTCGTGTCTCTCTCTTCTTTATCTCTTCCTGTGTGTCTCTCTCTTCTGTCTTTTTTCTCTGTCTCTCCCTTTCTATCTCCACTTCTGTCTCACTTTCTTCCTCTCTATCTTTCCCCATGTGTGTTTCTTCTCTGTCTCTCTCTCTGTTCTATCTTTCTCTCCATCTTTCCCTGTGGTGTTTTTGATCTGTCTCTCCCTGTCTCTTCTTTCTGTCTATCTCTCCCTCTGTCTCTTTCTTCTCTCTCTTTCTCTCCCTCTGTCTCTTTTCTTTCTTTCTCTCCGTCTTTTCCCCGTGTCTCTCTCTTTAGTCTCTCACTCTGTCTTTTTCCTCTCTCTCTTTCTCTGGCTCTGTTCTTTTTCTTTCTCTCCATTTGTCCCTGTCTCTCTCCTCTGTCTCTCCCTTTCTCTTTTTTCTTTCTGTCTCTCCCTTTATCTCTCTTTCTTTCTCTACGTCTTTCCCTATGTCTCTCTTTTCTCTGTCTGTCTCTCTTCTGTCCCTCTCCCTCTGTCTCTTTCTATTTGTCCCTGTTTCTCTCTTCTCTCTGTCTCTTCCTCTGCCACTCTCTTTCTCCCAGTCTCCCTCTGCTCTCTGTCTCTCTCGCCTCTCTTCTTTCTCTTTCCCTACCTTTCTCTCTCTTTCCGGGAGTTAAACCAAAACGTCACCCATCTTCTCCTCCGTCACTCCCCCCTCTCCTTCTCTCTCTCCCTCCCTTTTATGTCGTGTGTCAAAGGCTGCAGTCGTTCCAATTCTCCCTGGCAACACCAAACAGATCTGTGCTGTGTCAGGAAATACACAAATGTCACCCCTGCTTCTTTCAATCGATTGCATTTGGAATATTCAGAAAGTCCTTTTTAAGGACATGGCTTTTGTGGAGTTACATATTCTGACTTCCCAAAATCAAATAGTATCCAAAATCAAAATAGTAGTCTTCACTTTTTCCCACAAAAGTTTGACACGTATTCGGAGGCAGTTTGTTTCTATGGAGGTAGTTATGCTGTAAATATTTCAACTATTTATACATGCATTCACTCAGGACAGTTGCAAAGTGTCTTTCCCAAGGACACAACAGAAGTAAAAAATAAAATAATTTTTATTTTAAAATTTTAAAAGATTATATTGTGTGTAGGGTCACCTCTCCACAGATCTGAGCTGTCACTTGTCTGGCATTACCTGCTTGTCTATATGGACAAAAAGAAGTTAGAATGCCAATGCCAATGCCAAGTAATGCCATTCTGTGGAACATTCCACAGTTCATGCTCCCATACGTCCTCCCAGAGGGCACGACAGAGGACATGTGATGAGAGGAATCATGGACATCTTTAAAGGTCCTATATTTATAAATGGATATAGCTAACATTCCAAATAGGAAGTGAGTATGGGAGCAAAGTGGTTCCTTTGAAATCTGGTTGCAATTGACTTGTATTGAAAATCTTCACCCCTCTCTCTGTAACTGCTGCTGAGCCTCATCCTTTTGGTCTTAAAATGTTCGTATTAGCTGTTTTTATTTTGCTATTCTGTCTCTAAATTAAAACATGGACATTAATAACAGACCAATTCTGTGCCCATTTTCCACTAGGTCTCTCTCACTACCATAAGCAACAGATTGGCAGCCACACTGCTGAGCATCTGCACCTTGTCAAATCAGCGGTGAGAGTGGAAGGGGCAGTGTACCTTCAACAGTCCTGATT
Organism: Taenioides sp. WSHXM2023; assembly: GCA_029959045.1. Lineage (NCBI taxonomy): Eukaryota > Metazoa > Chordata > Actinopteri > Gobiiformes > Gobiidae > Taenioides > Taenioides sp. WSHXM2023. The sequence continues at coordinate 7,847,479 of CM057089.1, forward strand.
GGCTCTTTGGTTTCGCACTCACATTTTGATATATTGTCCCTGGTTCCAGATTAGCCTCTATAACTGCTAGCCTCGATGAGCTTCATTAGTTGAAACCGAATGCTCTGGGTGATGTCAAACGTCCTTGGTCCACTTTCATTATACAGTCTATGGCCTGTCAAATAAACTGACCATAATTCTAGATGTTTTCCAAATCTGTCAGTTTTTTACTTGTCCACCGCACTTATGTCTATCCAAACTAACTCCTGTATTAAATGTGAGTATTTTATGGCCAAAGTAGGACATGTGTCAGATTGCTATGCTGCTATTTTGAGTGGTGGCAGCATTGTTTAGCAGGTATAGCAGATAGTAGTGCTGCGTGCCTGAGGCTTAATGGATGGAGGGAGGAGAGGAGAGCGAGATAAGCAGAGGGAGAGACAGAGTGGTGGTCTCGTCATGGGGGAGGCTGACCCAAATGCGTACAGCCATGGAGATTTAGTGAGTGTAATAAATGTTTTCTGAGGCCAGGCACGGTACTCAGGTCGGCAGACGGTGTGGGGGGCAGGAGGGGGAGAGGTGCTACTGCTTACATGATGAATACAAGGTGAAAAGATCAATTATGGGAATGAGAAGATATTTTTGTGGAAATTTGAGTATTAGCAAGAATTTTAAAGATTCATTATGTAGCTTTTCTGGTTGGGGGTCACTTTTCCATGGTGATGTCATTGCTTTACTGTGAATGTTCCACAAAATGGCATTAAACTTATCTATCCTGCATTTATGTCATTACAGGTGTTTTTATTGCTTAAAGAACACATATAACGCAAAAATGTCTTTTTTGTGCTTTTACCATATTACAACATTGTTTCCCTCATTAAAAAAATATGCCTGCAGTTGTATTTCATGTCATTCAGCTGGTTTCAGTAATCTTCTGTCTTATGCCTCTGAACCACCCCAAACACTTTTGAAATTTCCTGACTGTGATGAGATAGAAAGCCTGCACAGTCCATAAATCATTGGCAGACTCGTTTTAAGCATTTCTGTCGTCAAATCGCCTATCTCATTATTGAGAGCTTACAATGAGTGAAGAGGAGCAGCTCAGGATCTGTTCTGGATGCCTCCTGGATGCCTTCCTAGATGCCTTCCTGGGAGGTGTTCCGGGCACATCCCACTGGCAGGAGGCAGGAGGGACTGTCTCTGGGCTGGCCTAGGAACGCCTTAGAGTCCCACCTAAGGAGCTGGAGGGAGTGTCTGGAGTAAGGGAAGTCTGGGAGTCCCTGCTTAGACTGCTGCCCCCATGACCCGGCCCCAGATAAGAGGAATAAAATGGATGGATGCTTACATTAGTTTAATTATTCTCGCTTTACTAATTGCCTTTGCTCCCAGTAGATGGAAAGAGGCACCAGATCAGAGTATCCTGAGCACTGAGGCTGTCTGTATTTTTTAATTAAGCATTATTTGAAGTTCTAAATCATGAAATTCCAAAGCAAAAGTATAAAGGCCAATAACAATACAAATAATGCATAATATTTGTTTTTTAAAGAACACATTACACACTCATTATGCTTGTGTCTTTGATTCCCTTTTAAACCTGTTTTTCATTACCTTGGGATTAACATTTCACATTTTCTAGTGTGGGCAAATGCTAAAACGAGATGAATTTGGATTAATGAAACAAGCATGAATGACACAAAAATCAATCAGTCTACACCAAGTAGACTCAGTGTCAGTCTTGCCCAAGGACACAATGTCGCACACCACAACACAATCTAAAGTGGTGTAATAATTATTGGCAATTTGCACGTGGAAACTCATTCTTGTATAATAAAAATTAAACAATAAAACCAAAAACAGCTCATTTGTCTCATTTATTTTGGAACGCACACCGTTGTTAGAGCAGACCATTGTTCTAAATGAAACAACAATTTAAACGTGGTGTTACTTGGCGTCATTTGTCACCATTAATCTTCCTCCTCCTTTTCTTCCTCCTCCTCTTCTTCTGTCAGAGTGAGTGAACCAGATAGGACTCTGCTACAGTGCATTCTTGCATTACCATCCATGATTAATATGATTTCAGATGATTAATAGAACCAGTGTGATGGATGGCCCACATCTCCAGGCCTGTGTCCTACCTTGCATTGTACATTCATAGAAAAAAAAAAAACGTAGAAAAGTCTAGACAAGTTTATTTCTGCTTGTCCCATTTTTCATTTAGGGTCATAGCAAACAGTCACATGAGTTAGCAGTGTATTTGTGCTAACCCCAATCAGTATTCTGGAGTACACAACATGAGTGAAGTGTCTTGCCCAGGGACAGTATGGTGGCACGCACTCGGCATTGTACCAGCAATCATCTGGTGTGGTAAGGCTGCTATTTTTATTACTACTACTCCATAGACTGAATGGACATAGCTAACCCGCTAGCTGCCACGTTCCAAAGAGGAAGTGTTCATGGGGGTGCTTCCAGCTCCATCGACGGTTTCCAATTGACTTTACATTAAAAATTTTCACCCCTCTCTCTGTAACTGCTGCAGTGAACCTCGTCATTTTGGTCTTAAAGAACCATTAAACACCCTGCCGAAGCTTTACTCCACCCCTAAGCAAAATCTGAAAAATCCTCCAGAGTGGGCGGTGCCTGGTGGATTGGGGGCGCGGGTGTGGGGCGGGCTCTGGAGCAATGATTGACAGCCAACCGACATCCACAACAATCCAACATGGTGCAGACCGGTGCACTCCGGACTTTAAAACAGTGGATCACGCCGTTTCCCTTTTCTCCAGACACGGCAGGACTTCGCAGAGCCCAGCGGTGCCAGGTGGGGGCGGGGCTGAGAGGAGCTCCTCACGTACCGCCCATAGACCACCAGGGGCTGTGCTCGTCACGTAAATATCCTGCATCTGACTCATAGTCCAACCCGAAAATTCAAATGTACTGGCCATAGTTGATCCTAAAGAGGCCGGTACAGACACGGCTTTTGACCCAAAAGTCACATTTTTAACAAATATGCATTAAAATGCCAAAATAAGGCCAGTGATAGGTATACACTTCTATTTTAGACCCATTTACACAGCTAATCAGTAGAAAAGATTTGCTCTACATGATCCTGGTGTTTTTGATGTGTATTTTGCTATTTTCCTAAATAAGTTCCAATTCCTAATATGGACTTGGCTCCAAATTCGCCCCTATAACTCCTAGCATCGTGAGCTTCACTGGAGCCGAACTTGATGTTTTCATGTTAACAGCAAATTTTTACCGTTTGTTCAGTAGGGATTGGCAGTTCCAGAGCTGAAACCATCCAAATGATTCTAGTGAAGGTGTATGGCGCACTTCCTGTATTACCATATAACATCACAAGTGTTTTTAGCTCAAGAGAACACCGCCTAATTATACAGGATTTGTGTGTTTAACGTGTGGATGAAACAAAACACAAGTCCAGGTATGTTTGTGATGAGGTAACAACATTACAACATAGATCAGGAAGTAGCGTAATATGGGCCCTTTAATTGTTGCAGAACTTCTGGTTTTATTTCAGTTTATACTCATATAAATATTGTGGATTCAGTGAGGCGCTCTCTGTGACAGCAGTGTGAACTACAGTGTGTGGACATAAGGAAAGGTTACCTGTATTCTCCTCTGATCCTCCTTCAGACAATGGTCTCAAATGTTACAGAGCATTCTAAAGGCCAAAGCAACTATTCAGAAATCACATTCAAAATCATTAACAGGGCTCACACAACAACACAACAACCAAAGCTGTTACTTTTAACAATATGACCTACTAATAAACCACAAGGAAGACTGTGCAAAATAAAACACTGACAAGCAAAATGCATTAAAAATCAAAATTGAATTGCAACTTTAATCAAATCAAGATCAAATCATTTCAAAACATCAGGGAATCTTTTTGGAGCAAGAAATTGAATTAGTATATGCTAAATGTTAAAAACAAAATAGATTTTTTTTTTGCACACCCTGAACGATTTTAATTGAAGTCAGAGCATTATTAAATACCTGAATGAATCTAATTAATTTGCTGATACAAGTAGTGATCAATATTTTGTCATAACAGCCAGCCCTAATACGTGCATCTCTTTTCTCAAGATGATGCATGATTCCATAGAAAAAGAAAGTTAAAACCATACTTCAGAACATTCTCCATGGAGATATGTTGTATGCCATACTGTGTAATATTATAGTCCTAGAAATACATTTACTTTTGACTGTTTATGTACATTTTTAAACAGGTACTTTAATACTTTTACCTAAATAGATTTTTTTCATGTGATACTTTTTACTTGAGTACTTTTTGCTCTAGTATCTGTACTTTTACTTGAAGGTACATTGTGTAACTTTTCTGCTGGCGAGTCCATCAAATTATTTTCTTCGTGGAGATCTTATTGCTTTGTCTGCGACGTTTCACAGTATGTATTAAGCCTTTCTATCTTCATGGAGACCAAACCAGTCCAAGTTACAGGTCAGATCTGTGTAGCGGCAACGCCACTCGCGGTCAAAATACCTGGTTTTCTAGGTATTATTGAGCTATAAAACCACCTGTAATTATGCAGCAGGTGACAGACCCTCAACCAAAAAGGTACACAGTGCACCTTTAAGCATCAAAATGGTGTACTTCTTCCACCACTGGTCATTGTAAGCATTACGTAACAGTAGTAGCAGTTAATATGCGGTGAGTGGATGAAAAGTCCTTGAGTTCCATACACTGCCTTATTGTATTGAGCCATAGTGGATTGAGATATCAGGATAAATCCATATTAGTTTGACAGATTCTGACACGGCGAGGCAGGCTCTACACTCATATTGATCTGATTGAACTGCTGTGTTGTGGTTTACCTTGAGGGCCCCTGCATCTGCTGCCGATCCGGGGTCCACTCCGGTGATGTAGATGCCCAGTCCGTACTCTGCCCCTCCCCTGATCATGAGACCCAGAGAGCGGCCGTCCTCCATGTTTAGATTCACCTGGAAAAAAGAAGACATAGCTTATATTAAAAGAATCGCTTATTTTATGTATCCATTCAATCATCAAATGTCCATACAGTTCTTCTATATCACGCTATTTTCTGATCTATGTTGTTGTTTCCTCATTAAAAACATGTGTGTTTTGTTTCATTCACACGTTTAACTCACAAACCCTGCAGTTTTACTAATTTTATATCCTTTCCACACCGTTCCACCTTGTGATGTCATGTAGTAATAAAGGAAGTGCTCTACTGTCTTTTTAAACTCCACACACCATCATCACAGTCATTTGGATGATTTCAGAATCTTTGCTGAACTAAAGGTAAACAGTAGCTGTTTACCTTAAAACATACCACTACATGGCATTTGGAGAGTTGGGCAAACTAATAATAAAGAGTTACTCAAACGTGTGAATGAAACAAAACATAACTCCAGATCTGTTTTTGATGAAGTAACAAAGGGGCTAAAAACTCACAAGAATCCATTTTGTGTAATATAGGACCTTTAACATTCATTACTGTCAGATTTTTCCTGTAAATTGGTCTCAAATGGAAACCTTTTACAGACTTATCAGAAAGTGCCCTGAAATGAAATCATGTGATGAATTAATTTAAGTAAATCAATTTAAAACAACAAATTCATTTTTGGCAGCTGGACTGAATAGTTATCTGATTACTGCATACTCCATAGTGTTTCAAGAGCAGGGCTTACAGCATACTTGTATCTGTCGCCATGGGAACCTTTGTCAAGTCCGTCTGCGTTCACTCTCTGCATCAAATCAATACAAACATGTCATTTCTATATAGCCTTAGGAAATGCACTGATATAGCTGGTTGCCTGTGAGATCATATTTATGCACTGTGTAACTTTTCTGGTGGAGGATCTACCACCTACTTGTTACCATGGAGATGTTATCGCTGTGTCTGGAATGTTCCAAAGTAAGGCATTAAACGTATCTACTGTATATTATTTGATTTGTTACTGATAATACTGTATGATATAGCAGCCTTAACTGACAATAAAGGGAGGGCAGCTGAAGTGTCTTGCCAAATGACACAACATAAAATCCATTGGTTGGATCTGGTATTGGACCGTCAACCCCTGGATGAGTGAGAGAGAAATTAAAAAGCTACTGTGTAACTTTTCTAGTGAGAATGTGCCACCTGGAAGTTTCGCAGTATTTAAGTAATCTATCTCCGTGGCGGCAAGGAAATGGCGCCACCAGGCCAAGTTACATGTCAGATCTGTGTAGAGGGGATTCTGCTCACTGTTTGAATGCATGTTTTTCAAGATTTCATGGTTTCCGAAACACATGTAAATGAAAAAAGGCATAACATCTCCATGGAGACAAGCATGTGTCATTCCCTGTTTATAATGATACTTTGCAACATTCCCTAGGAGTGTGATGCTAACTGTAGGCATGCTCTGTCTATAGCTTTGTTAGACTTTAATCTGATCTTTTTTTCAACACAATCTGAGAGGAAGAGCGAACTGACTTAGCTGGAACAGGTGAGCTGATTTGTGCTGTTAAACAAGTCTCTCTCGAATAGCCAACAGTTTGTTTGTTTTTTTGTTTTGTTTTGTTTTTTCAGCTTTTTGTTGAAAATTAAACTCCTAAACAAGACGCTGGTATTGGTCACAGGCTTCTGAAAATATGTCTAAAATATTTTTATTTTTTCAGACTGTCTAAAAAGTGTTTGGGCTGTGTTTGCTAATGTGTGTGCATTGTGTCTCCCTGGTAACTGGTGAATTTTCTGTCATACACATACATGTAGAACACCCCCAGCGTGATGACAATACTTAAACCTAAATAAATAATAAATGAAATTGAAAACAAATTGAAGCAAAGACAAACATGCAAATGTTCTCAAATATTTTTCCAAGGCAGAAAAAGGCCTATTTGTACAATTGCAATTCCAAACTTAAGCTGCAAAGAAAACTTTAATAAAATAAATATGCCAGTAACCATAACTCCAACATTGGCCATTAAATTGGTGGGTTTTTTCCTGCATACTTTTAATAAACAACGTTTGGGGTTTCCTCCTGTGGCTATCCATCACAAAACACTTCATTTGGAGAGAAGCACTCAAACTTTATGTCTTGGCTCAGCTCTTGAAAAACTTGTCTCTTTCCTCCTGGTTCTTCCCAGTGTAGGGCTGACATCTCCTGTATCTGCTGCAACCTCTAACTCTGATTTATAGGTGAAGCTGAGAATTATGAGTCTCCATAGGAATAATAGTGTACGGGCGGGCAGCCATATTGTGAAGATCCAGGAAAGGAACATTTGATAAGATGACCAAAATGCATCCAGACTATTTCTCTCACACACAAAAGGTGTTCACATTTTGTTTTTCAAAAAGTTTTCCATAAAGTGGGTTTAGAGTAAAGGTTCTCAAACTGTCGGTGAGGGTACAAAGTAAAAAAGTACAACATTTGCATCAATTTATACAAAGTAAAATGAAGTAATAAATACCTATAACTACCTATTTTGCCGGACGGGGAATAGTTTTAGCGTGAACACGTCCAGCTTCAAAGGTGGTGACCGCAACAGCACTGGAGTCACAGTTGCAAGGCCCAAAAAAAATAAATAAATAAAATACAAATTGCCCACATTCTACTACTACTGTCACTTTTTGCTTCTTTAATTCAATTGCTGTGCTTTACTGAGAGCACTCACTACCAGATCAGTCCTTGTTACCTTGGCCTACGTCATCAGAGGTATAATACTCCCTACAACAGAAGCATAGCCAGACGGTTCTACACTAGTCTGAAATGGACAACACTACAATGTCTCCTGGTCCTGTGTCCTGTACTGATGTAAATAAACTTCTGCGTCAGAATTTCAGTATCACGTCTCTTCCCTTCAACTCTTGGATTACTACAATTTACTCTACAACACTACTACAACTATGACCAAGTATTACTGCAACAATTACTATTATACTTCAGCTGCTACTGTTACTGCTACTACGAGTACAGACACGTTCACATATTATATGCCTCAAGTACATAAAAATCTAAATACTTTGCTTTATTGCTCAGTCAATGACAGAAAAGTGAAAAAAACAAAAAAAAAAACAAAGGACTTCCCATAAAGAAGTTTAGCTAAGGTCTCCCAATATGCCATAAAAGAGGCTGGTTCTGTCCGATTTAATATGTGCGTTCACTCTTGATAGGCCAGCTTCTAATCTGTGCATGTTTTTCATTTAGAAGCTTTTAGTGGCTTATCACTGCAATATGACGCAAGACATAACTCACCATGGGTCCTTGCTGTAACTCGAAATATAAAGCATTTGGGATGTGATTTGCAATTACAAGACAAGTGGGGTCTGTTCGTCGAAAAGCAGAGAATGGATTTTGAATTTGAATTGTGAGCTAATAAAAGTTCTCTCGACCTATCTCGGACTGGCCAAAGGTAACATGGGTGAAATTGAGATTCTAAATTGCCAATACTGCGAGTGGCGTGTCAATCTTTTCTCAAGAAGCACTTATAAAACAATTGGGTTTTAAAGGAGCTGTAGTTTTTAAAATGTGAAAAAGCACACATTTTAAAAACTGGTTTGTCCAGAGTTATTGCGCACTTACTTTACACTTTTCAAACTTCAATCATTCACAGCGTCGAGTTTATAAGCACTTTTCACAACTCTCAGAGACCAGTGTGGAGTTTTGCAATGACATTAAAACTAGCATGCTAATACGCACTTCCTGATTATCGGACAATGAATTGCTTTATAATTAGATGCAGCGGCACCAGTTTGGCGTTTGACACGCCGAGTCAACCAATTTAGGACTATGCTGCAGTTCAGGCTGTCCCTGCACCAAGGCAGGACAGCGGGTTATCGAACTGGGCCTGGGACAGACTAAAGTACAGCTGAGAGCGGTGGTCATCCACATAGCGCTCCTGGAGCAAGGGATGAAACTCACCAAACTTGGAACGCCTCTGAATTAGCCTATGTCACGGACTAAGACACATTTCAGGGCTGCGGTCTGAACATAGCGTGAAAGGGCCCATATTACGTATTTTCTGATCTATGTTATAACGTTGATTCCTCATCAAAAACACACCTGGAGTTTTATTTTGTTTCATTCACAGGTTTAACACACAAATCTTAGACCTTTAGACCTAGTTCTTTTCTCAAACAGAAAACACTCCATACGCTTTCTCTCAAATCATTTAGATCATTTCAGCCCTGGAATTTCCAGTCTCTACTGAACTTGAGGTGAAAGGTAACAGTTAACATAAAACCTACCGCTTCATGACATCACAAGGTGGAACAGAGCATTTGAGCTTTGGAGATGTACACAGACCAATAATGCCGGACATGTGTGAATGAAAGAAAACACAACTCTGACTTTGTTTCTGATGAGGTAACAACATTCTAACATGGCTTAAACTTTACAAGAGTCAATTTTACGTAATGAAGGACCTTTAAATATGTCAAATTCACTGTACAGTTTGAATGATGACATATTCTGTATAGTTGAATCTAATCTGCGTAAAGTCGATCATGTATTGAGCTGATTCTGTGCATCATGATGAGATCTGCCCCAGGAGAAAGGCCACGGCACTCTGTCGATGGAGATCAGGTCAGGACAGGTGACAGGAACAAGCTGAAGGTACATCTGATATCGACAGTGTTGGGAAGTAACTGAACATTACGCACAGCACGTAGGGAATCAAGTGCTTATGGGGGCACCACCAAAACATCAGGCTCGTGAATCCTCACAAATAACTGTGTACAGTCCCTGACAAAAGTCTTGTCACTTATCCATTTTGTAGAAACAAAAGCTTATAACCTGACTTTAAATTAATCGATTGGTTTTAGAAATGTCTCATATGAAAGCTAAAACCCTCCCAAATTATGCTCAATATACTAAAATAAATTTGCTTCACTGAAGAAAGATTGATCATTTAATGAACACAGAAAGGTCAGATTTTGGCAAGACAAAAGTCTTGTCGCCTACAGAAAACTGAACAAATAATTTACTTCAAATACAAAAATATGTTGCATAACGTCAGTGAATTAAGTAGTGGTGCTGTGAGATCCATATTTAATATCTTGTATGACTTCCATGAGCTTGAAGGACTGCATCCATGCGGTTCGACAATGATTCATACAATTTGTTGATGAAGTCATCAGGAATAGCAAAGAAAGCAGTCTTACATGCCTCCCAGAGTTCATCAAGATTCTTTGGTTTTGCCTTCCATGCTTCCTCTTTCATTCTACCCCAGACATGCTCAATGATGTTCATGTCTGGTGACTGGGCTGGCCAGTCCTGGAGCACCTTGATCTTCTTCGCCTTGAGGAACTTTGATGTAGAGATAGAAGTATGCGATGGAGCACCATCCTGCTGCAAAATTTGACCCCTTTTATGGTTGGGAATGTAAGAGGTAGCTAATACTTCTTGATATTTTAGGCTATTGATATTGCCTTCCACCCTGCAAATGTCTCGCACACCCCCATACTGGATGTAACCCCAGACCATGATTTTTCCGCCACCAAACTTAACTGTTTTCTGGGTGAATCTTGGATCCATGCGGGCTCCAGTAGGTCTCCTGCAATATTTGCGGCGGCTGTGATGTAATTCAACCGAGGATTCATCTGAGAAATCCACCTTCTGCCACTTTTCCAGTGTCCATCCTTTTAGCAGGCTGTGGGCCTTGGCAAATGCCACACGGTTTTTTAATTGCCTTTTGTTTAGTGCTGGTTTCTGTGCACTGATTCGACCATGGAGGCCATTTCGAGACAGAATTCTACAAACTGTTCTGGTTGACACAGGGACTTGAGGTGACCAGGCCTGGTGGAGCTCTGCTGCAGTGGAAAAGGGGCAGGCCTTGGATTTTCGAATCAACAAACGGTCCTCCCGAGCAGTTGTCTTGCGGGGTCTGCCGGACCTGGGCTTGTCAAAAACATCTCCAGTCTTTTCAGATCTTTTTCTTATTCTTTGTACTTGACGCTGAGACACATTGAAGGTGTCAGCCACCTCAGCAGTGGATCTGGTCTTCAGCCTCTTGATAATTAACGCTTTGGTCTCAGGGTGGAGCTTAGGCATGTTGTCAGAGGTCAAGTTGCAGTTGATGTGAAGGTCTGGTGTGCTGGGGTTCTTTTTATACACACCCGCTAATTGATTGATCAGTAACTGATCACAGGTGAGGCTGTAATCTAGGATTGGGTGCATCATATGACAAGGCGACAAGACTTTTGTCTTGCCAAAATCTGACCTTTCTGTGTTCATTAAATGATAAATCTTTCTTCAGTGAAGCAAATTTATTTTAGTATATTGAGCATAATTTGGGAGGGTTTTAGCTTTCATATGAGACATTTCTAAAACCAATCGATTAATTTAAAGTCAGGTTATAAGCTTTTGTTTCTACAAAATGGATAAGCGACAAGACTTTTGTCAGGGACTGTATTTGGTTTGGTCAAAGTTGGGATGTTAACTCAAAATAAATGTGCTAAAATTAAGTCTCAGTCATTTCAGCAGGTCTCACAAGTAAAAAGTACAGATATCTGCTCTCAAATGTAGTTAAGTAAAAGTAAAATGTATCCACTGTAAAATGTACTTAAGTACAGATACCTCAAATATGTAATTACTTTTACTTTTGTACTTTGTACCTTCCACCACTGTGAATATGTATTCTGAATACTAATTCTGAGTAACTGTATTCTGGTAAAGTTACTTTTTCATGTGGTGGAATTCAGAATAGAGTTGCTTTTCTAAAACCACACAATTTAGTTTTCAGATAACATAGAATTAGTGAGAAAAATACAACATTACTTGAGTTTTTACACTATAATTTAAATGCAACTTGATGTAAAAGTATTCTCAGTATTCAGAATAAAGGAACGCCCTTAGTTGGCACCTCCATCGCGCTCAACGACGGCAGAGAATTATACGAATAGTTTCTATTTTGTTTGCACTTCTTTGAGCTGTCATTATTTTCGTTTGTTATTTTAGTTGCCGCGTCAACCCCCGACCAGCGCGTCTCCTTCTCTGGCCCGAGAGCGGTGGAGTGCGCGCTCCTCACGTTTCTGAGGAGCCAAGCTCCGGTAGATCGTTTCCCCGTAGGTCCGCACGTGTCCCGTGGTCCTGTACCCCTACAAACTGTTTCCCCGCTGCCTGGACTCTATTTCGCCGCTGGTGCGTACCAGGGAGCACGCTCGGCGCCTACACGCCCACACGCGGCTTACCTGCGGCCATCTTCATGTCGTTCTCTGGTTCACGGGCCAAACCGGAGCACTTTCTGGTCGCACCGTAAATAACGCTCGGTGGCGCGCTTTTGGACGTTATGTGATCACGGTCTGAACCATTATTGATCATTTGTGTGTTTATTCCCTGTTTTCTTAAGTTTATGAGTTAAAGTAATAGTCATGTGGGGAGTTATTTCACTTTTTTTAATTATGTTGATATACAATTTGCTTTATGGTTATGAGTACAGTTTTTACTAAATTAAGCCTTTAAACCCTGTGTTTTGTTAATTGGTTAGCCCAGGTGGAGGGGCTAAGGGGTATTTAAGGGGGAAATTTGCACATTCTACTGATTGTCCTTGGCCTGTCTCTGTGGGTACTGGCGCTCTGTGTAAGTTTGGTGGTAAAAGAAAAATATATATACTCACACAAACACACAAACAAAACACTTAAGTGATTTTTTTTGCGGCTGAACCATCATTTTTTCCCATTTATTCTGTACAAACCCATGACAAAGTAGAAAGTAGTAAAAATGAAATGGATAAAGCAAAATCTAATAAAGTAGACCCACACAAACTGTGGATCACATTTTTTCATTTCATGATGCACCAATGTAAATGTTCCATATTTAGTATTATAGATTCATTATTATACATTTCTTCCATTAATACCACTCTCATGTTACCTGCACTTACTGCATAGAGAGCTCCTATACGCATTATCCCATTAGAACCGCATTGAGTGGGCCTATAGCTGGCGGTGCTTAGATAGTGCCAATTTAAGCACAGCAGAAGGTGGATGTATATGCGTTCTTGTGTGTGTGTGTGTGTGTGTGTGTGTGATGTGACTGGGACATTGATTCGCTCTCCCCGCAGGCCTGTCCTCTGCTCTGCATCGATCTCAGGAGAAGAAAGTAGTCCACAGTGGGTCTTAGGGACTAAATGAGAATCAATATCATCTGCACGGGGCCAGCTCTCATCCCGCTCACAAAGGAGACGAGATACAATGTCTTTAGAAACCATGGGAAGCGGTAAGTCCATAAAGTTTACTTCAAAGTGGTTAATTGCAGTATTTGTCACTAAGCGAACATGTTCTCTTGAAATAAAATGTGAAATAATGTGGATACAGGTTATAAAAGCAGCAATTTGGGACAAAATGAATAAACATTTTATTGATCACTAGTAGGCCTGTCAAGCTAGTAACATTTCAAAGACGATTTTGATACTAAGGAATAGACTCGATACTCAAAACCGATTCCGACACCACGTTGATACTAAAACTAGAATGTGATTTTCAACATTAGATTATAAGTACTTTCTTTTATATTTCTGTTGATGTTACTTTTTTAGTATCAATACTTGTTCTAATGAGTATCTAGTAGTATCGATTAGTATTTCATTTTCGATTTCAGTCCTAATTATACTAATTAGATAGATTTAAAACATACTTTCTCCATTTTTAATTAGAACTGTACTTGATTTTTACTTGATATATTTGAGAAGAATGTGTCTTGCCCCAGTTCAGATATTTTGTATAAGCAGCTTTTGTGGTCAAAATAAGGCTGCGTCCCATTACTCTGTCTTACCCCTTCCCCTTCCCCTACTCCTTTATCTACGTCTTTATCAACACCGAGCTGTGAGGGCTATGGGTACGAATGTTCCCCTAAGCGATGGGACACCACTCGATTACCGTTTGCTTCTGTTAAGCGAATTGACTTCACACTGATTTCACCTAAAAAGTGCCATGTCAAGGATTATCAGCTCGACAAAAAACTAGCTTGTTTATACATGAAAGTTCGATGAAAACGATAACGTCGGCTAAACAGACATTACTACAATTAAAACCACAACAACAGTTCACTAAAAGTAACACAGAACATAAGCGTCATAATTGTAAACCATGTTAAACTGTTAACTGATATTTACAACTGCTGAAAATACATTTATGAGACTCCTTGGCTGGTCGATGTGACGCTCCATCCTGATCCCGACACCTGCCTGAGCTTGTAGGCCGACCCCTTCGTTTCAAGTGTGGTCGAGAGCTTACTTCATTTCAAGGGGTGTGTAGCCCTGGGTCGTAGCCTTAGCCCTTGATCAAAATTAGAATCTAGACGCCCCTTGCCCTCACATGAACGCACAAAACCAAGGGGTAGGGGTAAGAAGAAGGGGTAAGACAGAGTAATGGGACGCATAAGTTTGCTGTCTGCATCTAATTATAAAGTGTTTCTTATTGTCTGATAATCAGGAAATATGTGTTAGCATGCTAGTTGTTGTTAGGGTTAGGTTAGGGTCCACTCTGGTCTCTGAAAGTTGGGAAAAGCACTTATAAACTCATTGTGGTGAATAATTAGGATGTTCGGAATGCAAAGTGTTTAAAATGAACTCACTTTAAAGGCAGCGACAATCAGGTACAGAGCTTTTAAATGTCCTGTTACACAAAATAAACTCGTGTGAGCGTTAAGTCGTGTTACAATGCTGCTGCTTCCTCAAAAACATACCTGGAGTTGTGTTTCATTCACACACATTTGAGTAAGCCTTTAGGCCCAATCTCAATTCTCCCCCTTCGCCCTCTGTCTTAGCCCTAACCTTCTGTTGTGCACGTTCACGAGAGACAGAGGGGTGTCCCAATACTCTTTTCTGTAAGTGCGAGGGGTAAGGGGAAGGGCTGTTCCACCCCTCTTAGCAGAGCTTTTGGAGATGCACCCTTTGTGCAAAGGGGATAGGCGTGGCTTAATGCAAGACGCAGCAGAAAGCAACATGGCGCCGAAGGAATCGCACAAATGTAAGCATTTTGCACTCAAGAACCTCATAAAAAGTTGTATAAAACTGTAGTAACTTTTGAAAAGCTGTAGGTATACTCATGGCGCCAGCATTTACGCTTCCGTATTGGGGACTGGCACTTTTAGCGGCGCTAGGCGATGATGTCATATTGTTGCGACTGCAAAGGGGTGTCCCATTTCTAAACAAACCCTTTTCCTTCTCCCTCTGTTTTAAGACAGAGTGTTAGGGCGAGGGCTAGGGCTAAGACAAAGACAGAGGGGTACAAAAGAGAATTGAGATTGGGCCTTATTATTAGTCTGTCTACTTCTCCAAAGCTCATAATGCTCTGTTTCCGCTTGAGAGAAGAAATCTGCCTAAACATGCAGGTTTGTGTGTTAAACATGTGTAAATGAAACAAAACACAACTCCAAGTATGCTTTTGATGAGGAAACAACTTAATAACATACATCAGAAAATAATATAACTTAATTTTATATTATTTTTCATAAAGCTATTGAACTGTTGGCACCATTTTCTATTTTCCATAGTCAAATATTTGCAGGAAAAAAGCTGAACAAATGCTTGAGTCTTTTTGATGGACAGATTGTTATTGCTGGAAGTAACTCAGTAGCTCTAAGATCAGCTCAGAGTGTCTGAAAGGTCACAGCGCTAAAGGTCATGACACCTGTACGACTGTCAAACCAAATCTAAAGCTTTCATCTGATACGGTGCAGTATATGACAAAAACAGAAATAAAACACTTTTTCCAACTCAGCTTTTGTTCTTGGAGTGAAAAAGTGAAATTTTAATATACTGTCTTCTTTCAGCTTTTATTTAAAGGCACACTATGTAACTTTTCTAGTGGAGAGTCCATCACCTGCTTGTGTCCATGGAGATGTTATTGCTTTGCCTGGAATGTTCTATTTACAGAATACTATTAAACGCATCTATTTTGTACTTGCTGCTCAAAAATATCTTAAAAAAACATGCATTCTTACTGAAAGCAGGGTTGCCACTCCACAGATCTGACCTGTAACTTGGCCTGCAGGTGTCACTTCTGTATTTTAATGGAGTTTAATGCCACCTGGCTGCAGAAAAGTTGCACAGTGGAATTTTAATTAATAGTTAAATAGTTTCAATTTGATCTTTTAGGAACCACATCAGCTTCTCTATCTTCTCTTAAGATCCACTGCATGTTTTTTTTTTTTTTTTTTTCCTCTAATACGTTTTTTTTGGATATCACTATAAGATTTGAGGAATGAGGGGGTATAATGAAAAATCAAACTTTTGGAGCTTTCTTAACAGGTTTTATGTCATTTTGTTTTAGTCCTGCTGTAGTTCTGGTGTAGTCTTGGTTGAGTCCTGGTCTAGTCCTGGTCTAATCCTGGTATGGTCCTAATCTAGTCCTTGTGGAGTCCTGATCTAGTTCTAGTTTAGTCCTAGTTTAGTTCTGGTTTAGTCCTGGTCTAATCCTGGTGTAGTCTTGGTGGAATCATGGTCTAAACCAGGTCTGGTTCTGGTTTAGACTTGATTTAATCTTGGTCTAGTCCAAATTTAGTCCCAGTCTACTCCCGGGCTAGTCCTGGTCTAGTTCTGGTTTGGACCTAATTTAGTCCTGGTTTAGTCCTGGTTTAATCCTGATCTGGTTCTGGTATACTCCCAGTTTGATTCTGGTTTAGACCCACTTTA
The DNA here is from genome assembly GCA_029959045.1 of Taenioides sp. WSHXM2023. Taxonomy (NCBI): domain Eukaryota; kingdom Metazoa; phylum Chordata; class Actinopteri; order Gobiiformes; family Gobiidae; genus Taenioides; species Taenioides sp. WSHXM2023. The sequence goes on from CM057089.1 coordinate 7,864,067, forward strand.
GTCTTGGCTAGCCCAGAAATTTTTAGCCACGCCGGCTAAACTCTCCCAGTGGACACCTGGCTGTGGACACCTGTGGACACCTGGCTGTGGACACCTGTAGACACCTGGCTGAGGACACCTGGCTATACACACCTGGCTGTGGACACCTGGCTGTGGACACCTGGCTGTGGACACCTGGCTGTAAACACCTGGCTGTAGACACCTGGGTGTGGACACCTAGCTGTAGACACCTGGCTTTAGACCCCTGGCTGTAGACATGTCAGATCCTCCTCCTCTTACCGTCCTCTCATTGGCTGCGTTGTTCTGCTTGTGGTGAGCCTCGTCGGGTGGGGGAGACACACTGCGCCCCTGGGGGTCCACCCAGCTGTACACGTGGTTGGTGATGTAACCTCCAGGGATCCGGCCCATAGAGCACACAGCCAGGGACAGCTTCTTACAGCCCTTCAGCACCTGCAACCACACAGGACCAGGACAATGAAGAAACAGATAACAACAACCAGCATGCTAACATCACACTTCCTGGTTTGTGGACAATAAAAGTTCTTATTGGGGGCGATAGTAGCTCAGTTGGTAGAGGGTACAGTGTCCACTGATCCGAAGGTTGGCAGTTTAAATCCCAAATATCACTAAAACCTGTGGATCCACTGACCCAAGGGCCATTTACCATTTTTTTAAAGTATAGTTTACTGATTTATTTGCTACTAAACAGTGTATGGCGTTTTATTTTATTTATTTATTTATTTATTTTTTTGAGCAATTTCAGTGAACTAGTTAAATTAGAAGCTTTCTAATCAAAACAGTCAAAAACTAAGTGTGTTCTGCTGCAATCACACAGGACTGAGCTCTCGTTTCAGATCACATACACCTGGCTGTAGGGGCAGAGTTTGATGTGTGTGGATACCTGTTCGACCCATCACACTGTTCCTCATATATGTCCAGACCCCCGCCCCACTCTCAGCTAACTCTCCCCTTTAGTCCTCCAGGTACGACCCAGTTTAGCGCTTTTATTTGAAATGTGGTTGTGGGCAGAGTTTAGGTGTTTAGTCCCACTTAAATTCATGTCTACAAATAACATGAGGTATTTAGGCTTTTTTTCTTTTTTTTTTTTCTTTTTTTTTCTACCTGTGACGCAACAATTCTGGGCAAAATGCAAATGGATTAAGGGATTCATGAAAGTGTGAAAGCAAAGAATTTCATACCCGATTTCAATACCAAGGAATATACTGATTCCTGACTGAATAGACTCATTCCAATACCACGATGATAATTTAAAAAAAGTGATTTTCAACATTAAATCGTAGTACTTTTTGTATTGCCATGTGGCTTTGTATCTGTGTAATCCCCCAGTGGTCCTGTAGGTTCCATAGTGGTCCATGGGCGTATACTAGTCTATGTGCTGTTATACTTGTTCTGATACAGCTCAAGATCATTCTAAAACTAGTCAGGAAAGGTTCATTTTCATCCTGTGAAGGTGACTTTTTTAGTATTGATACCTGCTCAAATGAATATCTAGTTTTAATATCGATTAGTATCTGATTTTCGATACTTTTAACAGCTCTATAACATTTATTTAGTTTATTTATGAGAGTGCACGATCTACATTAACCTTAACAGGTGAGATGCTTTGTGCCAGCTTGAAGCACCAGAGCTAATTTCCTATAGTCCCTGGTGCATGTTTTTTAGAGCAGGAGCTTTATAAGTTAAATCCAATTTCTCTGCTAACTTAGACATATGAGAAGAAGCACAAGGCAGACTTTTGTAGCCCATTTTGGTTCGTTTCCAAGGACACTTGCAGAGTAGACACATATTTCCAGTTTGGACCTTTTCCTCAGAGCCCAATGTGTACACGTCACTCAAATGTCCACTTTAGCTGCTGCAGGACCACCACTTTCCCAACCACATGTCAACCAGCTGTCACTTACATTCTATTAACAGCCTCCATTGGAAAAGTGAACACAGCACTGCAGACCCCAAGATAGAAATGTCACAATTTTGCGAGGTTTTGAAAATAAAGTTTCTATAAATTCAGTTTTTTGGAGTTTTTGGAGTTTCACAGTTTCCCAAATTGATAAATGGGGTAGGATGGTTAATAAAAGTATCTGATACTAATCGATTCTATTAAGCTAGTATCAAAACTAGATACTCATACCCCACGGACCACTATGGAACCTACAGGACCACTGAGAGATTACAAAGATATAAGATCACATGGTAATATAAAAGAAAGCACTAGCATTAAATGTTGAATTACATTCTGCTGTCTAAAGAAATAGTTGAGTTGAGTAAATTCCTTAGTATTTAAATAGAGTTTGAAATACAATTGAAGTACAATCTTTATATATACTATACCTGCTATACTTACTGACCTATTCAAATTTTGCCGTAATAATTGGAATAATCAACCCAAAAACTAATTGTGACATTTCTATCTTGGCGACCTGCAATTCATTATTGCAATTATTACAAATAATTGCAATAATCAACCCAAAAACATGCTCCATAGGTAAAAATCCTCCAGCTGAAGTCCTGACCAAGCCTGGCAATAAGATCATGGAGATGGAGATCTGAAAGGATGGGTGAAATGCAGAGGGTAATTTCCTGACAGGGACAATAAAGGATAATAAAAAAAATAATAATAATAATAATTAAAAAAATAAATACATAAATTAAAAAAAAATAATAAAATAAAATAAAATAAAATGATTGAGTACTTACTGCATACTTAAAGATTAAGGGGCATGTACCAAAAAATGTCTTCCCCCAGTACAAATAAACTGTATAAGCAGCTCTTGAAGTAAAAAAAAAAAAAAAAGGTTAGCTGTGTACTATCTGCATCTAATTATAAAAGCATTTTAGTGTCCGGTAATCAGGATGTACACGGTTAGCATGCTAGTAGTTGTTAGCCTTAGTGTGGTGGGAAAAACTCCGTTCTGGTCTCTGAAAGTTGTGAAAAGTGCTTATAAACTACTCTCATTGAATAATTAAGATGCTAAGAATGCATACGGTAAGTGAAGAATAGTTTGTTTTTCATCTTTTGAGAGTTACAGGTACAACGCCTTTAATTTTTGCAATTAATTTTTGTTCTCAAACTGAATTTCATCATGTTAAGTTTTAAGTCATTATTATTTCAAAAGTAAAACAATAGTATATTGAGTTTTCATTTTGTGGCTGATTTTTTAGTTGAATTTTGTGATAGACGTGACCTATTTGATTTGATATTGATAGTTAAATAATATTTTTCACAATCATAAAATATTCAGTGTAAATTATTAAAGATGCACTGTGGAACTTTTCTGGTGGACAGTGCACCGCCCACTTGTCTCCATGGAGATGTTCCTTGATGTCTTGATGTCAGATTTGTAACCCTCGATTACCCACTATTAGTACGATTACATGTTTTTCAAGCAAGATGGCTTTTAGCAAGAAGTATAAAGCCATACTGTGCAACATTACAGGTAAAGCAATAACATCTCCATGGAGACGAGCAAATGACGCAGCCTCACCACATAGAAAATAGGCCCACTTATCTGAAATAAACGGTGTGATTAGTCCACTAGAATCTCCAAGTCAGTACTTTCCGACTATTTCATGTACCAAAAAATGAACTCTATGATAAGTTAACTACAACCCCGCGCACTTCAGTGTCTTTCTTCTTATTCTTATTCTTTTTTCTTTTTTTTTAACATATCTGCTCTCACAACAATTTACACCACTTTTGTTCATCTAATCTCCATAACTTCAGAATAGAGTCTGGCATAAAAGAGAGAATGGCTGTGAGTGGATGGCTGAATGTTGGTTTCCTTTTCATCCTGTGCGCTTTGTGATGGGTGATTGAGTCATTTGCTGTCTCTGTTGTGTTGCTGGTAGAAAGATAGAGCAGTCTTTGAGGAGCAGCCACTGACCACTGTGTTCAGACACAGACACAAAACAACAGTGTCAAAGTGTCACGACAGAACTGGGAAATTGAGTTTCAGCTCCATGGTTGTACAAAAAAATAAAATAAAAATCAGCGATATAGCGTTACTTCAAAATATTGTTACTGAGAAAAGCTTTTGACTTTGAAAAGGAGCAAAGTAACAGTAAAAATCCCAGTACTGAGTAACTTTTTATCATAAATTGTATAAATTAACATACCTAAACTGCCAGCCGCTGTGTTCCAAATAGGAAGTGATCATTGGCGAGATTTGGCTCCATTTACTTGGGCTCCAATTGACTTTTGATTGAAAAACTGTTGTTCTTCTCTAAGTGCTGCTGTCAGGCTTGATCTTGGTATTTTTATGTGGGTATTTTGTCCATAAATCAATTCAAGATATGAACATCAATAACAGACCAATAAGGTGCCTTTCTTCCCGAAGGTTATAAGATAAGATAAGATAAGATAATCCTTTATTTGTCCCACAATGGGGAAATTGTCAGTGTTAGCATCAGGTTTGATTGACAGCGTTGCTAAGTGCCCGCCCCCTGCCAAACCATTGCTACTGATTGGCTCATTGGTTGCTATGATACTCGAGCTCTGAATTTCAAAAATGGAACTATTCTATTTTAGGTTTTAGTGTAATAACAACTATTCTGGTATATCATAAACACACAGGCATTCAGACATCAGGGGAAACGATGGAGGCAAGGCAGGTCAATTGTCTTGCCCAAGGACACAATGGCATGTTATGTTATGCACATGTCAGAGCTGCTGCACAAAGCTCAAAAAACTGTAATTTCCAAATAATTATCGTCAAGCAGAAGTTATTAAAGGTGCACTATGTAACTTTTCTGATGGAGCGTCAGCCTCAGCATGTCTCAATGGAGATGTTATTGCAAGCCATGTTCTAGGTCAGGTCTGTGGAGAATTTTGAGCACTATCATATAAAGACAAGATTAGGCCAAACATCTCCATGAAATGTTACATAGTGCACCTTTAATGGCCCTATATTATGCAAATTAACTCTTATGAGCTTTAAGCCATGTTATAATGTTGTTACCTCATCAAAAGCATACCTGGAGTTGTTTTGTTTTCAGGCAAATTCAGGGTTGAAATTATCTGATTCTAGTGAAGGTGTATGGAGTTTAAAAACACAGTGGAGCACTTCCTGTATTACCACATGTAACCACACCAAGGTGGAACAGAGTGTTTTCTGTTTGGGAGAAGAACTCAGCCAAAATATCCAGGGTTTTTGTGTTAAACTTATGTGAATGAAACAAAACACAACTCCAGGTCTGTTTGTGCTGAGGAAACAACATTATAACATAGATCAGAAAATAATGTAAAAAATAGGCCCTTAAGTGTCAAAGTTGGGTCAAGAAAAAGCGTTACTCAAGTACATCTACTCCAAAATCATGTCACAATGCATTTTCGGTTTCCTCTGGCATGAACGTTTGAAGAGCTCTCCTATTTTTAATTCCTGTCTGGTCTAATTGAAGTAAAATTCATCTGTTTTTCTCTGCGCTGTGTTTTTTGTAGATAAGGTCCTGGAGATGGAACTCAAGCTATTTTTAGTCCAACTGATGTTTATGTGAAAGAAAAAACAGAAAACTATCTGAGCCTGTCTGAATCAATATGACATGAGCCAGAGAGGCGTTTAAAAGTTTCAGTGTGCCAAGAATAAATATTCACAAGTTGCTCCACAGAAAGTACGGTAGCCCAGAAGACCCAAGAAAAACTAACCATAACTTTAAGATCACGATAAGGATGTAATGCTGTGTTGGACAAAATAAAGCAAAATTACCAATGTTGACCTCATTGTTTTGTTAATAGATGTGACCGAATCCCCTGTTCTTGAGCAAGACATTTCACACACCACTGTAATTTCAAATATTAAAATGGCTATTGTATTTTTAAGTGGTTCTTTTTGAGACTCAAAACTGCTAGCACTCTGTAGTTTTCAAGTTAACAGCTTCCTTTTACCTTTTGTTTAGAAGAGATTGGAAATCCCAGATCTGAAATTATGCATGTAATTCTAGTGAAGGTGTATGGAGTTTAAAAACACAGTGGAGCACTTCCGGTATTACCACATGACATCACAAGGTAGAACAGAGTGTTTTCTGTTTGAGAGAAGAACTCAGCCTAAATATGCAGGGTTTGTGTGTTAAACGTGTGAATGAAACAAAACACAACTCCAGGTTTGTTTGTGACGAGGAAACAACATTATAACATCGATCAGAAAATAGCGTAATATGGGCCCTTTAAGGTGAACATTAAAATATTGCTTATGTATTTAAAAAAAAATGTTATTTGCGTCACTCTGAACACCCTCAGCTGGATGTGGTGTTACCAAATAGTGGGAATTACCATAGAAAAAATGACTAAACCTAGCTATTTCAGCAGTATAAAGCCGGCATGCTAATCCCAACTGAAGCGTGCAGTTGTAATGAATGTGGTTGGTGGTAGAAATCTCATTTAGTCTGGCAGTGATTTAAATGGTCACATGGTCACTGGTCACATTTTTATATAGTGCTTTTCCACCTTCAAGGCACTCAAAGCACTTTACAGCAATAAATCATCACATATTCACACTCAGGGCGAGATTGGTTAAGTGTCTTGCCCAAGGACACACAGACAGTATTAATTTGTGGGAGCTGGAATCCCACTACCAACCAATGAAGTTCATGTTGAGAGCTAGATTCGAACTGCCAACCTTTGGATCAGTGCCAAACACTCCAACTGAGCTACTGTTACACCAACTCAAACCATAGGACTCATTTGGATTTCTACCTGTGACTTCACAAACCAGGCAAAATTGAATTGAAGTGAATAATGAGGCTCAGAGTAAGATGACCTTGTAAACAGGATCAATGAAAGAAGCATGAATGAAACTAAATACAACTCTGGGTATATTTTTGATGAGTTTTTCGGATATTAAAAGCCCATAAAAGTCAATCTGGCGGAAAATAATGAGTCCTTGAAAACTTGGCACTACCGGTTTTTGAAAGACGAATGTATGTGAGGTGAATCGTAATGAGAGGCTGAAAGGTAGACCATTCAAGTACATATTATTATGGTAAACCTATGGCTCTTGTCCAGACCCCATCCATGCCCTTTGACAATAATAGTCCCAGAATGAAGAATTTACAATTGCAGTACTTTTAAATATTTAACCTTCCTCTATTTTATTACATTTTTGACTTTTTGCTCTGTCCATCCCTATTCACCTCATTATAGACTTACAGTGAGGACTCATAAAAGTTTGAAGGGCCAGTCATTTTAACAGGCCAGAGTTCACCAGAGTTCACTCCCTCCACCAGTACGCAACCTCGAGTCATTATAAGGAAACAGGACATTTCAGCATTTCGTTCATATTCTCCCCTGGTATCTTTTCTTAGCGTTTTGAAGTTTGACTGGTTTGAAATATTCTTGGATTGCTGAGTTTTAGTAATATTTTTGTAAGGAAAAAAGTCAATGTAAAAAAAAAAAGTAATCTAATGTGTGCGTGCGTGTGTGTGTGTGTGTGTGTGTGTGTGTGTGTGCGTGTGTGGAAAGTTTTTGGGTTTTTTTTTTTTTTCCGTTTTGAGCCTGGATTTAAGCATAGTTCAAGTAGAGGCCTGTCTCAGGTTTGAGCTGCATAAAACTGAAGTGCTGATTCCTGAGGTGCTGATTCCTGACTCAGGGCACCAGTACCGTCGATTGGCCATCAAACCACTATCCAGTTAACCTTACACAGCAAGATGAATTCTCGAAATATCTGTGAGGTCACAAACTCTCGAGAATCCATCTTGGCGCCGGCTCCTGCGATAGGGCGTGACAGGTGGTGGACGACCAATCACGTCGCAGCACTGAGGTTTGTGCAGAAGCCAAAGGCCAAGGTCAGAGCAGTGCATTTGTGGTTAGTGAAGATGTCTGTGCTTTTTTCACAACTGGACTAAACTCAAGTTTGATTGTTCCACTGTTGTGATGCTTCGACCAATCTGATTCAAACTGTCTCCATGATGTTCTGCGTTTTACCATCACTTTCAGTGAGAGCCGTCCCAGATTCATAATCCGTTGTGTATGACACAACATAATTCATGTTGTGTCATGTTTGTCCATTAACATGCTCTGTCCCAATCAAATAAATAAATAAATAAATAAATAAATAAATAAATAATGTGTAGAACTCAATTCAGAGTGACATGCAAATCAGTCTGGGGTGAGCCAGGTACTGTCCAGTACTGAGCTTCTGTAACTTTGTTGTAGTTTGTTGGATGAGAACCACAAGGAAGCAACTACCAAGTCCAGACAAATACATCCAATCAGAGAAGATCTGAATGTGATTATCCCAAACTGTTGTCATGGTGCAACATCAGCGCAAGAGATGGCACCAAGTGGTTGGGACTAATTCATTTTCAAACATTTTCTTCATTTGTGGTTCAAAATTGGGTACAAGCCCTTTAGAAAACTGACCGTATAAGAGAAGACTGAATTACCAACCTTGCAATAGTTCTTGCATAGTCCTAATAGTCCTAATTCTCCTCTTGCACTAGCTTTCCTTGGAGACTGTTAAACTAAAAATCCTGATTCTTTGAGTGTTTTCAGCTGATTGTGGATCAGCTGTCATTCAGAGTGTGTGTGATTTATGAGTCTTTGTTTATCAGTGACAGAGCAGATACAGGGCAGTGAGCCGTAGATGGATCTTATCTATAAAGGGCCAAAACGTCACAAAATAAATAAAGAGGAGGGAGTTAGAGGGCCCATATTACACACAAACCCTGCTTCTTTTCTTCCTTTCTTTTCTTCTTCTTCCTCCTCTTCTTTTTCTTTTTCCTTCTTTCTTCTTCTTTCTTTTTCCTTCTTTTTCTTTCTCTTCTTCCTTCTTTCTTCTTCTTCATTCATCTTTCTTCCTTCTTTAAAACTTGTTGTAATTGTAAAAATAGTTGTACTTTTCGGAGTACTATTCTAGCCGCACACTTTTGTTCCTACCTGAGTAATGTTTTTATTGAAGGTAAGCATCGGCGTCGGCAGACAGATTTCACTGGGGCACGTGCCTCAGCATTGGTCTGTTGTGCCCCAGTATAAATTTTACCATTAAAAAAACAATTTGTTAATAGTAAAGATACACTGATTAAAACATATAAGATTCAGTTTAATGATTACAGTTATTGATGACAAATAAACCATTGATGAAATGGTTTATTTGAATTACACAATTAATGTTTAGCCTGTAATGAATACTGCAATAAAAATGAAATGTGATTTGAATGTGAGTCAGTTGCCTGTGGTCTAGCTTTGCGCACTTGATAAACTGTGTTGATGGTAATGTTTGGTCTGTTTTCATCTGTTTGTTTGTATTTGTAACAGCATTCTTGTAGATGGATATCAGAAAGTTATTTGCTCAGTGGTTGCTGAAATAAATATTTCATGAAGATTCATGGCGCTTCCTTTTTTTCAAGTAGGCCAAATGCATCAGTTCATTTCAGCTGGTTTTTCAAAGATCCAGACAACAACATAATCTGATATGATTGTATGTGAAGCACTATTTTAAAAAATTTCGCTTGCGCACTTTGCACACTTGCATTAATTACTGCTGTACTGTACTGTGCCCCAGTACAATAACAGGTCTGAAGGTAACATGGGCCACAGTAGCTAGCGTTTGTCCACTGATCCGGTCTGAATCCCGCTTTCGACGTAAACATCACTGGTTGAGCAGTCAGATCCACTTCTCAATTCCAGAGCTGAAGTCATCCAAATGATTCTGGTGAAGGTGTATGGAGTTTAAAAACACAATGGAGCACTTCTTGTATTACCACATGACATCACAAGGTGGAATATTGTTTTCTGTTTGAGAGAAGAACTTATTTTTCTTCTTTTTTATCCCTACATATGTGACTGAAACAAAAACACAACTCCATGTATGGAAATAAGGAAACAACATTCTAACAGAAAATTGCGTAATATTGGCCCTTTAATGGAAAAAAAATAGACAATTAATCCAAGTTGTTGTCATGATTATAAAGATATTGGTGATGATTTTACAGCCACAGGGCCAAAACCACTCTAACCTCATCTGGTGAACAACGCAGAAGTTTGATATGCGTCCACTGTTTCCTCCATCTGGCTGCAATTATTCTGAAATCTCTCCGGGGTGATACGACATTTCTTCTCAAAGTAATTAAAATGTAGCTTCTTATTAGAGGACTTGATTAATTCACATGAAATACTCCTGCTAAATGGTCTGTTATTGAATCTCAAATTTTTAATACCTCCAACTCTGATCATTTCTGGATTAATAACTTCCTTTTTATGTGAGATAGAATAGATTTGCATAAATTGTTTTTTAAAACCTGTTCCTCTTTGCAGGTCACTCATGTGCATAAAGTTCAGGCAAGTTCACAGGTTTGTATTGGGTACTGCTTTACTAGTACTTTTATGCTTTTTAACGGGCCCATAATACGTTATTTTCTGATCAAAGTTATAATGTTGTTTCCTCATCACAAAGATACTGTACCTGGAGTTGTGTTTTGTTTTCTTTCACACCTTTTAGCCCTGGAATTGGCCATCTCTCCTGAACAAAAGGTAACTGTTAACTTGAAAACTATCGCTTCATGACATCACAAGGTTAAGCAGAGCATTTTGAGATTTGGAGATGTAGACAGACCAATAATAAACATGTGTGACTGAAATAAAACTCAACTCTAGGTATGGTTTTGATGAGGTAACAACATTATAACATGGCTTAAAGCTCACAAGAGTAAATTTTGCATAATATAGGACCTTTAAAGACATTTCCTATCTTCTGTAACCTGTCAGCCAATCACAGCCTGCTTCCTTTGCCTCTCAAATAATCATCTCTCAGGAAGCTAATTTAAAGACTACGCATAATTATCCTTATATGGCTACCTGACCATCCAGAACCACAAGCCTTGACAAAACTTTACAAAGACGTGCGGCTCTGGAACCATATCCTGTCTCTCCGATTTGAGTTAGGCATGATTGACAGGTGGATTAACCAATCAGAAAGTGTCAAAACAAACAGATTTCCACATGGTGTTCTGCCAAATCAACAAGCAGAGCACTAAACTCTTATTTATCTCAGGTAAAGGAAGTTATATATTTTTGTTGAATGATACGAGAATTTTCAAGTGGAGATGTATTTTAGAAACGTGCTACAAATTTGACCGTCCCAAGTTAGGACAGTTTGACACACACAATGGTCCGATTCCAGATCCTTATTGGGTTCAAACAAAATTTAGAAGGGGCTGTTTAATTAGACAAATTAAATGATATAATTAAGGGTGCTCATTTTCTCGAGGTGGAACCAAGGGCATGGACGAAGGAACTATGCCAAGAACATCTCAAGGAAGGTCACATGTTGGACATCTCTCTCTCTTCTTTCTTTCTCCTGTCATTTTCTCTCACGCTGTCTCTTTTCTATCTCACCCATACACTCCCTCATTTCTCTCTCGCTTCATCTTCCTCCCTCTCTCCTCTCCCTCTCTTCTTTTCTGCCTGCTTCCCCCATTCGCTCTCCATATCTCTCACTGCACCCCTCTCTCTTTCTCCTCTTCCTCTCTCTCTCTCTCAACCCTCTTTTAACCCCTCTTTCCCTGAAATCTCTCTCCTCATCCCTCCTTCCTTCCTCTATCTTTCGTTCTCTCTTGCTCTCCCCCTTCCCTTTTCTCTTATTTTCCTCTTTACTCTCTCTCTCTCTCTACCTCTCTCTTTTTCTCTCTCCATTTTCTATATAAAGTCACATCACTCCTCTACCATTGTTTTCACACCTTCAGGTATAATATATTACTTACGACATTGACCTCTGACCCCGTTGTACCAGGCGGAGAATAAAAGCTCACACAATCCCCCTGATCCATCAATAAAACCCTGACGTCGGTCTTCCTCTGCTTGTCCTGCATGAGTTTAATTAATGATGCATTCAGGGCCCTCCTCACTTTCAGGTTTTCTCACCACCCAAGTGCTGGGTGATGTGGGCTTCATGGGTGACTGTCACATAGAGCTGATGGATGTCTTGGTTGCGTCGTGGTGCTAGGATTGCGATGTGTTTACTTGCAGTCATAAATCAAACCTCGGAAACAGCTATTTAAGAGCTGACAAACCGAGCTGACGTAGACCAAGGACTCGGAACAAGGAGAAGTGAAGCGCTGGGACACAAGCAAGTCTACCAGAGTGACAATGACCCAATCTGAACTCTTTCTAAGGAAGTTGTCAATTAGGAGCAGGGCTGGTTCAAGATTTGTGGGGAGCTATGGTAGAGCTTTATTGACTAGCCGTACTTTACCAAATTAAACTAGAGACTTAGATTATCCATGCCATAGTGAACAAATAACAAATATATAATAACAAATTCATGAAGAAATATGATACAAGAGTTCAAGAAACAAAATAAACAAATGAAGACCTCAGTTTGATTAGGACTGTGTGTCTCGAGATCAGGCTTTGACAAAGAGGTCTGGCCATAATTATTTGAATATGAAATTTTCTTTCTGTTCTGAAATGATTTAAGTTGATTTTACTGTCCGTGTAGGGAAATTTGTCTTCTACATTTGACCCATTCTTCAATGCCACTAGAGACCCATCTTCAAATCTTGCACTAGGCTTCGTCAGGACTACCTTAGCTGGAGGATTTGACCTACTGTGCATGTTTTGGGTTGATGGGGGAAACCAGAGTGCCTGAAGGCATGCAGACACAGGGAGAAGCAGACAAAGTCCAAACACAGCCCAGGAATTGAACATGGGACCCTCTTGCTGTGAGGCGTGTGCTAGCAACTTTCCCACCATAGGATTGAACTGTGGATAAGCTAATCAGATAGACTGTTCATATCAACAAAATTTTAACCATAGCTAAAAACTAATATTATCACTTGCATCATTGGCTTGCCTCACATCGCAACAAAGATGAGTGGATCTGTATTTTTGTAGAGTCAACAATTGAAGCTCCAAACTATTACTTAACTAAGGTAAATGAAGTTATATATTTTGTTCAGAATGTTGTGAGAATGTTGGAGCGATGTCTTCCGAATTAGCAGCTGTGGTTGGACCGTCTCAAGTTTGGACGGAGGTTTTTCACACTCTATTGTCCGGTACCAGTCCCTTTTGGATTCAAACAGAATGCAGAAGCGACTGGCTGGTCAGACAATCACATGACTAGTCCCTATTCACGTACAACACCGCAAACCAACTCTCAGTCTTCTCAAAAGTAAGATAGTGGGATGTCTGGCTTTTTCTTTTGGGTTACCGCTTTATAATAAGATATAGTCAGCAGTGATTTGATGTCACAATTTTACAATGTAGTGAGTGAACATAAAATTGACATTTACAAGAAAAAAACTGACTCTTACTAGCATGAGATGCTCCAGTAACAGCAGTGGTAGTAAAATTAAAGATTATACTGCACATCTACTCTGTTTAATGGGTGCACATTGGCTGGTTGGTTTCCTCTGATCAGTTGGGAGCATCTAAAAATAGCCGTATGATTGGTTTGTGTTAGCATTAATGACCTGCTCCTGGTTTAAAACATGAGTCCATTTCACTAATCAATGACAATCAGCTCCTAGCGTCTTCGGGGAGGACAGGGTAAAGCTAGGTCAACAAGAAGAGATACACTGTCATTACGTTTACATCCACAGAGAAATACACAGTGCACTAAATGATCAAATTCAAATTGTCTTTACCCGAAAACCTGTCAGACCACTGTTGTCCCAAACTACAACCAAATAAGTGCAAATGGAGGGCTATGAGGCGTTCAGGTGCCTCTGTAGTGTTGTAACGGTACTAAAATTTCGAACTCGATTTTGATTCTAAAGGTGCATTGTGTAATTTTTCTGGTGGAGGGTTCATCACCTGCTTGTTTCTATGGATATGTCACTGCTCTGCTGCGAATGTTCCGCAGTATGACATTAAACAGCTCTACCTTACATTTATTCAGTTACAGATGGTTTTATAGCTCAATACTCTCCACAGATCTGACCTGTAACTTGGTCTGGTTTGGTCTCCATGAAGTTAGAAATGTTTAGAAAGATTAGAAAGGTTTAATGCAGATAAAGTAATAACATTGCAGTGAAGAAAAGCATTTGACGGACCCTCCACCAGAAAAGTTACACAATGATAACACAGATTTGGATACCACTATGATAATTAAAAACACTTTTTATGAAGACAATAGAATGTGATTTTCAACATAAAATTATAGTACTTTCTTTTATATTCCCATGTGGCCTTGTATCTGTGTAATCCCTCAGTGGTCCTGTAGGTTCCATAGTGGTCCATGGGCGTATACTAGTCTGTGTGCTCTTATACTTATAATCTGATACAGCTTAAGATCATCCTAAAGACATTCAGGATTTTTTTTTTTAGTATCGATACTCGCTCAAATGGGTGTCTAGTTTCGACTAGATTTGACTAGGATAGTGATGGGACTTTCCTCTATGGGATCTGCATATTTTGGATCATTTCATTTCTAAGAGGCATTCAAAACACTGGTTCTTGTAATATTTATTTACAAGAAGTATTGGACAATGAGACATTTCTCACAGAGAGAAATGACTGAGGCTCAGATTTGCTTAAAATTGTTCAAACTGAGCGTGGGTGTTTGTTTACCCTTTAAAATGATGAATAATCTACATAAAACGTTGCACTACGATAATCATTTAAAAATCGTTTTATGATGATGCCAAATATGATGTTTTTGTGCATAAAGTTCTCTCAGGTATCTCAGTTGGTTGAGCGTTTGCCCACTGATCCGAAGGTTGGCTGTTCGAATCCTGTTCTCGACATCAGAACAAGTATGAGACCACATCATTGGTTGAGCGGTCAGATCCCACAGATGAATGTCATTGTGTCCTTGGGCAAGACATTTAACCCACCTCGCCCCTAGTGTCTGCGTACACTGGTGTATGAATGTGTGTGTGAATGGGTGAGTGGTTTCTTGATGTAAAGCGCTTTGAGTGCCTTGAAGGTGGAAAAGCGCTGTATAAAAACGTCACCATGATGATTACTTGCGTTCCCTACTGTTTCTGTGTGGATTCTTGTGTTGGTTCAGTGTTAATCAGAGTAAAAATGCAAATTAGAAATGCAGTTGTTTAAAAAAAAATTAAAAAAGAGAGCTGATTCCAACCGTTCAAAGAGCAGATTCTTTCACAAATGCCATAACTCTAGACTAGGGCAGTTCTCGGGTTTGCCTGGAACGTGAGTGTGTCTGTAGCTAGGCTCTGGTCTAGACTCCCAATGTTCGGCTGCTGTTACTGTACTGTTCCAGCAGAGAGGGACACACTAGAGGTTCACCTGAGCTGCCCTCCTTTCAAATGTGCACTGTTGCATAAGACTCCAAAATCTGGTATTTGTTTTTTTCAAAGGACAGAGCACAAAAATGAGAACAAGTAAACCACAACTGAAGGTCATACATAAAAACAGTTGATAAATGGCTGCTTTTACACCACTGATGGGAAGAAAAAACTAAAATCCAGTTATATTTAGAGCAGTAGACAGAGGGGATAAAGGGGTCTGTTGTTCCGGGCCCCAGGGTTTTAGAGGCCCAGAATTGGACCCTCTTCCTATTAATTTATATTAGAGGGGGGCCTCATGTTTTCAACTTTGTCTGAGAAGTTTACAGTCTTTAGGTTTTTTCGTTGTTGGTTGTGTTTTAAGTTGTCAACTTTTTGGTGTAAAAACTCCAGTTTTCTCCAGCGTTTTCAGCTTGCCCAACCTGCCCGGTCTCGTTATCCTCCACGATGTATATTCTGCTTTCCACCTCATCGCCCGTGTCTCTGAACGCTTCACTTGCTCAGTAAGAGGAGCCATAGAGTTCTTAACCAATGACACGGAAGATTTAATGTCAATTAAAGATCCATCTATCCAAACAGTCCCCCACAGCATTCATATTCATAGGCACCTCTTGGATTTCAGCGAGCACTAGTTACACTCTGTACTGGAAACCGGATTTATGCTCTGTACTGGGAGTGTGGGTTACGCTCTGTACTGGGAGCCTGATCTATGCTATGTACTAGGAGCCTGGGTTATACTCTGTACTGGGAGTCTAATCTATGGTACTGGGAGCCTGGATTATGCTCTGTACTGTGAGTCTGGGTTACGCTCTGTACTGGGAGCCTGATCTATGCTCTGTACTGGGAGTCTGGGAGGTGGAGGCCCTGCCGGCTCAGGCTCAAGCTGCTCACCGGCATCACTTTGCATTTGCATCTTCCTTGGACGAGCACGTTTGACGTTGACTCAAATTTCTCTTCCCAGGAGGACACAGGGAATGTGATACTCTGGTTTTCCTTTCCCTGTTACTTGCTTGGCATTGGT
This sequence comes from Taenioides sp. WSHXM2023, assembly GCA_029959045.1. Taxonomy (NCBI): domain Eukaryota; kingdom Metazoa; phylum Chordata; class Actinopteri; order Gobiiformes; family Gobiidae; genus Taenioides; species Taenioides sp. WSHXM2023. Next base: position 7,880,289 of record CM057089.1, read on the forward strand.
TTTTTTAGCAAGTTTCACCTGAAAAAGCTGGAGAAAGACGGAGAGGCGGAGAAAAGCCTTTAGGCAGGAGCCATCTTGTCTGACGTCACATCCGTGTTTACCGTGTTGTCAGTATTTACTGATTTTAGCCCGAGTTCGTAAAAACCTCATAGACCTAACATTACAGTGGAAATGGCTGCACTGACCCACTGTTGTTGTGCACAGAGCCTGTAAACCCTCAGCCTTGTTTTTAAAGGTGCATTGTGTAACTTTTCTGGTGGAGAGTCCGTCAAATGCTTTTCTTCATGGAGATGTTCTTGCTTTGTCTGGAATGTTTCACATTATGGTATTAAACCTTTCTATCTTCATGGAGACCAAACCAGACCAAGTTACAGGTCAGATCCATGGAGAGTCGACCCCGCTCACAGTCAGAATGCCTGTTTTTCTACGTATTTTTGAGATGTAAAACCTCCTGTAATTGAATAAATCTAAGGTAGAGCTGTTTAATGTCATACTGTGGAACATTCCAGGCAGAGCACTGACATATCCATAGGAACAAGTAGGTGATGGATCCCCAACCAAAAAGGGACACTACTGAGTATCCTATCCAAATTGATTTATGATTTATTCGCACATAAAATAACATCGTTCTAAGCAACACAGTGAATGTCTACAGTCCACTTCCTGCCATTTTGTGTTTAAACCACATTCGTTTATTTAGGCACTCATTCTGTAAAATCCACGGCTCTTGGGCTCACAAATTGAGTTGAAGTAAATGTCATCTCTCCCCCTCTGCAGACACTTGACCTGATCTATGTGATAATAAGCACAGCCTTGGACTCACTGGAGCTCCTATGATCAATGGGCCCGTGCATTGTCCAAGGATAAGCTCTGTTCTCTCTATAACTCACCAGCCCTGAGCTCTCACACTTTATACAACACTAGCTCCAACTACTTTAACTGTGTAAACTTATGAGATAACAATAGCACTATCTAAATCTGACATTTTATTTTTATATATTGCGCTTAGGTGTAAGTTTTCATATTACAGCCTTATTATTGTTGTTTATATGGAATTCATGTAGTAATAAAGGTTGGTTGTCAGGAAGAGAAGATGGTTCTGTGTTGCAAATGGGCTTTAAAAACACAGAGGAGCACTTTCTGGAGTTGGAGGGGACTACAGCTTGGCATAAAGGCATGTTTTCAGCTCTTGAGTGAGTTTTGTATGGTCCCTTTTAGAATGGGTTCTGAGCAACTCTGTACATGTTGATGGGAAAACTTTGAAAATGTATAGAAAGAATACTGAACGCCTGTATTAATATGTTTTTGTATCCTTTATTGGCATACAGTTAGGTAAAATTCTGGTATAATTCTGTAGTTTGGACATTGCAGTAAAATATCATTGAAATGTAATGCTGATTTAGGTTTCATGTAACCTTTTTTTTGTTTTTGCAAATAAAATAAAACTTGCTTTGTCCCAGTACAGATATATAATAAAGGTCACATTTTTATATAGCACTTTACAGCAAGGAACCACTCACTCATTCACACACACACACACACACACACACACACATTCATGCGTCAGTGTATGCAGTAACTGGGGGTGAAGTAGGTTAAGTGTCTTGCCCAAGGACACAACGACAGCATTCAACTGTGGGAGCTGGAATTCCACCGCCAACCTGTGGGTCAGTGGACAATCACTCTACCAACAGAGCTGTATCGCTCCCTAATATGCACTTTTATTGTCCGCAAACCAGGAAGTGTGATGTTAGCATGCTAGCAAAACCACACTCTGGCCTCTGACAGCTGTGACGGGGTAGTTAGCAATAACTTCTGTTCTAACTTCTGTTTTAAATCAGTGACAGCACCTTGAAGTCCTTGTGCAGATCAACCCCAATTGTTCCCTAATTTGTCATGGTTCTGTACCTGTTCTGGTTCTGGTTTAGCTTTCATGGTTGAGTCCTTTATTTTATTTATTTTACTGGAATGCTCCTCGAGATGTGCCATAATACACAATATAATGGACAGACTACAAAACATACAGGTTTACTTTATAAAACATACACACAGAGACAGACAAACTCTGTCTGACAAGCTCCCTCATGCCCTCCTCCCAACTCCTGCTCCAGCACCTGAGTTATATAATAAACAAATAAACTCAGAGTTTCAGCTGCTTCCCTCAGGTCAGAGGCTTTTAGTCCCAAGATCTAGAACGAATCATTTTAAAAGGAGCTTCGTTTCAACTGCTATCGCACTTATGAATAAATTGTAATCTATGGATGTTAGTACCTTGTCTTGGAAAATCGTGTTTTTATACATTTAATATTTATTGTGATTTCTAGCCAAGCCTATTGGATGAATTAAGTATTTATGGAACAAAACCATTCTGCACTGGAGCACTGTAAACACTGTGTTTTTATATTATGTTGTGTATAGTGTGGATGAATGAAATGTGAAATGTGGGACCAGCCTACAAAACAAATTTACCTACGGGTACGAATAAAGCAACCTAACCTAACCTAATAAATATATATAAATAAAAACAGAAGAATTGAGTATACATTAGGTAACAATGATATAAACAAATGGAAAAGTAGAACAAACCGAAAAAATTCAAATTAAAATACAAACAAAAAATATAAACAGGGAGTTTTTGAGATATGAAAACAAATTTAAATGAACTGACACAGACAGACAGACAGACAGACAGACAGACAGACAGATAGACAGATAGATAGATAGATAGATAGATAGATAGATAGATAGATAGATAGATAGATAGATAGATAGATAGCAACAATACCCAATAATAATAACAGTAACATTAGTAAGTAATTCAATTTATAGTGAAGTGTTTTTATATTTTTATATCAATTTATAGTGAAGATGTTAAAGTTCTTAGGGTGTTGGTAATCTATTCCAACCTAAAGGGGCCTTATAATGCAATGATCTTTGTCCAGCTCCTTTATGTTCACAGAAAACACTGGAATAAAACAGTAATGCTTGAATGTGCTATGCCTTTGTGTATTTTCCTCCTCTCTCTGCATAACTCTGCCTGCAGCCTTCACACAGCCTGAGCTACAGCCCAGTCCCACCTCTGTTTCTCTTCCCTGTGCACTGGTGTGAAGGAGATGACACATAACAGCCATCAGGGGCCAAAAACAGCATGGCCACCTCCAGAAAGACAGAAAATAAAACTACCTTGGAATTGTCTCTAAGCAAATTGCCGGTTTGTTTTTTCAGGTTATATAATGCTTTAGTAGGTACAGTTTAAAGGTGCATTGTGTAACTTTTCTGGTGGAGCGTCTGTCAAATGCTTTTCTCCGTTGAGATGTAATTTCTATCTTCACGGAGACCAAACCAGACAAAGTTACAGGTCAGATCTGTGGAGAGGCGACCCCGCTCACAGTCAGAATACCTGTTTTTGTAGGTATTTTTGAGCTGTAAAATCACCTGTTATTGATGTAAAGTAGAGCTGTTTAATGTCATATTGTGGAACATTTCAGGCAGAGCAATGACATATCCATGGAGAAAAGCATTTGACGGACCCTTCAACAGAAAAATTACATAGTGCACTTTTAAAATAAAAAACTTAAATGCCATTAGCCATGAACCTGCTGTAAGAACAGTCAAACTCCACTAAACTCCACTATAGGTTAGTGTTGTCATGATACTAAAATTTCAAACTCGATTTCAGTGCCTATTTCTTTCTTTTTCAACATTAAAGATGCATTACCCTGTTTCGATTGTATGATAAATTGCACAGAAGTTAAAGATACACTATGTAACTTTGCCTGGAATGTTCCACAGTAGGTCTTTAAACTTATTTATCTCATTTAATTCATTAAAAACATGCATTCTTACAGTGAGGGGACTCGCCTCTCCACAGATCTGCCGTGTAGCGATAGACTGTATATATAAATGGACATAGCTAACCTGCTAAAACTGCATAGTACATCTTTAATGATTTAGTAGAAATTTAATTGCATTTTGGCACAAGTACAGATAACAGCTCAATGTTGAAAGTTTGTCTAGTTAAAATATATTTGCAAACAGTGTTACTCAACGGTTACATAACGTGCCTTCACCCACTGACTTGAACTGACATTTGGATCAATTCTAATTATACTGCTCCCTACAGCCTACACCTGTATTGTCAGATAGTAAAGAAAGAAACCACCATTGTGATTATGTCTGTAGAGTTTTAGTGTTCTTACTACAAAACCATACCAACAGGCCCTGTTCCATTTTCAGACCCAGCCTATTAACGAAGAAATCTGGCTAATTAAATCCAACCAGGAAATACTTAGACTTAGACAAATGACTGAGGTGTAATGAGTATTTTATTGAGCAGATAAACTCGACGCATAGACAGCGGAATTAGAATTGGAATTAGATTAGCTTGAAAAAAAAAATTAAAAAAAATTCTCTTGTGGGGTATGGACAGTGGTAATGGAGGTGAAAAAGAGGAGGTTGAAGAGGCTGAGTTTGCTGAAGGTTTCACTGCTGCAGTGGACATAGTAATGTTACTGTTATGGTCCCCAGTTCCTCCTTTAGCCCAATATGTTCAAGTCTCTGCGGCTGATCCCTCTGTTTGTGTGTGCAAGGTCTGATCTAACAGACCTTCCTGTGATTGGTGCGTTGGTTTCAAGCCTGGTACCTGATTGGCTCCTGGGTCTGTACTGCTCATTGGTGTATCGCCCAAAGCCTGGCCAATCAGGACTTACACCTGCAGCTACCTCTATAAGGACCCACCTCCTGCCACTCTTTGCTACTGATTTCTTTGTGAACAGAGACACTAGTAGTCTTAGGTTTAAGAGACTGGTTTGTTCTTTATGGAGTTAACTTTTGTCTCATTAATATTCACAAATGCACAAAGGGTGATCTACAAATAGTGATTGGTTTGTACATATCTTTTGATATCCACAAATCCAAATTTAATATTTGTAACTTGTATTTTGGTCTTTACAAATAGAGGTGTATTTGTAAATATATCTTTTTTCATTTGCAAAATGATTTCTTTTTCAGAAATCTACAAATGTAGACAGATGCAAAAATAGCCAACCGAGTCACATACACAAGCATCCACTAGATGGCAGTGTTGTTATAGGCATTAAGTTAAGTATGCTAACACGTAATCATTTCGTAACAACACATCATAATTAATAAACAATGAGGAATTGATTGCCTTGTAGATAGTTCATAAGAAAATCTGTGAATTCATGTACTTGGTGAGCTACAAATGCAAATCACATATTACAAACAGAAATTTCAGGGTTTTTTTTTTTTTTTTTTGTTTTTTACAGATCATGAAAACAGATATTTTTACTTACATATCTATTTGGAAAGACCAAAATACAAGTTACAAATATTAAATTTGGATTTGTGGATATCAAAACCAATGATTATTTGTAGATCACCCTGCTTTGGTGTCATTATAATTGTCATTATAATTTGTACATTTTAGTTTTGTTTACATTTACATACTCTATAAAAAGTAAAATGCCTCTTTTTGTTATAGTTATAGTTTTATCTTAACATTCCTTTCAAATAAATGGGTCATAACACTTACAAATAGGTCTGAATTCTATGGTGGAATTTGCTGTTTCACTCTCAGGTTGCAGATTTCTCGACCTGATTTATGGTCAATGTCTCTGTAATTACTGGACCTATTCACATGAAGCAAAAAACTAACACAGTTCAATGTCTTACATGTCATTTCTGTTTGTAAATTAAAATCCAATTATATAATGACATGAATGCAGCCTATTATTCAGTTTTTTAGAAAGTTACAGAGTAGTCTAAAGTAGGGGCGGTATATCGGTTAGTGGTGATTGGAAATATCAGAGGATTTAGCAGATGGACAGTCTGTGTGCCCATGTGCCATTCATTTATATTTATAACAGGTATTATACCACCAAATAAACTAAAAATTAGAGCAGACCTACTATGGATATTTTTTACTACTTGACTAACAAATTGTGAATATTGCAAACTGATTACAACAGGAATCTTGCTATAAAGAACCGATATAACTTAAATGTAGGTTTGGAAGGGCGGTGAGTCGGCTCTGTGTTTTGGCGTTTTGGGTTAAAGTCAAAGACAGAGACAGAATCCCCATTTCAACTGAACTGAATCCATCTGCTGGACCCATACGTCCACCCTGAGGAGAACGAAGGAAGAGAAACAGAGGGAGAGGGAGAGGGAGGAAGGGAGGGAGGTGAGAGAGAAAAGGGAAGTGGAACGTCCCTCTCTTTGCAAAGGGAAGAGGAGAGAGAAAAAGAGATATGGAGGGAAAGAAAGTCAAGAGAACGAGGGGAAGAGGGGAAGAATGGAGAGACATGTAGGGTGAAAATGAGGATAGGGAAAGAGGAGTGTGTGTGCGAGAGAGGGAGAACAGGGAGGAGGAAAGAGAGGGAGTGGGAGAGAGGGGAAGATGGAGAGAAATGAAGGAGTATGGATGAGAAAAGAGACAGACAGAGAAAGTGACAGGAGAAAGAAAAAAGGGAGAGAGAGGGAAAGAGAACAGTAGAGAGTGAGAGAGACAGTAATAAATGGGCAAGCTAATCCAAGAGTAAGAGAGTGGATTGGTAGAGGATGAAATGAGGGAGTACAGATCAGTGTTAATTTTGACAAGGAATTTTAATTTAGTTTTAGTCTTAGTCTTTTGACTAAAATTACTTTTAATTTTAGTCTAGTTTTAGTCATCAGATTTGTTTTAGTTTTAGTCTAGATTTAGTCGACTAAAATGAAAATAGATTTAGTCGACTAAAATGAAAATAGATTTAGTCGACTAAAAGCTTTTCACACGTATCAATTTTTACCTTTTACATTGAACATAAAACTATACTTTCTTGAAATTGGGATATTAATATGCAAACATTTCACACTTTATATTTAAACACAACTGTTTTTATTGAAAATGTGTTTCAATGTTTAAATGGAAAAGCAGTAGCAAACAAAGCACAAAGACAGTATAAATTATTGCTGTCTGTCTTTATGACACCAGTGTAAACCACAGCAATAACTGTCAAAATGATAATTCACAGCTAAATCCAAAATATATTTTAAAAAAATTAAAGTGCAGGTGTCAAAGGCCCTTTTGCCCTATATAGTTTATTACTGCAGCTTATTGCATAACAAGTACTGTAACAACCTTTGAACTCTAAAACTCTAACTCTAACTCTTTTTCCCCTTGATTGACGCGCCACATGGTTTACACTCGTCTTAAGATAAGATAAGATAATCCTTTATTTGTCCCACAATGGGGAAATTGCAGTGTCTTATTCTCTTTATCAAATGTGAAGTGAGACCACAGGTCAGACCGTCTTTTTCTGCCAATCCCAGTCGCCAACATCTTCTCTTAGCACTTGTTGCTCCTCTGTCCTCCTCATGTTTCTTGGCGGGGCGCGTGAGCTTTTCGGCACGGCGCAACAACGCGCGCTGTGATTGGCTCTTTAGCGCAGCGGCCGCTCGTTCCTCTCTCTCTTCTCCTGAGGAGTCCTGACCACTTATTCGTCACCATGGATCTATTATTCGTCACAGGTTATATTTTCGTTTCGTCTTTTATTTGTTGACGAAAATGTCCGTCTATTTCGTCATCGTTTTAGTCATTTAAAAGTAATTTTTATTTAGTTTTCGTCTTGTTTTCGTCCGCAAAAAACCTTCGTTGACGAAATAATTTCGTCATAGTTTTCGTCAACGAAATTAACACTGGTACAGATGAGATAGAAAAGAGAGCGAGAGAGAGTAAAAGAAAGAGAGAGAGACAGTAACAAATGGGTAAAATAGTCAAGGAGTAAGAGAGGAGAGTGAGAGAGAGAGAAAGACGAAAAGAGAGAAAAATGAGGGAGCACAGATGAGACAGAGAAAGTGACAGGAGAAAGAAAGAAGGGAGAGAAAGAGAACAGGAGAGAGAGAGACACAGAGATGGAGGAGAAAAAGAGAGAGAAAGTAATATGAGAGAAAAGAGAGAGAGAAGAGAGGAGAGAGAGAGACAGATACAGAGGAGAAAGAGAGATAAGCAGGAGAAAAAGAGAGAGAGACAGTAACAAATGAGTAAGGCAGTCGAGGAGTAAGAGAGTGGAGTGGGAGAGAGAGAAATGAGGGAGTATGGATGAGATAAAGCGAGAGAAAGAGCGAGAGAACAGGGGAGGGAGAGAGACATAGATACAGGATAAAGAGAGCGAAAGAGACAGTAACAAATGGGTAAGGTAGTCGAGGAGTGGGAGAGAGTGCAATGAGGAAGTATGGATGAGATAGAAAAGAGAGGGAGAGAGAGACAGAGGAGAAAGAGAGAGAAGCAGGAGAAAGAGAGACAGAGAGCAGGACAGAGAGACATAGACACAGAGGAGAGAGACAGAGAGACAGTAACAGCCAGATAAGGCATTCGAGGAGTAAGAGAGGGGAGTGGGACAGAAAGTTAGCGTCACGTAGCCATTAGCGGATAATAGAGGGGGGACAGTTGTTGCCGGGGGCGACTGCTGAGTCAGGCACAGAGCTGGGTCAAATACATCACAATCTTTTATTAAGTCTAACACCTGCCACTAATGAACAGACAAATGTCACTGTTATTCCCCTGTACAGCTGCATCTGCACATTCTGCAGGGAGGAAAATGTAAAAGTGAAGTTTGGTCCAGAGGGGTTCGTTTAACAGCTGCTAAAGGACGGGGAAAAGTTATGCTAATCTAATTAAAGGGCCTGTATTATTATTTTTATAAATTGACTCTTGTGAGCTTTTAGTCATTTTGAATGTTGTTCCGCATCAAAAACATGCCCAGAGTTGTGTTTTGTTTCATTCACACATGTTTGACTAATGCTTTATAATTAGTCCGTCTACATCTCCAAAGACCAAAATGCTCTGTTCCACCTTGTGATGTCATGAAGAAGTAGTTTTCAAGTTAACAGTTACCTTTTGCCTTTCGTTCAATGGAGATGGGCAATTTCAGGGCTGAAATGATCTAAATGATTCTAATGAAGGTGTATGGAGTTTAAACACACTTTGGAGCACATCCTGTATTACCACATGACATCATAAGGTGGAACAGAGTGTTTTCAGTTTGAGAGAAGAACTCTAAATCTGAGTCTACATCTGCAGGGTTTGTGTGTTAAACATGTGTGAATGAAACAAAACACAGCTCCAGGTCTGTTTGTGATGAGGAAACAATTTTATAACATATATATTAAAAAATGCATGATATAGGCCCTTAACTAGCCTTAATGAAACATGAAAAAAATATTTAATTCACAATGAACAAATAGTTAAAAGGTTAGGATTAGAGTATTAATTAAGTAGCTACTAAGGTTGACCCATTCTTAATTAACTATTTATTCATTAAGTCTTTGCTCATGCTTTATTAAGGCTATTAAATGTACAAAGTACCTCAAAGTTAAAGGACCTTTATTCCGCAAAAACACCTGGAGTTGTGTTTTGTTTCATTCAGATGTTTAACACACAAACCTTGTTTCTTCTCTCAAACAGAAAACACCCTGTTCTGTTCCACCTTGTGATGTCATGTGGTAATACAGGAAGTGCGCCACTGTGTTAAACTCGGTACACCTGACACCAAAATATCTGGATGATTTCAGCCCAGGAATTGCCCATCTCAATTGAACTAAAGTAGCTATTACCTTAAAAAAGTACCACTACATGACATCATAAGATGGAACGGAGCATTTTGAGCTTTGGAGATGTAGGCGGACTAATAATGCAACTTTACTCAAATGTGTGAATCAAACAAATCACAACTAAAGGTATTTTTGTGCGATATATAGGAACTTTAAAAAGTTGGTCTCTTAGATGCACTTACAATATTTAACCACCAGATGTCCTCACACTGACCAACAACACCTCCCCACCTCTTTGCTATGTCAAACTTGTCCCATTGCTTTTAGTATGATGCATAAGTGCTCTATCGTGAAACTAGGTCTACCTGTGCCGCTGGCCTGGCTGCCTCTGTGATGGATGACTATCTTTCTCAAATTCATCTCCATTTGGTCCACCACAACGCTGCTTTTGATGAGACAAACTCCACCATTTTGGCACAGAATTTCATCACTTACTTGTTTTCAGGAAGTTGAATTTGCAATGACAGGTGATCCGTCTGCTCTTGGACATTATTAAAAGACTCTTGTGAGCTTTAAGTCATGTTATAATTTAGTTACCTCATCAAAAACCTGGAGTTGTGTTTTGTTCCATTCAAATGCTCTGCCCCACCTTATGATGTCATGAGGCGGTTGTTTTCAAGTTAACAGCTACCTTTTATCTTTAGTTCAGTACAGTTCTGGCAATTCCAGGTCTGAAAATATATGGAGCGTGAGATTGACAGGTGGATCGGTGCAGCGTCGGCAGTGATGTGGTCGGTGTACTGGACCGTTGTGGTGAAGAGGGAGCTGAGCCGAAAGGCAAAACTCTCGATTTACCGTCAATCTACGTTCCTACCCTCACCTATGGTCATGAGCTTTGGGTAATGACCGAAAGGACAAGATCGCGGATACAAGCGACCGGAATAAGTTTCCTCCGTAGAGTGGCTGGGCGCTCCCTTAGAGATAGGGTTAGTCACATGGGAGGAGCTCGGAGTAGAGCTGCTGCTCTTCCACGTCAAGAGGAGTCAGCTGAGGTGGCATCCAGAACAGATGCCCGCATCTGTTCCGGATGCCTCCTGGACGCCTCCCTCAGGAGGTGTTCCAGGCATGTCACACCGGGAAGAGGCCCCGGGGAAGACCCAGGACACGCTGGAGGGACTATGTCTCTCGGCTGGCCTGGGAACGCCTTGAGGCCCCCCCGGAGGAATTGGAGGAAGTGTCCGGGATGAAGGAAGTCTGGGAGTCCCTGCTTAGACTGTTGCCCCCACAACCCGGCTCCGGATAAGTGGAAGAATATGGATGGATGGTCTGAAAATATCCAAATTATTTTAATGACATTGCATGTATGGAGATTAAAAATACAGTGAAGCACTTCCTGTATTACCACATGACATCACAAGGTGGAACAGGGTGTTTTCTGTTTGAGAAAAGAACACAGCCTAAATATGCTGTGTTTATTCACATATGTTAAACATGTGTGAATAAAACAAAACACAACTGCAGGTATGTTTGTGAGGAAACGACATTATAACATGGATTAGAAAATAGCGTAATACAGGCCCTTTAAGCAAATGGGTAACTAGCATGTCCTCCTCGGGCTGGTGGAAATTACACATGCATACAGCATTTTAGAAAAGCTCTCGGGGACTAGGAGAGACCTGGAAACACCATACGCAGATAAGGCAGGTATTAAAAATGACTGACACTTCCAGCTCCATGTAATGAGCTTAAAAATGCACAATGTTCAAACTATGTCTCGGTTGCTAAAAGGACATCTTATCCCTACGACTGGAAAAAAAGCTGTTTCTAAAGGTTGAAATAAGGGTCTTTCTTGAATCATTTTTTGCAAATATGTGTCTGAAGGCTACAATGTACTATCTGCACTGACTTGGAAAGGATAGAATAGAGTTGCCCTTTAAAACCAATGTAAAAATCAAACATTGGCTCACACGAAAGGTCTGCCACTTTAATATCCAACTAAAATGTGTGAAAATATTAAAAAGATGCAAGGTAGCTACGTAACTCACAGCAGATTAATATGTGTTGTACTTTGATCTATTGTAATACTGTTTCCTCATCAAAAACATGCCTGTAGTTGTGTTTTTTTCATTCACACATGTTTAACGCACAAATACTGCAAATATAGTCTGAGAAAAACACACTTTTGATGATTTCAGCCCTGGAATTGCCAGTCTCTACTGAGCAAAAGGTAAAAGGAGCTGTTAACTTGCAAACTACCATGACATCATAAGGTGGAACAGAGCATTTTGAGCTTTAGAGATGTAAACAGACTAATAATAAAGAGTTACTCAAACATGTGAATGAAACAAAACACAACTCCAGGTATGTTTTTGATAAGGTCACAATATTATAACACAGACCTTTAAATCTACCAAGAGTAAAATTGCGAGAATTCATCTAGCTGGTTCCAAATAGGTGGAGGTGAGCATGGGCAAGCTTCTGGCTCCATCGACTCTGGTTTCATTTCACTTTTTATCGATCTGTTGTCGCTCTCTCTGTAACTGCTGCTGTCAGACTCGTCATTTTGGTTTTAAAATGTTTGTATTAACCTGCTCTACGTGATCCTGGTGTTTTTATTTCGCCATTTTTTCCAAAATCAAGACATGAACGTTAATAACAGGCAAATCAGGTGTCTTCTTTCCGAGGTCCCTCCTGCTAGCGTTAGGAAAAGGTTTGATTGACAGCGTTGCCAAATCAGTGTTGCGGGAGGGAAGGGGCGTTACCTTAAACAGCCTTGCTCCAGATTGGCTCTTTGATTGCTATGAAACTCACACTCGGAATTCCAAATAATGAATCGATGAGCTTCATTTGACTGGAGCCGAACACTATGGGTGACATCACGCTCCCTTCGTCCACTTCTTTGTACAGCCTATGGGTGAGCCTGACCAAGTCTAGAGCAAGATCTGGAGATGGTTTTCTAGGTGCTGCACTGGTCATGAAATGCAGGCTCAAGTATTTGCCTATTGTGTACGTCATGTTTAGTTTGATGGACGAGACAAAGCACCAAACGCACACACTTGTGGACCTTCTTGACGTGAGATGAGAATTACTACACCTCAACAACCCCGCAATTTAACCTTCAGACTGATTCAGCAGAATGTAGATAGTTGCAAAAGTCAGGTTTTGCTTGCCTACTGATAAAAAATATTAAAAAGTACATTTTTTGCTTGAAAGAAGAAAGTACGTCAGAGCTGAATAGGTCATAGTAATCACAAATGAAAAGAAAAAATAAATGTCATTCTATTTGGTTAGAAAAACAGTCATCCTATTTTTGTCAATTTCGCCCCATTAAAAGCTACATACAGCATGTGTATTATTTCATTTGTACTGCCCATTATTTCGCGGCTCTTATTGGATTATATAATGTAAAACGCCATTAGCACAAGAACAGAACACGCATGGTAATTATGTGTGTGACATTATCAACTGCTATTACAAGCTGCGATGTGTTTACAACCTTCACGAAAATAAGTGTTTAAAATCATGTATAGTTAAAAAAAATCATTACAGTGCCTGAGTCATCACACAAATGGGCAAGGTTTGAGTAACAGCGATGCAAGGCAGTACAATGTCCATGAACACATATGTGGAAGGGCATCAGGCATAGAAAATATTGCTAAATAACAGCCCTGATGAAAAGGGACTCATGATACTGTTGGCATGATACGAAAAGTCGAAGTAAGGAATAGACTAGATATTCGATACCAACTCCGATACCACAATGTTAATAAAAACACTTTTCAACATTAAAGGTACACTCTGAAACTTTTTGGTTGGGGGTCCGTCACCTCCTTGTTTCTATGGATATGTCATTGCTCTTCCTGGAATGTTCCACAGTATGACATTAAACAGCTCTACCTTACATTTATTCAATTACAGGTGATTTTATAGCTCAAAAATACCTAGAGAAAAGGGGGTTGTCTCTCCACAGATCTGACCTGTAACTTGGTCTGGTTTGGTCTCCATAAAGATAGAAAGGTTTAACACCATACTGTGAAACATTCCAGACAGATCAGTAACATTTCCATGGAGAAAACCATTTGACGGACCCTCCACCGGAAAAGTTCCACGCTGTATCAGATTTCGGATACTTTTGACAACCCTAATATCTAATCAGATAAACTTAATATTATTTTTAAATTCACAAGCATTTTCATACAGAGTTGGCCTGCGTGACCTAAATACAGCCACTCTCCATTCCGACAACTGATAAAAAAACATATGACAAAGCCATTTCCACAGGCAACCCATTCACTTTCTCTAACTTCACTTTCAATCACGCGCACTTCTTTCTATTCTGGGCTCAAACACTTGTCCCCCGGGGCCCCGGAGCTGCTCAGACAGGCCCCTATTGGCTCCGTATCATCCCAGAGAAGAAGAGTGTCACTCGGGCTAAAGCCATGACACAGAGAGGGGGCAATGGAGCTCTCAGAGAAGGGCTGTAGGTGTAGATGGAGTAGAGGAAGAAGAGAAGGAGGGAGACGTATTTTTAACCCACTGGAGAAGAGAGGGATAGTCAGCGTTCCGTAATGCGCTAGGAAAGGGCACTTCAGAGAGGGGTCAACGCTTTTTGTATGTACATTACCACAGCTACTTGGTTAATCTGTTATAGTTAATCATTTTGTAGTGTTGCCTCTACTGTGGAACTTTTCTAGTAAGAGTCCAGCTCCTGGTTGTGTCCATGGAGATATGCAGGGAGATTGCTTTAACTTGAATGTACCACAGTATAGCATTAAACTTGCTGTAAGTGTGCCCACCTTTCCACAAATCCACAAATCGGACCCGTAAATTGGTTTGCTGTTTTTCTCCATGAAAATTGAAAAGTTTAATATCATGCTGTGAAAAATCATAATTTCTGATCTGTTATAATGTTGTTTCATCATCAAAAACAAACCTGGAGTTGTGTTTTGTTTCATTTGCACATGCTTGACTTACAAACCCTGCATATTTAGGCTATGTTCTTTTCTTAAACGGAAAACACTATATGGCATGTGGTAAAACAGGTGTCAGTACTCCATATACATTCACTAGAATTATTTGGATTATTTCAGCCCTGGAATTGAGAATCTCTGCTGAAATAAAGGTAGCTGTTAACTTGGTGGAACAGAGCATTTTGAGCTTTTGAGATGCAGACAGACTAATAATTAAGTTACTCAAACATGTGTGAATGAAACAAAACACAACTCCAGGTATGTTTTTGATGAGGTAACATCATTCTAACATGGCTAAAAGCTCACAAGAATCCATTTTGGGTAATATAGGACTTTTAAAAGTTTTATGATGGTTTGAATAGTTGGGAGTTCCTTTGTGCACTATTCTTAATGCATTATGAAGAGTCTTTTGAACACTTGATTTACCAGCCACATATTGTTGCATCCAAACAGACCATTTAAAGGAACTGTATGGACCCTGTGCACTTCTGTTTTTGTTTTTTTTGTTTTTTAAAAGGTACTACAATCACAACTGAACCTGCTGCCAGTGCTTAAACCTGCAGACACAGGACAAATACAAGATTTCTCATTGTCAGTATATGGACAGGTCATGCCTCATGTCCTTGCTTAGGTGAAGTTTCCAAAATGTTTAATCTTACATACTAGTATAGCTCTTTAAAAAGTGTAAAATACTTTGGGCTATGAAACATCCTCCAGTTTTGCTGAGGTACTAATAGCAGAAATCAATTTCTTAAAGGGGGTCTGAGGGTCCACCCATAAACCGTATAAAGAAGTGGACTTGTGTGATGTCACCCATATATATAGCATTGTGCTCCAGCCAAATGAAGCTTACTGAGGCTAGCAGTTATAGGAGCAAATTTGGAGCCGAATTCCATATTAGGAAAACCAAAATGAGGAGCCTGACAGTAGCAGTTATGTAGAGAGAGAACATTTTTTCAATACAAAGTGAATTGGAGGCAGAAGCGCAGCCATGCTCACTTCCTATTTGGAACGCAACAGCTAGTGGGTTAGCCATGACATTTATATATATATATATATATATATATATATATATATATATATATATATATATATATATATATATATATATATATATATATATATATATATATATTATGGCATGCCGTTTAGGAAATTAAAGAATATATTGAATGGATGTCTGAATATATGGAATGAATGTTTGAATATATTGAATGAAACTTGAATATACTGAATGAAACCTGAATATATGGAATGGATGTTTGAATATATGGAATGAAATCTTGAGAATCCAAAGAGTGAAAGTCTTCTGAATTCCCTAGCTTTGCAAAATGGCGTCAGCTGAAATATACCAGTACTTTGTTGAACTGGAAAACTTTTTTGCTGCAGGTTATACTCAAAATGATACAAACAGTTTGGAGTCGATATATCATTCCATATATTCAAACATTCATTCCATATATTCTTTAATTTCCTAAACGGCATGCCATAATATATATATATATATATATATATATATATATATATATATATATATATGTGTGTGTGTGTGTGTGTGTGTGTGTGTGTGAAATCATGTAATTTCCTGTGAGGGCCCCCCGTAGCCCTGGAACTGTCCTGCTCAGCTACAGTGTGTGTTTAGGCTGGAGCTGCCAGTGTACGATTCTAAAAAGCGGCCATGGAAATAAGCTTCATTATGTCTTCATTCAAAAACTGCATGGTCCCTTATGGGTCCCTTATACACACTACCCATAATGCAGAGCAGCGCCACTGCTGTGACTAAAAACAATTTATGTTCTAGCGTTCTAATGGCAGCTAATGGCATCCCAGGTTCTATTGTTGTTTGAAGTGACATCATGCTGGGGGAGTTCTACATGTGTGTCTATAATGGGATGTTCAGCAGTTACGATGGTGACACCACGTACACATTAACAAAAACGTTATAAGATCGTCTGAAATCTCAAGAAAAAATACAAAAAGGATTTTCAGGAGTCTGTTATTGAAAAAAAGTCATTTTTCCTTTTTAGGTGAGAGAGACTAACTGAAAAATTGTTGGCTAATGCTAGCTGGTGTGTGAGTGTGAATGTGAATGTAATTTTATGTGAGAAGAACTTGTTTAATGGCGCAAAATTGGCTCATCTGTAGTACTTCTAACTACGTCAGTTCTTTATTGTCAAATTGTGTTAAAACAAAGCTCAAGTTAAGGTTAACTTGAGAAACAAGGTCAGACAGAGCAGTGCGTACAGTTAGCTTCGCACCCCCAGGGAATGTTGATGTCATTAGTATCAAAAACAGAAAGAGTTCATCAAACCTGCTATGGCTGAATCAATTAAAATCCAAAGCAGAAAGCAACGTGAAACAAAAAGTGAGCTGATAAGAGATGGATTGGACATTATTATTTGGCTATTAATTGAAAGCGTTGTTTTATTCTGCAATTTACATTATTGTAGGTAAAATATAAGATGTGCACATACAGTATTAGTATCTCATCTGTGCGTATGGGTGAGGCTCTGGCACGTTCCTGTGGAGAGTTGGATCAGACCTTGTTTACTGTTGATATCTGGCAGAATATAGTTCAGACAGCGATAACTGTGCTGCCCCATGCTGAACACAAAAGTTATCTTCTGATTGACAACTAATTTAACAATCAAAGTGAGGTTTGTGGGTCACTGAAGGCCCTGTTTACGCATTTTTACAGTTTGCAGTGTGTGTTTCTTTCCATTTTGAAGAGTGTGTGTAGCACGTGTTTTGACTATATTTTATATTAAAAAATATACATTATATATTGTGTTTTGATATGCTATATATATTTTCATAAGGAATAGAGCAGCTTGGTGTGTAGGTAAAGATTCCTCTAAGTGTAAGCTTTCAGTAGAGCCCTCATTGATGTCTGTGGGTTGAAGCATTCAAAGGTTATAGCCTTTTTTCCAAACGTTCTCCAAATGTCTCCATTTGGATAGGTTTGAATAAAGCAAAAGTTTCTCTGTAAAACGCCTGGATATACGAACGATAAAAGTAGTCTAAAAGTCTCATTTTTATAGATATTCTCATCAAATTTGAAATATGAGAGGTCAACATTGTTTGCAATTGAAATACAAGGTGTTTCAGCTTCCCCAGCTACCTACTGCAGCTTTCTACACCGTAATTTTAACAAAAAAAATGTAGGCGAGGTTGAGAAAAATCATTTTTTATGTGTGTTCCAAAGTGTAAATACCTACCAGACATATTTAGAGTGATTCTGACACCTGTGGTTACCTGTTACCAAACAAAAACCCCAAACTTGTGCATATGCAACTGAGGGTTCAATAATGGCAACCATTTTAGTTTGGAGAGGTCAGAGCAAAAGCAATTTCACAAAAATGGCCTGGAATCGTAAGTGCTTTAAGAATCTCCATGGAGACTTGCAAGCCAAATTACAAGTTAGATTTGTGGAGAGGCCACCCCACTCACAGTAAGAATGTATGTTTTTTAAGATATTTTTGAGCACCTTGTATTTGGATAAATGCAAGACAGATTAGTTTAATGCCATACTGTGGAAAATTGAAACTAAAGCATTAACATCTCCATGGAGACAAACAGGTTGCGGACCCTCTCCATAAAAGTTACACAGTACACCTTTAATAGAATACATTTGTGAGGGAAAATGCTGATGGGGCTGTAAGTTGAGAGAGAATGATTGTTAAAGAGGGACACTAAAAAGTATAAATGTTAACTCGTTTACTCTGTTACTTCCAAATAATTACTACAAATCCGGTAACATACAAACAAAATATACTAATTGGTTTAAACCTGAAATTAAAAAAAAAAAAATGTTGCATGTAATTTTTCTGGTGAGGGCATCTGCCGTTTGCTTGTTTCCATGGAAATGCTTTGTCTGGAAATGTCCACATTATGGCATTATACCTTTCTATCTTGCATTTATTAATTTCTATTGTTAATTTGAAAACATGCATTCTTACTGTGTCTCTTCTCCACAGATCAGACGTGTAACTTGGCCTAGTGGCATAACCTGCTTGTCTCCACAGAGATAAGATTAATGCCATACTTTGGAACATTTAAACCAATTTGTAAATATGGTGCTTGAATAGATTTCCATGGAGACAAGCATGTAACAGACCTTCCAGAAGAAAAGTCACAGTGCACCTGTATTATAATTGTCTTCCATCTGTTATTAAAAGTACACTGTGTAAACTTTCTGGTGGAGGGGCTGCAAACTGCTTGTCTCCATGGAGATGTTGTTGCTTTGTCTGGAATGTCCCAGTATGACATTAAATGTATCCATCTTACATTTACTCATTGATCTAAAAACTTGCATTCTTACTGTGAATGGGTTAGCTTCTCCACAGATCTGACATTTAACTTGACCCTATGACGTCACCTGCATCTTCATAAAGATAAATAAACATAATGCCATATTGTGTAACATTCCAGGCAACATTTCCATGGAAACAAGCAGGTGAGGGACCCTCTACCAGAAAAGTTGCACAGTGCACCTTAATGTTAGTTTAAAAGATTAATTTTTTCATGTATTTAAGCAAAAACTGTCTTGCCCCAGTACAGATATATTGTATGAGAAGCTCTTGAGATCAAATTACATCGGAGACTAGCTGCTGCATCGAGCTAAAGCATTTTACGCTCCGATAATCAGGCGCGCATTTGCATCAGATAGGCAAAACTCCGCACAACAACTCTGGTCTCTGAAAGTTGTGAAAAGCACTTATAAACTCATCCTGGTGAATAATTGGGATGCTCGGAATGCATGAAATGAGTTATAACTTTGAACTACTGTAAAACGTTTCAAATGAACTTGCGCTACTGTTTTTCACATTTTTAAAAACCTGTTTCAATGCCTTTAACAGTAAGTGTCGTCCTCTATACCGTAAATACTGTGTGGAATGTTAATAAGGAAGCCAGTGTTCTTGCTCCACAGCCAAATCACCACTTACTTAATTGTTTTTGTATCAGGTAGGGGCCCTCGCATTAGCAGCTCTGCAGATATCCCGTGTTATCTTTCACTACAGATTCCTCATGATAAATAAGGCAATAGCGAAGTCATTATCGGATAAACACGATTCCCTAACTACTCCAGTGTTGCCCCGGAGCGAAATAGGAAGTAAGTGTGTAGGCTAACAATGCCAACACAACTTTATTTGAGGGCATTCTTTTGCATTCAGTTTTGTCGCCGTGTTATGTTCATTTTCAGTGTTTCTCAGTGGGTTAGATTAGATAATGGTTTCAGTTAATATTCGATCTGATCATGCGTACTGTTGTTGTGTCCTTGGGCAAGAAGACACTTCACCTATTCTGTCTGTGTATTAATGTAGTAGTGTGATTAAGTGATTAGTGGAGGTGGAATGGGCAGATGGCACAGATTGGCAGCCTCGCTTAAGCCAGTCTACCCCAGGGCAGCTTATACATACTACTACTACTACTGCTACTACTACCGCTGCTACTACTGCTGCTACTACTACTACTACTACTACTACTACTACTACTACTACTACTGCTACAACTACTACAACTGTTACTACTACTACTACTACTACTATTACAACTACTGCTACTACTACTACCACTACTACTACTGCTGCTACTACTGCTCCTACTACTACTACTACCTCTACTACTGCTACTACTACTGCTACTACTACTACTACTGCTGCTACTACTGCTCCTACTACTACTACTACCTCTACTGCTACTACTACTGCTGCTACTACTACTACTACTACTACTGCTACTACTACTACTACTGCTGCTATTACTACTACTACTACTACTGCTGCTACTACTACTACTGCTAGTACAAATACTAAAAATAATATTGTCAGTTGTAATTGTTTATTATGTATTTTTGCATTCACTTTGACATTCTAATACTGCATTATTTGTAGTAACATTATTGGTAGTAGTATAAATATATATATAAATATTAATTATTTATTGCATTTGCATACAGGAAATTGGATGGCTATTATCACACTATTTAAAAAAAAAACTATAGATCTTTTCGACCAATACCAATTAGTTAGCAAATGAACTATTAAAGGAGTATTATGCAAAGCAGCAGTACGCAGCAGTTAGCGGTACGATTCTGTCCAATGCTCAGCCCAAAAGCCTACCTCACCCATGTTCCCGCGCAAAAGCATGTTACAAAACAATGCACTACAACTTCACAAACCTGGTGCAACATGCAGTAGTTTCATTAGCAAAAAGCACAAACTTGAAACTTAACATAACAACAAACATGTTAAAGGATTGCATTGTGGGACTTTTCTGGCAGAGGGTCCGTCAAATGCTTTTCTCCATGGAGACATAATTGCTTTGTCTGGAATGCTCCACAGTATGGCATTAATCCTTTCTATCCTCATGGAGACCAAACTAAACAAGGTGCTGTTTTTCTATTTCTGAGCTGTAAAACCATTTGTAACTGAATAAATGTGAGGTAGAGCTGTTTAATGCCGTGCTGTGGAACATTTGAGGCAGAGAGAGCAATGACGTATCCATAGAAACAAGCAGGTGACATTTAATACGTTGTTTTCGGCAAATATAGCTTCTTCAAAACACTAAAAGGTAACATTCTGATCTAAATATGTTATGGAAACGTTTATTGAACTAAAACAGGCCACAGTTTATCTTATGTAAAACTCAAACTCAGCTGTGTATCCATCTATATTCCTGATTCACTTTACCTTTTCAAAACTCCTCTTTCACCCTTTTCATCTCCTCTGATTGTAAATAGCCTTATACAGCGTTATGTAGCACACTATAAATGACTGATGGAAGAGTGAAGCCAGGCAGCAGCTCGGAGATTTAAGGTGACAGTCAATTTGGCCCAATCCACTTTTACACCAACACAGCACAAACAGCTCTCACGCTCCCTGCCAGCTCTGTCACTGCTCGCTTTTACATACATTACGGCACACACACATGCACAGTTAGTTATATAAGCCCTGTTTACGTATAGATGTGCAGTCAATATGCTCCCAGGCACCCTCCACACCTCCGTATTCACCAGGACCAATCTGTGACTCATGATGAGAGGAGAAAGCGAAGGAGGGAGGGAGAGGGAGAGCAAGAGAGAGAGATGAGTGAGCGTTGTGAAATCAAAAGTGAGTAGAATGCTGTTTGTTTCGTGTTTTTAATTACAATTATTGCTGCTAAAATTTCAAACACAATTTCGATTACTGGTTCAGGTTCTACAATCATAATTAAAAACACTAGAATGTGAGTAGAACATTAAATCGTAGTACTTTCTTGTATATTTCCATGTGACCTTATGTAATCCCTCAGGTTCCATAGTGGTCCATGGGTGTATACTAGTCTATGTGCTCTTATACTTGTTCTGATACAGCTCAAGATCATTCTAAAACTATTCAGGAAAGGTTCAATACGGCCCTGTGAAGTTTTTAGTATCAATATCTGCTCAAATGAGTATCTACTGTAGTTTTGATGCTACTTTTAGTATTGAAATATTGATTAGTATCTGATTTTCGATACTTTTGACAACCTATAGCTATAGAAGGACTTTATGTTTAAATGTTATATAGCTTAAAGCAGTGGTTCTCAACCTGGGGTCCGGGCCCCCCCAAGGGGGGCGCTAGAGATCGCAGGGGGTCCGCCCAATTTCGTCTGCGTTGAGGTTGTGACTTTACCAAAATTATATTTGTGCACATTAAAATTATAGAATCCCAACAACACACCCAATAGCCTAATCAAAATTCGGTGTAATTCAAATTAAAACATATTTTTGGTCCACATTTAAATTCATTAAGGTATTTATTACCTCTGACCTGAACTTGCGCAGGCAATCCTCAGGTCAGCTAGCGGGCTAGGTAATTCAGCCTAGGTAATTTATAGTTAAATGTCCTTGCAGTTATTTCTGAAGATTTTATACACCTGGTGACACACAGAAGAAAAGAAAGCCATATAGATACTGATATATCTTAACAATGAGTCATTATTTTTCTGTTGTAATGGGCTATACCTATTCTGTTTGGCTGTCAAAAATTTAACTGTGTGTGTGTTAGATACACTTGATAACATTTAAGGAAGAACTTTTGCAAATAAAAGTTTGTAGTTCATCACTTTTTTCTTTTAGTGTGTATATGCAGGTAGGATTTGGGGTTAGGGGGGCCTGGCTTGTCTTGGACACAGGTAAGGGGGGCTTCAAGAAAAAAGGTTGAGAACCACTGGCTTAAAGTACATACTAATCTTTATGGTGACACTATATGTAGTTCTGTTTCCTTCACTTTTGGGTCGGTCTTGTTCACATGCACTGAACATCATTCATTCACTCTTTACATCCACTTTGTAGACAAGCGCTCGATCTTTGCTTGTTTATTTACTTTTTGTCATTTCCTGTTTCTCTGAGTTAATTTCCTGTTTACGTCTGCAGAAACACAAACTTCTGATCTGAGCATAACATTGCCACAGAGACACACAAGTGAACACAGCACATTTTCAGAACTGTTTTATTAATATGTAAACGCTAGTTAATAGGTACTACTTACAGTGCCTGAGTGTTCACATGTGTGCATACGATTTCTGTACTGTGAAAAAATGTATATATTTTCTGACTGACCAAATGTTATGTTTACATGTTATTTAACAGTGTTGTAAGAGGCTTATATAGTTAAGCTGGAGAACAGAAGATTGAATGTCCAAAAGTTGATGTTTTGGTCTGGTTTATTAGTTTGCATTATAGAATTTAGTCATGATTTCAGATGAAAAACATGGAAGATGTAGTGTTTTTGAAAGAAACATCCAAATATATAATCCACAAATGTTGAACTTTATCATGCGATTATCATCCAGCTCAACTTTAAAGGTACTATGTAACTTTTTGGATGGGCGTCCGTTCCTGCTTGTTTCTATGGATATGTAACTGCTTTGCCCGGAATGTTCCACACTGTGACATTAAACAGCTCTACTTTACATTTATTCAATTACAGGTGGCTTTATAGCTCAAAAATACCTAGAAAAACAGGCATTCTGACTGTGAGCGGGGTTGCCTCTCCGCAGATCTGACCTGTAACTTGGTCTGGTTTTGTGTGAAACATTCCAGACAAAGCAATAACATCTCCACGGAGACAAGCATTTGACAGACCTTCCACCAGAAAAGTTACACACTGCATCTTTAAAGACATCAGGGTGACTTGGGTAGGTCACACAGTAACCAGCCCGACTGTAAAATCTAAGGTCCTAGAGCATGTATACCTGTGGCATTCTGACACAGATCATTTCTGGTAATATACATTTGTATGCAGCTTTAACAGGGTGTGGTAATGCCTACTGAGAATACACTTTCCCCAGGCTTCTCTGTCAGTCCCCCCTTTATTTGAAAGAATTGAGTTCCACATTAACTTCTGCAATAGTCGTGTCCAATTATGATTATGGGATTGGCTGCTGGTGCTTATATTTGAGTGTGTTAATTGATTTGTTGCAAGCTTTTGTACATTGTTAATTTGTCTGTGAATAAATGGTGAGAATAACATTGCTGTGGGCCAACTATAGATCATCACTCAATAGGAGCACAAAGGCTTGCAAAAACAATTACACCAACAACTCATTGTGTCGACCTTATTCTTACAAAGTTGTGCTTCCAAGTATTATTGACAAAGTCTTTTATTTGTTTCCTTTTGATTAAAAATGCTGTTGCAACTTTCAAACATTTTACAAACTTGGAACAATAAAAAACAGCACCGTTTTATATAAAGTGCCATGAAATCTTACCATTGTGTGAATTGCATAATACGTAGGGAAGGGAAGACATTGGCAAGAGACATTTCTCACAAATTACTGAACAGTGTACAGTCAAACAAAACTGTGCTGAGAAAAGTCCAGTTTCAGTTTTAGATCAGATTTGATTTGATGTCTTTGGCCATCTGCAGTGACACTGCTTTGTTTTTGGGCAGTGTTCTTGTGTGTCGCAGAGCACTACTGTTTTGGTCACAGGCTTTGAAAGCTGCACTAATGAGATCACAATTTCACTTTATAACTAATCATGTAAATAGAGAGGGCTGTGGTGTGTGGTTAAAACAGACTTCTAATAAAGTGAATCTTGGCCACTGTGGCAACTCCAACGCCCCAGGCCAGAGCTCCTCTCATTACTGTGAATGCTTGAAGCTTTTGCACTGCAGCTGCACTGTGTGCAGTCTGAGCCAGAGGGAAGAAAATGATGATTAAGGATGCAAAGAAGAAAGTATCATATCAGATGGTTCAATATGACCCTCACAATACACATGAGTGTCCAAATGTCACTGTAATGCCATTCATAAGCAGATACAGGAAGAAAACAGCTCTGGGAAATTATAACTGTTATATTTGATCATGTAATGTTTGACATTTATCATTAACATAATAGAGAAAACATTTGTTTTGTTCTTCTGTATCTTAATTGTATTGATGACACATGTACTGCATCCCAGTGATTGTAGCTCTAATGTGAGTCATAGAACAGGGACAAAGATTCAACTTCAAACCCTTGTACACCCAAAGTCTCATATGTTGGAATAGTTGAAGCAGAGTTAGCCTCCCCTCACTGCATCTGTATTCCATCTGTCAACAGTGAACAATTGCTCCATCAATGTAACAGCAGAGAACGCCGCTGTCAATGGAACCATATTTCCCTTTCATTCCCCTTTTCCCCTTTCATTTAGTCACTAATACAAACTCTACCCTCAGCAAACCGGTACATCTTAGGTGACATTCCTACACACCAAGAGCCAGATATGTGCTCAGACAAACTTACGTCGGAGCCTCCATTGTTCACATGAACCAAGTGGATGCTTACAGTTTGAATCTAAGTCTTGTAGTATGACATCCATAACTCTTTCAGGATCTTTCAAACACTGAGCAGTGGCCACCGAATTTTACATAATCACAGTGGATGAAGTGTCTTGCCCATGGACACAACAGCAGCCCACACAGACTGAACCAGTGACCTTCAGGTTGGTGGGTATACATGCCAACCACTACACCGCCGCCCTCCATATGCCCTGACACTGTTTACGTGTTGGAGAAAAACATGAATGAAATACTGAAAGTTAAAATTGCTTGTCCAACTACGCTATCCAGAGCTTGAATACATTTCCATACAGATCACATATTTGTCTTTATAGAGTATATTGCTTGTGATAACCTCCCACCTGACATCCATCATAAAATACGTGCTCTAACGACCTATCAAATGTAATGACGTCCCTATAGTAGGAGACCTGGGAGCCATCCATCACTGTCTGCTCCTCGGCTCTCCAAGCAGAACCTCCTCCTGTCCACAGAACATCTCCTGTGCATTCATTTAGATCAGTATTCCCTAGTTACTCCTCCCACAGACAACATCTGCTCACATGCCTCGGTTTACAGTTATAGAGAACTGTTTGCTTACCGTAGTTAAATTATACAATGAAGTAATCAAAACGCTGAGAAATTAAACTTGGACTTAGACAAACTTTACTAATCCACAAGGGAAATTATTTGGACACAGTAGCTCACACGTCACAATATAATATAATAACAAAGAAAATGATGCATAAATGGTAATGACAAATACGAAATAAGTAGCAAAAATATCAAGAGACTGATGTCAAATAAGGCATAATTCTATAAATGTATATGTACAAGTCAAAATAAAGAATTGAAGAGGTCATGAGGAAAAATTGATAGTATTTTTAGTTCTGGTTTGGTTTTAGTTTAAACTTGGTTCTAGTTTACTCCTTGTTTAGTCCTGGTTAGTCTCATTTGACTTCTGGGTTAGTGTTTGTTTAAAGAGAGAGTATTTTACTTACTACTTACTTACTAGATCACCATGTTAGATTTAATTGTTTTGAAAACGCTATATTCATCTGAAACAATGTATTAACATGTTTTATAAGTTTCATTTTAATTTTTTAACAATTTGAGTCCCCGCTCCCTTTGCTCTCTGCGCTAAGTCACTTCTTACTACTACTACTACTACTACTACTACTACTACTACTGCAAATCACTTCACGTTTGTCAAGTTACTGTGTATATCATGCTTTTGTATACTTATGTGTGGGGCCGTGGGTGATGTAGGCTTGTGGGAGGAGCACTGGGCAGCTAATGTGAGGAGGGTTCGAATAGGACGAAGAGAGATCGCTAAATTACTCAAACATGCACGGACGACATGATGATCTAAACCTCTTCAGGCATGTTTTTGATCAGGGAATATTATAACATGGTAGAAAGGTCAAGAAATCGATTTAGCATAATACTCCTCTTTTAAGAAAACATATTTTGTTTTTGTCTGGTATATAGTTATAATCTATGACACCTGTGACCTCTTGTTTAGTTTGGGTTTAGAGAATCCTGGCTTAATCCATTCACACTTCCATACCAAAATTGGGACTAAACCAAGACTAAAACAGAACCAAACCAAACCAAACCAAACCAAAGTCTACATCAGAACCAAACCAGGACATGTGTGAACCCAGCTAATACAAATCATACACAAACGTTTCTGAGCTTCTTCTCAAATCTTTATTAAAACTAGGGCTGCAACAACTAATCGATAAAATCGATAAAAATCGATGATTAAATTTGTTGCCAACGAATTTAATCATCGATTATTGTCGGCAACTAATCGCGAGTGTTTTCCAACATTAGTTGTAGCTTCAAAGCTGCTGAGACGAGCGCTCCGGTGAGCTTTCCACAGGGCACGTCTCCCCGTACTTGTGCGCATGCGCAGTAAGTTCGCATCTCCCTGCGCTATCCCAAACAAAGATGGCTGCGTCCTGTTCGGCACAGGCGCGTGATCGTCCTAAAACTTCAAAAACATGGGAGCATTTCACTCTTGACAAGGTGAAGCAAAGAATCACATGCAACATTTGCAAGATGGACTTTGCTTGGCACGGGAGCACAACCACTATGCACGAACATCTGAAGAGAAGACATGTCGGAGTACTCGAAGATAAAGACTCACCCCGGTAGGTTAGCTTATGAGCGAGCATGGTATTGGCATAAACACTGTTGTCTGTCTTGGCTTTTAACTATGTATTCCCGTCACTGGGATGTCTTATTGCCGTCGTGTTGCGCGATTTCGCCATGAAAACATGAGCGCTGAAATGGGATCTGTGATAAGGGAAAACTACACTTCGTGTAGTCATAGACATAGCTATCATGTCTGTAGTATACACGTATGTAGACCCGAGACACACAGTCGGTGCAAAATATAATAAAGCATTGCAGTCAGTAAAATCTGTTATTTGATAAATAAATACATAAATAAACAACATTTAGGAGTTAATTGCAAAAAAGTGCCATTTATCCGATTAATCGATTAATCGTTGAATTAATCGTCCGATTAGTCGATTATGAAAATAATCGTTAGTTGCAGCCCTAATTAAAACATTCAAAAGGAGCTGAACTTTTTACTAGTATTTCCCGGAAAGATTAATTACCCCAATAGGATCAGTATGACAGTAGACTAGAGTGATCCAACATGGCTGCTTCTCTCGGGCTTCAGTTCAATGTGGTGATGACAGTGACTCCCCAGTGCCTTCTCTGGGGCCCGGACTGGAGTGATGGGGCCAGTGGAGCGTTCAGGAAATACACGGCAAATCAGTTATGCTCCAGTGGTACCTCCTATTAGAAATTCAATGTTATATTATATTTTTCAACTTGCAGTTAATCCATTTGAATGTAGTCGATTATTTGAGTACATAGTGTTGTCATGATAATATGATATGATTCCGATACCACGATGATAATAAAAACAGACTTTCTTTCAACAATTACAACCGGAGTTTCGACACTAAATCATAGTACTTTCTTTTATATTACAGCTCAAGATCATCCTAAAGTAGTAGTTGAGAGGTCGGATCCATTCCAGCTCCCACAGATGAATGCTGTCGTTGTGTCCCTGGGCAAGACATTTAACCCGCCTCACCCCTAATGTCTGTGTACAGTGGTGTGTGAATGTGAAACGCTTTGAATGCCTTGAAGGTGAAAAAGTGCTGTATAAAATTTTGACCATTTACCAAGGTTCATTTGATACTTTTTAGTATCAATACCTGCTCAAATGAGTGCAGTATCTAGTTCCGATACCTGTAGTAGTCAGTATTGCTTAGTATCTGATTACCGATACTTTTGATAACCCTATAACAGACACATAGATCAAACAACATTCACAGAAAACAAGCAAATGGATAACCGTCCCCTATATTTAGACACTACTTTTTGATAAGGAAACACTCAAAAATTAAAATAAAAACTTGGATCTGAAGTACCTACTAGCTGGATGATGCAGGTAACCATAGCAACAAAAATGTTAAAATCAGCCACACCGAACACGCCAGCTTCACAACTACACAAGAGCCACTCACACTGACAGCATCTACAATCACATATTCAAAATCAAAATCACATCAGAGTAAATCAAATCTGTTGTGTCTGAACTGTGCATTAGTGATTTCTCTTAAAATAAACAACATAACAGCGCGCATAAAGGTTCGGCTGCAATTTGTTGTAATTGTCAGATAAGGTTAATGTGTTTTCCTAACCCAGACTGGACTCAGAATGCCAATGCAAAAACAAGGTCGGGCCCTGCCATTTCTGTTGGACGGTTTTAAAATATGAAAAACAAGTGTAAATGTTGAAAAAGAGCGTCTCATTAAGATATGATTATAGCTCTGAAGGTCTGAAAAAATAATTATAAAAACACAACTTTAGGCAACACAAAAACACGAAGGCTTTTGTCCAAACTCTGCTCTCTGGTTTTCTTCTGTCAGAGCAAAGGTGGCACAGTATCAGACAGAAGTAATGGTGATATGTGAGAATGCAACAGGTCGGCCAGACTTAAAGGGCCCACATTACGCTATTTTCTGATTTATGTTCATCAAAAACAGACCTGGAGTTGTGTTTTGTTTCATTTACACATTTAACACACAAACACTGCATATTTAGGCTGTGTTTTTCTCTCATATTGAAAACTCCACACACCTTCACTAGAATCGTTTGGATAATTTGAGCCCTGGATTTGCCAATCTTTACTAAACAAAATGTAAAAAATAGTTGTTAACTTGAAACCTACCACTACATGACATCACAAGGTGGAACAGAGCATTTTGAGTTTGGAGATAAACAGAATAATAATAAAAGATTACTCAAACATGTGAAAATGAAATAAAACTTAAGTCCAGGTACGTTATTGAGGAGGAAACAACATTCTAACATGGCTTAAAGATGACAAGAATCAATTTTGTGTAATACTTTTAAACTTTTAAATGAAGACATATTGTGTTTTTGTCTGCTATAGTTATAATCTACAACACTCGTGAATTATTATTGTTATATTTTGTAGAATTGATCTAAAATTGGAAAACTACAGCGCCCCCACCTGCCCCTTTTAGAGTACGTCACCACAAAGGTCATTACAACCAAAGGTGCAGATAACGCATTTTTTCTCTTTTTTTTTTGTGCTAAAATGAATCCTACGCGTATCACCAATTAAGAAAATAAAACTGGAGAACAAAGTATAAAGTACAATCACTCAAAATACAACTTCAGTAGAAGAGGGAAAAAAAAATTTATGACATATTTGAAAGCTCTAAAAAGTCAATTTTGTCCTTTAAATAAGAACCTTTCTGAAATATAACTGGAATTTATTGTTGTATTGAATGAAAAGAAAACGTTTAACCATTTTTTAATATTCTTCCCTCACAGACCTGGAGCTTTTATCTTGATTCATGTTTGTCTCAGTAATCCTCTATAAAAGTCCTTTGCCTTTGAACCTCAGAAAATGCAGGGTTTTGTTTTTTTTCCTAAGGTTGTTCCGTCACAGGTAGGAACTTTATACAGTTTTTAGTTCCATAAATCATTGCCGGACTCCTTCTAAGCAAAAGTACTGTCAAATTGTGTTCTTAAATTAGTTTTGATATGGATCCAGACCATTCTAAAACCATTAAAAGTCCTATATTATTATTATATTGACTCTTGTGAGCTTTAAGCCACGTTATAATGCTGTTATCTCCCCAAAAACATTTTATTTCATTCACACATGAGTAACGCTGCATTATTAGTCTGTCTACATCAACCTCAAAATGCTCTGTTCCACCTTATGATGTCATTAAGTAGTAGTTTTCAAGTTAACAGCTACCGTTTACCTTAAGTTCAGTAGAGAATGGCCATTTCAGGACTGGAATGATCCAAATGATTTTAGTGAAGGTGCGTGGAGTTTAAAAACACAGTGGAGCACTTCCTGTATTACCACATGACATGACATCATAATGTTGAGAAGAACTCACTCTAAATATGCAACAAAACACAAATCCAGGTCTGTTTGTGATGAGGAAACAACGTTATAACCAAGATCAGAAAATAACGTAATAAGACAATGTCCAATTTGGTACTGATAACATAATGAACCAACTGTTTTTCTTTTGTTTTTTGGGAGTTTTTTTGTTGCTATTTCAAACCCCCATTGAAATCTTTTCTCATTTCACACAGTTTGGGGCCAATGGTCACTAATCTCGATATGTTAAAAGTCGTGTCTGCCATTTTGTCTGACTTTATTATTTTGTCGTCCCCAGCTTCGGTGCAGCCCCAGAATCCTAATTTCACAGTGAAATGAGTCGGGACTAGATCAATAATCTGCACAGCGAAAACAAAACACAACAGTAGCTGCTCCTGTCAGCTCCTGCCTGCTCCTGTCCGCAGAGAAAGTTTGCTATTCTGTAAGGCACCCAAAACCCAGGAGAGAGGGAGTAGAGAGAGAGGGAGGGAGGAAGGGAGACCGAACTGGGAATAAAAGAAAGATAGACAGAAAAGAGGATGAAAAAGAGAGAGGAGATGAGTGATGGGGCTGTGAAAGAGGGGGAGGATAGATTAGAGAGGAGGAGAGAGGGCGGTGATGGAGGGAAGCGAGGAAAGATAATTGGGAGATAGGAGAGAAGGGACGGAGAGAGGGAAGAGAAAGGAGAGATGAGAAAGATAGGGAAAGGAATAGAAAGGAAGAAATGCTGATAGAGAGAGGGAGGGAGATAGAGGAGAGAAGGATGAGGAGGAAGAGAGAGAGGGCGCAGAGGGATGAACAGAGGAATAAATGTAGCGTGAACGACAGCACGGTGTGAGAGGTAAACAAAGAGGTTTGAACAGGAGTGACAAAGGAGCAGTACAATGGGACAGAACTCTCTGGAATACAGAAATATTGTGCTTGTGTCTGGTTTAGACTTATAATCATGGATCTTTATGTCATGATTTGGACATTTTAAACTGCGATATTCGATAAAACAATTTTAAAGTCCTGTATTACCCAAAACCTCCTCAAAAACAGACCTGGGCCTGTGTTTTGTTTCACACATTTTGAGTAAAAGCTCAAAATTCTCTGTTCTAATTGTGATGTCACGAATGGGTAGTTTTCAAGTTAACTGCTACCTTTTACCTTTATGTTCAGTAGAGATTAGAGCAGAGTTATCCAAAAATAAAGTTAAAGATGCATTGTGTAACATGCACAAATCAGTCTAGATACAAGTTTGAAAGAGGAAATGAGAAGGGGAAACAAATAAAACATGGTTAAAAGCTCTAAAAAGTCATAGATTTTACACTTTTAAGTTTCATACCAACTAAAAGCCAAACAAAATCATTTCACCTTAGTTCAACGGTTTAAATATTGACAGTTTATAGCATATAAATAACTTCTTCTTCATTTTCATATAGATATAAAAAGTTACCTGATCCTTAAAGGTCCTACAGTATATTACACTAAATTGACTCTTGTGACATTTTAGTCATGTTAAAATGCTGTTATCTCATCAAAAACATGCCTGGAGTTGTGTTTTGTTTCACTCACACGTTTGAGTAATTTTATTATTAGTCTGTCTACATCTCCAAAGCTCAAAACGCTCTGTTCCACCTTGTGATGTCATGTAGTGGTAGTTTTCAAGTGAATAGTTACCTCTTACCTTCTGTTCAGTAACAATAGGCAGTTGTAAAGCTGAAATTATCCAAATGATTTTAGTGAAGGTGTATGGAGCTGAAAAACACAGTGGAGCACTTCCTGTATTACCACATGACATCACAAGTTGGAACAGAGTGTTTTCGGTTTAAAAGAAGAACAAAATCTACAGGGTTTGTGTGTTAAACATGTGTGAATGAAACAAAACACAACTCCAGGTCTGTTTTTGATGAGGAAATAACATTATAACATAGATCAGAAAATATAATATAAACCCTTTAAAACTTGAAATTGATGTAAAAGGCCAACAGAGACTGAACTGAGCTCCAGAGTATCACCACCGCCACATAATACGTTTTAAAATTTAATCTGATTTTGATTAATTATAGAATAATGTCCATAATGAGTGTTTAGAGAATTTAACTTTTGAAATGTGTCCAAAAATGAGAGAAGGGATCTGCTCTTGCGAGACCAGCTGAGAGCCATCATCAGGATCATTAGAGGAGCAGACAGTAATGACTTTAACATTATCTTTGTGAGTTTGGAAACAGCATCACTCAAACTGGGAACTGCTACTGACTAAAACAATATTCAACATTTTCTCTTTCTGCCACAAAAGATTAAAGGTCCTATATTATGCAAAACTGACTCTTGTGATGTTAGAATGTTGTTACTCCCTTAAAACATAGTCGGAGTTGTGTTTTGTTTCATTCACACCTGCTTGAGTAACGCTGCATTATTGGTTGTTTACATCTCCAAAGCTCAAAATGCTCTGTTCCACCTTGTGATGTCATGAAGCTGTAGTTTTCAGCTACCTTTTACTTTTTGTTTAGTAGAGATTTGTTTAGTAGAGGACATTCCACGGCTGAAATCATCCAAATGATTCTAGTGAAGCTGTATGGAGTTTAAAAACAAAACTCCAGGTATGTTTTTGATGAGGAGACTACATTTTAACATCAGAAAATGGCCCTTTAAAGGTGACCTATTCTGCAAAATCGACTTTTCAGAACTTTTAACCATGTAGGTTGTTTCCCCTTTTCATGTACCCTCACACCACAACAACTCACCCTTATGTAACAGATAATACTCCCTACAACTGTACAACAACTCACCCTTATGTAACAGATAATACTCCCTACAACTGTACAACTCGCCCTTATGTAACAGATAATACTCCCTACAACTGTACAACAACTCACCCTTATGTAACAGATAATACTCCCTACAACTGTACAACAACTCACCCTTATGTAACAGATAATACTCCCTACAACTGTACAACAACTCGCCCTTATGTAACAGATAATACTCCCTACAACTGTACAACAACTCACCCTTATGTAACAGATAATACTCCCTACAACTTTACAACTCACCCTTATGTAACAGATAATACTCCCTACAACTGTACAACTCACCCTAATGTAACAGATAATACTCCCTACAACTGTACAACTCACCCTTATGTAACAGATAATACTCCCTACAACTGTACAACACCTCACCCTAATGTAACAGATAATACTCCCTACAACTGTACAACTCACCCTTATGTAACAGATAATACTCCCTACAACTGTACAACAACTCGCTCTTATGTAACAGATAGTACTCCCTACAACTGTACAACTCACCCTTATTTAACAGATAATACTCCCTACAACTGTACAACACCTCACCCTTATGTAACAGATAATACTCCCTACAACTGTACAACTCGCCCTTATGTAACAGATAATACTCCCTACAACTGTACAACAACTCACCCTTATGTAACAGATAATACTCCCTACAACTGTACAACAACTCACCCTTATGTAACAGATAATACTCCCTACAACTGTACAACAACTCACCCTTATGTAACAGATAATACTCCCTACAACTGTACAACAACTCACCCTTATGTAACAGATAATACTCCCTACAACTGTACAACTCGCCCTTATGTAACAGATAATGCTCCCTACAACTGTACAACTCGCCCTTATGTAACAGATAATGCTCCCTACAACTGTACAACTCGCCCTTATGTAACAGATAATACTCCCTACAACTGTACAACTCGCCCTTATGTAACAGATAATACTCCCTACAACTGTACAACTCACCCTTATTTAACAGATAATACTCCCTACAACTGTACAACACCTCACCCTAATGTAACAGATAATACTCCCTACAACTGTACAACTCGCCCTTATGTAACAGATAATACTCCCTACAACTGTACAACTCGCCCTTATGTAACAGATAATACTCCCTACAACTGTACAACTCGCCCTTATGTAACAGATAATACTCCCTACAACTGTACAACTCGCCCTTATGTAACAGATAATACTCCCTACAACTGTACAACTCACCCTTATTTAACAGATAATACTCCCTACAACTGTACAACACCTCACCCTAATGTAACAGATAATACTCCCTACAACTGTACAACTCGCCCTTATGTAACAGATAATACTCCCTACAACTGTACAACTCGCCCTTATGTAACAGATAATACTCCCTACAACTGTACAACTCGCCCTTATGTAACAGATAATACTCCCTACAACTGTACAACTCGCCCTTATGTAACAGATAATACTCCCTACAACTGTACAACTCGCCCTTATGTAACAGATAACCCTGTGTCCTGTCAATCATGATACCATCTTTCCACTGTTCCACTCTTTTCTTTTCTTTTCCTTATGACCTTTTGTATAACTGAGATATTTTTATTACTTATTTCTGTTTTATTTTTACTTGTTCATACACATTTATATAATTCTGCCTTATTTGACATCTGTCTCTTGCTATTTTTGCTACTTATTTAGAATTCATCTTATTTATATTTTTTCTTTGTTATTATAATATATTGTGATGTGTGAGTTCTTCAAAAAGTTCAAGTAAATGTAATGAAGTACTATCACCTCTAGCTAAAATCTGCCAAAAATACAATACAATAAAGTACATGTAAACTGGACATTGTTACTACATAAACAGTTTATAAAGCGACATTTGGGAGTGAATTTGAGCTTTTGTTGA
The DNA here is from genome assembly GCA_029959045.1 of Taenioides sp. WSHXM2023. Taxonomy (NCBI): domain Eukaryota; kingdom Metazoa; phylum Chordata; class Actinopteri; order Gobiiformes; family Gobiidae; genus Taenioides; species Taenioides sp. WSHXM2023. Next base: position 7,915,761 of record CM057089.1, read on the forward strand.
CAGTAGTTCTGCATACAGCATTAGCATAACAAAGCATAAGAGAACATTTCGAAAAGCAGAGTGCAGACTCACAGACAGCAGGTAGACAGTGTGGGGAGCAACGGAAGGGAAAAAACACCACAACAATCAATATTTTCCAAGAGTTTCCAAGTGAGAAGTCTGAGATGGAGGGCTATTTTGGTTTTATTTTATAAGTCAGTAGCTACTTGGAAAATCTGGCCCCTGAAGACAGCTGCAGCACACAGTAAATGCAGAGGTGGGAGTACTCGGTTACATTTACTTGAGTAACTTTTTAAATGGCCCATATTACGCTATTTTCTGATTTATGGTATAATGTTTCCTCAACAAAAAACACAGAGTTGTATTTTGCGTCATTCACACGTTTAACTCACAAATACACACCCATATTTAGGCTGAGTTCTTCTCTCAAACTGAAAACACTCTGTTCCAACTTGTGATGTCATGTGGTAATACAGGAAGTGCTCCAACTCCATACACTTTCACTACTATGCAATCATTTGGATGATTTCAGCTCTGGAATGGGCAATTTCTTCTGAACTAAAGGTAAAAGGAGCTGTTAACTTGGAAACTCCCACTTCATGACATCACAAGGTGGAACAGAGCATTTTGAGCTTTGGAGATACAGACAGAATAAAAATAAAGGATTACTCAAACATGTGCGAATGAAACAAAACACAACTCCAGGTATGTTTTAACAACATTCTAACATGACTTAAAGCTCACAAGGGTCAATTTTGAAAGAAATTGTACTTTTCAGAGTACTTTTTAGAACAAACTTTTTACTTAAGTAATGTTTTTATTGAAGTAACAGTACTCTTACTTGAGTAAAAGTTCTTTTTCCCCACTCTCCAACATTTGTGTTTCTTGCACCGCTCCATCAGATATGATTTTGTTTTTCTCATTTTTGTGTCTGTCCTGTGAAAATACAAGATTTGTGCATTATTTAATGTTTTGTGCTTCAAATTACATCTTTAAAGGTGGATTGTGTAACTTTTTGATGGGGGGGGGGTCCGTCACCTGCTTGTTTTTATGGATATGTCATTGCTCTGCCTGGAATGTTCCACAGTATGACTTTAAACAGCTCTGCTTTACATTTATTCAATTACAGGTGGTTTTATTTCTCAAAAATACCTAGAAAAACAACATTCTGATTGTGAGCGGAGTCGCCTCTCCACAAATCTGACCTGTAACTTGGTCAGTTTTGGTCTCCATGAAGATAGAAAGGTTTAATGCCATACTGTGAAACATTTCAGACAAAGCAACAACATCTCCACCAGAAAAGTTACACAAGGCAACTTTATATGAGAAATCAGATGTTAAATCCTGACTTTTTTTCGATTACTCTTACCTGAGTAGTTTTCCAAATACTGTTTTACTCTTACTTGTGTAATTTCTTGAACCATTACTTTGTACTTGTACTTGAATACTATTATTCTGAAGTAACGTTCCTCTTACTTGATTTATATTACCAACTCTATCCACCATTTTTAATTTAAATACATTTTTGCATTTTTACAAATAGACCTGCATGACTCCATGGAAACAGAAACTTAAAACTATACTCTTCCACAGAGACAGATAAGAGATGGATAAGTGAAGGCCAAATAAGAGTCAGGTTTGTGGAGATGCAAGCCCGCTCACTTTTAAGGTACACCGTCATCTGCTTGTCTCCATGGAAATGTTATCACTTTGTCTAGAATGTTCCACAGTATAAATTAAACCTATCTATCACAATGTAGACAAGCAGGTTACAGAACTACGCTACATTACAGTTCAGATCTATGGAGAGTCGACGCTATTCACAGAAGGAATTATTGTGTTTTTGAGCAGAAGAAACACCCGTAATGAATAAATTCTAGACGGATATGTTTAAAGTCATACCACTTTTAATTCAAATACATTTTTACATTGCAGCAAAAATGATTTTCTGTTACCATGACGATGTCTACACCCAGTTTGTCCACTCTCTATAATACAAATTGAAATCCCTCTTCGAGCTTGTGAATTTTGTGCGTTAGCGTTACAGAAATAGCTCCACTTTTGATCAGATTTAAAACCGTCGCTGCCAACACTCTCTCGTCCGTAGCATGATGAAGATGAAGCACTTCCTCTTTTTATCACATGACTTTCCCACTGGGCTTTAATAACAGCAGCTTGTTTGCGCGGGTGGCTGATAAGGTCCCTGCCCTGGTGCATGCTGGGTAAAAATAGTGCTATTTGGAGTGGGATTGGAGCACCGCTGGGCTTCCTGAATGGAGAGCCTAAGTTATTCACTATGATACTCCATGTGGCTATTCTAAAAGTACTCGAGTATGTTTAAATAAGGGGGATTTATGTAACTCTTGTGTAACATCAGGTCTATTAGGTAAAATGGTAAAAAAAATAGGTAAAAAATCATAGTTTGGACATTAAAGGGTCCATATTATGCTATTTTCTGTTGTTTCCTCATCACAAACACACCTGGAGTTGTGTTTTGTTTCATTCACACATGTTTAACGCACAAATCCTGTGTATTTAAGCTGAGTTCTGACCACATTATAACATGGCTAAAAGGTCACAGGATACATTTTGCGTAATACAGGAACCTTAAGGTGAAATCATCATATTGTGATTCACTAATTTTCAGTTTAATACAGCATATGCTCAAACACACTCCTCTGTAAGTGAGTGACAGGTGGATTTGACCAATCGCAGTAAAGTGTAAACATCCAGAAGAAGCGGATGACTTTAAATCCCTCTTGAAGGCAAAATACATGTCCTTAGTCTGGAGTACTAAAGGGGAGAGTGAGGGGGTAGAAGGCTTTAACAAGGGCAGTCTTGTGTGATGTCATGTAGTACTTGAAAGTGGCACTGTAGGCAGCACACATTCAGTTTGTTAGTATTTTTGACGAGAAAGCTGCAGGTTTACATAGTGTGCAGCAAAATGGTAATGCTATAAAAACGTTATATAGACAGTATAATAGCAAAAACACAATTTACTGTTTATTTCCACCTTATGAAGTTTTTTTTTAGAACTTAATTTATACTTTTAAAATAGTTAATTCATTTGCACAGCGGAAGGTGTTAAAAAGATTTACAAAAGATAAAAAAAAGATTAAAAAATGACAGTGAAATTGGTTGATTTAAGTTGAAGGAAACACACATTAGAATCCACCGATGAGGCATCTGATTGTGACTTTGAGCTGACATTTCATCAAAGTTCACTCTTACTTTTATAAACCTATTCAAACTGTGGAACTATTCAGTCTGCAGATTAGCATTTTATTACGTGGCTGCTCGTAGTTCAATTTAGTGGCTATTTTTTATGCTGTTGTGTCCTCAGATTATGGAAATGTGAACAGTTATATCTGACGTGAGTAATGGGATTTCTTTCACTGTTCACACCTGTGCAAGTTTTGAAAAGGAAAATTTTGCAAAAACGGGCAAACTACTGTTACAATGAGAAAACGGAAAGAGAAAATGTTCAAGATTGAAAGAGTAATTTAAAATTCATTCTACTTTATCTTCTGAATACAACAGTTTCTTTAGAAAAGCACTGATTGAAGGTACTTTATGTAAGTTACTGGAAAGTCATGGTGGCACCTTACTGCATGTCTCCATGGAAACAGAAAGTTAAAACTACACTTGGGAACATTTTCCAAGGAGATAGAGAAGTCTTATGCCATACTGTGTGAATAATGTGGCCAAAAGAACATTTCCTCAAGGCTAACTAAAAGTCAGGTTTGTGGAGATGCAAGCCCGCTCACGTTTAAGGTACACATTTCTAGTGGAGGGTCACCTGCTTGTCTCCTTGGAAATGTTATTGCTTTGTCTAGAATGTTCCACAGTATAGATTAAATCTATCTATCATGAGGGAGGCAAGCAGGTTACACCACTACGCTACGTTACAAATCACATCTGTGGAGAGTCGCACCTATTCACAGAAGGAAGTTGCCGCAGTGCACCTTTAAGGACATGTTTTTTCAGTGCAATAAAAACAACTGAAGAATGGGAAAAAACACATATACACACCAAGGTTTTAAAGTACATTGTGTAACTTTTCTGGTGGACGGTTTGTTACCTCCTTGTCTCCATGGAAATGTTGTTGCTTTGTCCAGAATGCTCCACAGTATTGCATTAAACGAGTCTATTCCATGGAGACAAAAAAGTGACGCCACCAAGCCGAGTTACACGTCAGAGGTGACAGTGCTCATGTTTTTTTGAGCAATGATACACCTGTAATTGAATAAATAAATTTAATGCCACTGTGGAACATTTCAAGCAAAGCAATAACATCTCCATGGAAAAAAAAAAAAAATCAGATGGCAGACCCTCCACCACAAATGCTTTTCTCCATGGAGATGTTATTGCTTTGTCTGGAATGTTTCACAGTATGGCATTAAACCTTTCTGTCTTCATGGAGACCAAACCAGACCAAGTTACAGGTCAGATCTGCGGAGAGGCAACCCCACTCACAATCAGAATGCCTGTTTTTCTAGGTATTTTTCAGCTATAAAACCACCTGTAATTGAATAAATGTAAGGTAGAGCTGTTTAATGTCATACTGTGCAACATTCCAGGCAAAGCAATGACATCTCCATAGAAACAAGCAGGTGACGGACCCCCAAACAAAAAGTTACATAGTGTACCTTTAACTGGCCTTGTAAACGTACCCAAATGACTAACAATACATGTATTCTTATTATATTATTATGATTGTGGCTCATTTGATAGACCCACACTAACTGATATGTGGGCAAACTACCTCACATTTCATACTGGGTACAATCCGGAGACTGATGGACCTATAGTACTCATTAGGACTTAATTATGCTCTCTATATTCACAGCAGGAGCAAAGTACGCATACTGCTAATCCTGTCTTGAAAATATGACATCACATATATTAGCGCTATGGGTTGTCATGGAGACGTCAAGCTGAAAAACGTTGTCAATCACTGCAACAACTGTGCAAAGTCACATTCATGTACCTACGAGAAACTCTAAATGAAAAGTTTACAATACAGTGGTGGATGAAGTACTCAGTTTTGTTACTTAAGTAAAAGTACAGATACAGGAGAAAAAGATTACTCAAGTAAAAGTAAACGTACCATGTAAAAACAAATTTACAGAGATTTTTAGAATAATTTAAGCATCAAATGTAGTGATTCTGATAAAGAATTCAGCTGATTTTAAGTGATTTCTATATGTTTCTAGCTGTTCTTGTGTTTTTGTGTATTTGATTTGCTCAAAGTTGGGACGTTAACTCAAATTAAACCAAAAAGAAAAGTACTTTTTTACTTTTCAGTCCTGGTCAAAAATGTAGCTCTCAAAAGTAGTGATGTAAGAGTAAAAAGTATCCACTGTAAAAGGTATTTAAGTAAATTACAGATACCTAAAAATTGTACTGAAGTGTTAAATCACATTCATAAAGTGATAAAGCTGCATTGTGTAACTTTACTGGTGGAAGGTTTCTTACCTCCTCGTCTCCATGGAGATGTTGTTGCTTTGTCCAGAATGCTGCACAGTATTCCATAAAACGTATCTATTTCCATGGAGACCACCAAGCCAAGTTACACATCAGATCTGTGCAGAGGTGACTCTGCTCATGTTTTTTTTGTTGTTTTTTTTTTTGGGGGGGGCAATAAAAACACCTGTAATTGAATAAATGCAAAATAGACACGTTTAATGCCACTGTGGAACATTTCAAGCAAAGCAATAATGTCTTCATGGAAAAAAAATAGATGGCAGACTCTCCACTAGAAAAGTTACACAATGCACCTTTAAGCAGTGGTGGACTTTGGACTCAATTTTCAAGTAAAATTACAAATACAGAAGCAAAAAACATAGTAAGGTAAAAGTATCACATGAAAAAATCTACTTAAGTAAAAGTATTAAAGTAATTGTTTAAAAATGTATTTCAAGAGTAAAAAGTAAAAGTATTTCACACAGATTTTGAGTTCTAATAAAGCTTCAAATGTTGTGATACAGATTTGTGCTGAATTTTGTTAAACAGAAGCAACTGAATCAATTGTTTTTGGGGTTTTTTCATAGATGTTTTTATTTGTAGTTTTTTGTTTGCTCAAATTAAGAATGTGTTCAAATAAATCCTCAGCATTTCCAGCAGGTCTCAAACAATAATAAAAATACTTTTAATTTTCAGTCCTGTTCAGAAATATAGTGGAGTAGAAAGTACAGATACCTGCTCTCAAATGTAAAAGTAAAAGTAAAAAGTAAACACTGCAAAATGTACTTAAAGGTGGATTGTGTAACTTTTCTGGTGGAGGTTCGTCAAATGTTTTTCTCCACAGAGATGTTGTTGCTGTGTCTGGAATGTTTCACAGTATGGCATTAAACCTTTCTATCTTCATGTAGACCAAACCAGACCAAGTTACAGGTCAGATCTGCGTAGAGGCGACCCCACTCACAGTCAGAATGAATGTTTTTCTAGGTATTTTTGAGCTATAAAACCACCTGTAGAGCTGTTTAATCTCATACTACTGTATCTAACATTCCAGGCGGAACAATGACATCTCCATAAAACAAGAAGGTGACGGACCCCTAACCAAAAAGTGACACAGTGCAACTTTACGGTTCCTTCAGCGCTACATTACAAACGTCTGGAGCATGAAAACTCTTCATTAGCCTCATACTAACCCACAGCCTTTAATCTCACCTGCTCAAATGAGATTCTCTGTTCAGGCGTTCAAATCTAGGCAAACCCAACTAACAAAACCCGCTAACCCCACCAGAAAGCCCCCACTGAGAAATATGGAAGCAATAACCACAAAAGGCTAATGCTAACACTGTTTACAAGCCTCATGAATATTAATAAGCCCCAATAAAGAGAAAACAAACAGCTCTCCGAGGTGGTCAGTACGTACAGGTCAATAAATAACAGACCACGCGGTTTGGTGTTGGGATGGTCAACATGAGCTAATTAAAATGGTGAAAAAGTGGTATGGAGAAAGTCCTCAAAGACATTGTAGGTTCCATTTATTTTTGAACATTCCTTATTATTATCTTTCAAACAGGAGTAGCATTTTAAAAAGAAATTTGGTTTATAAGTGCGGAGAAATTCCTCAAATGACATTTTGAAAACATTGTACCATGTAGTTTTTAATAACAGTATGCCTTTTTAAGACATCTGAGGTTGCATTAAACACCAACGTCTGTACTTTCTTAGGAGATTAAGCCAGTTTGGAGTGAGTCAAAACATTACGTTGATCTTCTACAGAGCCGGTGTAGAGTCTGTGCTAAACTATGGAACAATCAGCTGCTTTGGAGGCCTCAAATATAAACTGACAGTCACTGCTTGTGGAGAAACAGGCTGTAACGTGATGAGGGTGTCCATTCTGTTTGCTCCATAGACCGTCTCTGAAAATCATCACAGGTTCCTCTCATGAACTCAACACACAGTACAGGGCTCTTTTATGCAAAAACAACAAGTATAATGTATCCCGGTCCATAAAAACAACACGGACTGGCTGTTTTCATTTGCTGAAGAGGGTGTACACATGATATTTTTGGCTTCAGTGCATGTTTTAAGAGCGGAGAAAACCCTCAAGTGGCGTCTTCAAAACAATTAAGGTTGTATTTTTTGTTGGTTTTTTTGGGTTTTTTTGCAGCCGGAGTAGAATTTTAAAAAGAGATGAAGTAAAAAATGAAACAAAACATTACTTTTTTGGTTTCAGTGCATGCTGTGAAAGTGGAGAAGGTCCTCAAATTGCCCCTTCAATACATTTAGTTTTATTTTTGATTTTTTTTTTTTTTTTTTTTTTTTGTGAAATGGACTAGAATTTTAAAAAGGAAAAAAAAAAAAAACAATACTTTTTTGTGTGTGCTTTGGGGCTTTTGATGAAAATTTGGTCAAAAGCTTCAGCATTTAAAAATCACACAGGTATTGTGTCATTTGGATAATGGGAGAAGAGTTAAATCATAGCAAAATTATTTGTATTTTAGAGATGTTTTGGTTCCACTTGAAAATAACAGGTTTGTGAAGTTGTGGTGTACTGTTTTCTATCATGCTTTTGTATATTTAAAGAAAATTGTCATGTGGGAGCATGGGTGATGTAGGTTTGTGAGCTGAACATTGGACAGAACCGTACTGTAAGGAGGGTTTGAGGAGAGAGATCGCTAAATTACTCAAACATGCATGGATGACACATAGAACCTCTACAGGCTTGTTTTTGATGAGGTCCTGTCATGATAACAAATTTTGAAGTGTGATATATTGCTTAAAAGTGCACTGTGTAACATTTCTGGTGGAGCGTCTGCCATCTGCTTGTCTCCATGGTGATGTCATTGCTTTGCTTGGAATTTTCCACATTATGACATTAAACAGACAGATCTTGTTTTACTCATTTACAGGCATTTTTATTTCTCAAAACTACCGCAAAGACATGCATTCTTTCTCCATAGATTTGACCTGTAACTTGGCCTGGTGATGTGGCCTGCTTGTCTCCATGGAGATAGTTCGATTAAATGCCATACTATTGAACATTCCAGGAAAAAACAACAGCATCTACATGGGCTCAAGCAGACGGCGGACCCTCTACCAGAAAAGTTACACAGTTCCGCACTTTTAAGTGAATACAGAAGATAAACAATAATACTGAAACCAAACCATAAAGTAGAATTATCCCCCAAAGAAAATTCTAACTTTACAATATTGTTAAAAAAATATGAGCTGCAAATACATCTACGTAGTAAGATATAAGTAGTTTGTAGTCGTAGTAGCAGTAGTTAGATTGTGTACTGCGCCATAGAAGTTTATAATTCAGCCTTCTACAGCTCAAATCTTGTCGTAGTACAGAAAAATAACCCAAAATTTCCCAGTAGTACAAAGAAAAAGTACCAAAATTTACCCAAGTATATTGAACAATAAGTCCATATGGTAATTATTAGGGCTGGTAGAAGATCTCAATTTTGTGTTTACATTTGGATGAAGTACTGGTGGTGAGTAACATCTCTTACAGTTCTGAAAAGTATTAGAATCGAGACAAAAATATGAAATCAAAGAAATAAAAAATTGTGAGTTCAAAACTGGAAACTGAATCGTGAAATTTAAATATTAGGATTCGAATTTATTACATTAGAACCTTAAAATCTCGTCTTGTCCTGTTCTCGTGGAGCCAGTCTCGTGTCTCGTCTTGTGGAAATTGCGTATCGTGACCACTGAACGTTATAACATGGTAGAAAGCTCAGAAAAAGTGGATTTTTATAACACCTCCCACCACTCTTAAATACTTGTAAGGTAGTAAGGTGTTAAGATGCCCTATACTGCAGTTCAAGTTGACAGTTATGTTTTATTTATAACCCTGTAAACTATAATACTGCTTATGAAAATAAACAACGCAGAATCTCTCAAGATCTTGGCCACATTCACTTCTGGACAGCAGCCAAAGTTTCATGGAAAAGCAAAACCCTGACCCAGTGTGATCCATATGAGACACATCGGAACGCTTACACTTTACACATATTGTATTTTGTGTTACGGAATCATTTGGCTGTTTAGTCCATTTTCGTTTCCTTGGTACGCCTATGTGCTTGTCTGTATGAATGAAGTCCGTTAATGTACCGGGAGAGGAGGGATCTCTTGACGTGTGGGAAAACATCTTTTGAAAATTCTTGTAACATTCAGATCAAACTTTTTACCTGAGATTAGTAATAGTTTGGTGCTTCGATTGTCCACACCGTTTCTCAGTCTCAGTTTTGTCAAAGCGTGTGGTTTTAGCTGGACAGATAAGATTGCCAGTGTCTTAACCTACAGACAAAGGACGCATCCAAGTTTGTCTCATTCTCACTTTATGGACAGGCCTCACGTGAACGCTCAGAACCTCCAGAATTCACTCCCTGAGCTGCAGGTGCTGGGGTTTAGGTAGTGGCCATTCAGATCAGCGAGTGTCTTGTTTTTTTGTAATTAAGAATGAATCAGTATTACAATTTTCTGTATCTTTATTTTCTTTTCCAATCTGTAAGAGCTATATTTGATTTCAACTTTTCTATCCTGCATCTGGGGACACAGTTAGATCTTGTTTAAGGAATTTGCAATCATATCTTACATACACTTCCTTTAAAGGTGCATTTCTTCATGGACATGTTATTGCTTTGTCTGGAATGTTTCACAGTATAGCATGAAACCTTTCTATCGTCATGGAGGCCAAACCAGATCAAGTTACGGGGCAGATCTGTGGAGAGGCAACCCCGCTCACAGTCAGAATGCCTGTTTCTTCTAGGTATTTTTCAGCTATAAGCCACCTGTAAGTGAATAAATGTAAGGTAGAGCTGTTTAATGTCATACTGTGGAACATTGCAGACAGAGCAATGACAGACCCTCCACCTGAAAAGTTACACAATGCACCTTTAAGATACCTGTGTCACTTTCTGTAGATAAGCCAGACACCTACGACACTGAAAAGTACTGGAAAAGTTTGGGTCACAAAGTTGTTCCTATAGGAGACGAAGCTCATATACAATTCAGTCACATCCGTGGTGAAACTTTTCTATTCCATCGACCTATGGCGGAAAATCCCATATCTCTGTGCTAAACACACCCTTCCTGTCAGTCATGCGTTTATAAATGGCCCCTCAATCCCCCTATCTCGCATCAATACAGGCTGCATATTTAGACCTGCTTATCTCGCCATACCTGCTGGCTAGTAAGACTTAAATATGCACCTCCAATTCTAATGGTAAACACGGTCAGCTAAGATATTTGCTTTTCAGTGCTGGATTTCAGTTACCTAATAATGTCAGTTTATAGAGATGGGTTGCACAGAAGACGGGGCATCTGGCTTAGTGCAGTGATTTATAATTTATAGGAGACATGTTATGGAAAATCAGCTTAGGTTCCCATCGTCACTGGCTTACTCAAGAGTTGTATTTCCATTAATTCATGCATGGCTTGAGCGCTAAGAAAATATTTTCGCCTACCCCCTATTCCCACCCGTATCTCTGGAGTTATTTACAATGGAAAAAAAATATAAAAAGTTGACTCTGAGCTATACAAGAGTTTTGAAAGAGGCCAGCCATAGAGAATCAGTTGTGGAGTTTTGAACAGCAAGACTTAGACAAACTTTATTGATCCACAAGGGAAATTATCTGGACACAGTAGCTCTCACATCACAATATAATATAATAACAAAGAGAAAAAAATAAACAGTATAGCAAAAAAAATATAGCAAGAGACAGGTGTAGAATAAGACATAATTATATAAATAAATGTATATGTACAAGTCAAAATAAAATGGAAAAATAAGTAATAAACATAAAATCAAATCAAATATAAAATCACAGCTATTATTATTATTTGAAATTAAACTTAAATTAGCCTTTTTTTTTTTAGATTTTTTTTTTTTTTTTTTTTTTTTGTATTGACCTGTAAACATCTATCTATATGACTTAGCCAAATGCAGTCACTTTTCAAGTTAAAGCTACCGACCCAGCCACGTTGTATTCTCACATATCACCACTAGATGCTGTCTATGTTACTACAGTCTGATCGTGTGCCAGCTTTGGTCTGACAGAAAAAAGACCAGAGAGGACAGGTGAGTCTGAACAAAGACCAGGTGATTTGTGGACAGAGAAGATGTCTGTGCTTTTCTCTCAATGGGATGTCACTAAAGATTGATTTTTTCATGTTGTTCCGCTGTTGTGACGCATTGACCAATCAGATTCAAATGGTCGCCATGATGTTCTGTGTTTTCTGACCGCTTTCAGCATGACACATCAATTCGGTTAGAGTTTATAAATGCTTTTCACAATTTTCACAAGCCAGAGCGGAGTTTTGCCATCACAGCAATGCTAACAAACAATAAACCTATTTTAGATGTAGACAGCGCACAGCAGACTCACTTTGACCCTAAGCGCTACTTACACAATGTATCTGTACTGTGGCAAAACAAATTTAACTCTACATTAAAAAAGCAAGCAGAGCCACTTTAAATCCCTGTAGGACACACACAGCCCAATGTGTTTTTGCCTGTTTGGCTCTTCTGTCTCTAACACCAGCGTTGACTCTGAGCTGACAGTGAAGTGTGAGTGGGAGGTGGAGGTAGCTCAGGTCCACAGGCAGCCGTCCTAATACATGTTTTCCACAGATGCTGTCAGAGGTGTAAAAATAGTCCTGACCGTCCCACGCATCACATCTCGTAATCACCGCATGCTTTTGGTCTGTCAAGTACTTACAACCTTCACATGTTTATCTATTCATTTATTTATCTTGAATCAGGAGACGGAAGAGAAGAGGTTTTGGTCTGAGGTCTAACTGAAAAACAAATAAGGAGTTTTAAAGGAGTTTTTAAAGTGGAGGGGTGAAGTTTATAGTGAAAAAGATGAATTTGAAAGGATGGTTTTGGTATGTAGAATTGTTTTAGAAGTTAAAGTTATAAATATGTTACTTTTTTGGTGAAGGGTGTTATTGTTTTGTCTGAAATGTTCCACAGTAAAACAGTATCTCCATGGAGACAAGCAGGTGACTCCGCAAGGCCAAGTTACTAGTCAGATCTGTGCGCCTTCAGTTGTTGTATTATTGAATTGTTATGGGTAATACTTTTGTAGTTATAAGTAATAAGTTGTAAGAATATTTGTATGTATTAATTTATGAATTTTATATAAATATGTTAAAGATCCCATATTACACTATTTTCTGATCAATGTTATTAAGTTGTTTCCTCATCAAAAACATACTTGGAGTTGTGTTTTGTTTCGTTCACACGTTTGACACACAAACTTTGCATATTTAGGCTGAGTTTTTCTCTCAAACTGAAAACACTCTGTTCCACCTTGTGATGTCATGTGGTAATACAGGACAAGGTAACAAAATAGGACCTTTAAGTATAATTATACATATCTGTGGATTTAAAGCGAATGGAGCATTTTGTACTATCATTTCTACTTCATTTTAAGTCAAAACATGAACTAATTTCATACCAAATCTGCTTCTTCTGTCATGTTCAAATGTCAGGCCTCAGAGCTGCTCCGGCCTGTGTGACCCTGGCAGTTTCATATCACAATGTCCAAACTCCCCCAATCCTGTTAACCTTGAACAAGATGGATGGACTGGGCTGTGTGTCGCTAAAATGTCCCCCCCGGAAACAAATTTGTCATGGATGCAGAGATAAGCCAAGTTTGAGCCACGCTACATCAGTGTAATGAAGTGGCAGCTTTGTTTACAATTACCGTGCGTGATTTAAATGACTGAAGGCACACAACAAGGCCAAAACGTGCATTTTAATCATGGTTGCCAGGTAGGCTTCTTCTTTATGGCGACTTTGGGTTTATTTATTTATTTATTGAAAGTTGATTGAATTTTCTGCTTTTTGGCAGTTGTTTTTTCATGTTAATAGATGCAGAAATAACTTACTAATAATTACTTTATTTTCTGTTATGTTATAATATTGTTTTCTCATCACAAACACACCTGGAGTTGTGTTTTGTTTCATTCACACATGTTTAACACACAAACCCTGCAGATTTAGGCTGAGTTCTTCTCTAAAACGGAAAACACTCTGTTCCAACTTGTGATGTCATGTGGTAATACAAGAAGAGCTCCACTGTGTTTTTAAACTCCACACACCTTCACAAGAATCATTTGGATAATTTCAGCTCTGGAATTGCCAATCTCGACTGAACTAAAGGTAAAAGGAGCTGTTAACTTGAAAACTTTCACTTCATGACATCACAAGGTGGAACGGAGCATTTTGGTCTTTGGAGATGTAAGACTAATAATAAAGGATTGCTCAAACATGTGTGAATGAATGAAACAAAACACAACTCCAGGTCTGTTTTTGATGAGGAAACAACATTATAACCCTAATCCTTTATCCAATGCAGAAAAAGTTTCAGAGGTTTCACCTGGACACTGTTTTTGCAATCAAGATGTTTTCAGACATTTTCAGTTTGATGGTACATGACCACTGAGACACTACATTCTATACTATTATAATGGTGTGTTCCAGTCATCCTCAGAGGTCGGGTTTTTTTACATGACGACTCAAATCTTATTGTATTAAAACAAAAATACCTCAAATCTCCCCACTTTTACAAAGAAAAAGTACCCAGTAGGTAAATACTGAGCCCTGAACTATATATTTCCATCTTTCATACATTGAATGAGAAGTCAATGCAGTAATTATCATGACAGGCCTAATCACAACAGTGTGGAGCTCTCTATGTGATTTTCCAAAGTTATTCTTTTCAGATCTTGCCCACTTCCTGGTATAGAAAGAATCCTATTTAGACCTCTTTTCTGCCTTTATCCTTTCTGTGTCAGTGCTTCTTTAGTGTGCTTTGTGAGATAGGGTTCAGCCTGGTTCACTTGTGTAATACACTACTCCCTCTCATTCCATTTACTTTACTAACTTTTTGAAGGAATTGTAGTTTTCAGAGTAGTTTTCTGACACCATACTTTTAGTCTTACTTGGGTCATATTTAGTTTGAAGTAATAGTAGTACAAAAAGTACCTGTGTAAAAGCTGTGGCGACTGTTCTCACTGTGAGGTTAGTCTCAAAGTCTAGAGTGACAAAGTTTTTTTGGTTTTTTTTCTGTTGACAATAGTGAATGATTTGAACATTTGTGTTTCTTAGACCTAGTTTTTAGATGGGCTTTTCCATAATTTGTGTCTATTCATTGAAATTACAGAATCATTGAATGTTTTTTTTCTTTCCAACTTGTTAATTATAAATCATACAAACATTCTGAATGCAAACTGCTACTCAAGTAGTTTTACTTTTTGAGTAATTCTTTGGGTCGCTAGTTTGTACTTACCTGAGTTATATTTAAACTAATGTCACTTTTACTTGAGTACAAAGTTCGGCTACATTAGTCACATTTGATTATAGGTCTCTGGTGGCTTACTTTCTTAAATGACAGAGCGGGGGTGGGTGGGATAGGGAATACATAATGTCAAAGTCTGATTCTATGCTGCTGCAAAAAACAATAAATATATTGGTCTTTGGTGGCTCTCTGACCCATTTTGCAGGCTAATTTTTACATCACTCTGTTTCACTGCAGTGGAATTATAAAGTTATTTATGTAAAAAATGTTGTGTAACTAGTCTATAGAAATTCCTTGTTTCCATGTTTTTATATTATGTATTTTTTGGTTTCTGCATATCACTTTGAACAATACAAAACAACATCAGTGAATGATAAGTGCACAAAAGAACTAGTTATTGTATTCAAATCACAACAGATGGCCATCGTAAAAGCAATTCAACAAACACACACACACACACACACACAGTCGGTTAGTTGACCCTACCTTGACCGCCTCGATGTGCGTGACCCCGTCGAACATCATGTCATTCACGGTCACAATCTGGTCGCCGACCCGGAGCCCCTCCCTCTCCGCGAACGACCCGGGCTCCACAAGGGACACGTAGATCCCGACTCCGTGCTCCGCTCCTCCTCTGATACTGAACCCCAAACCCTCCAGGCTCCGCGTACGGGTCAGGGTCACTTTACGCACCTCTCCCAAAAACGGCCAGTCCAGGAACCCACCAAGACCGCTGTTCTGCTCTTGGATACACGTGACATACTTCTGCAGCGCCAAATCCTCTCCTTCCCCGTATCCCTCTGTTGTCCCGTTACTGGCGAGCAGCTCAGGTTTTAGGTACAACCCCTCTGAAGTGTACTGGTCAAACAGTAGCTGGTCCGAGCGCGGGATAACGAGGCGCAGCATCGGTAGCAGCTGTCTTTTTGTACTCGTGTTTAGAATGACTTTGAGCGTCTGGACCAAGTCGTACACGTTCCTTTTGGCGTGGTACACATTGAGACAGTGTATGAACTGCTCCCGCTCCACGTCGTCAAGGAGCACGTTGAGCGAGTTGTGGAGACGCCGGACATTCGCCGAGAGCGCGCGACCGGCCGAGCCACCGGAGCTGAGGCACGGCGAGGAAGAGGTGCTGAGCGAAACCTGCTGCTCCAGATCCGCGCTCATCATACCGCCAACGTTAAGGGCATCTCTCGTTGTCCCGTTAGGAGGCGCGATAAGTGGGATACAACTTCAACAGGTGCGCGCTGGACGAGGGGATGGAGGCGACGGTGCTTCGACTGTCCTCACGAAAGCGTCTGACATCTTCACACAGATTTAAAATGCATTTGTTGTTTCGAAGTTTGTAGGATTGGAGCCACAGCGCTGCGTAAAATTGTTACTGGGAACACGTTAGCGTAGATACATCAAATAAATAAGTGTATAATGAAGTAACCAAATACGCACCGATAGTCCACACGGAAACATTTAACATTTTCAACTACATGCATGTCTTTCCTGTTGAAGTTAGTCGGACTGGAGCAACTGCGCTGCGTAAAACAGTTTATGAAAACACGATAGCGTCAATAAATTAAATATCTACGTGCGTAATAATGAAACCAAAAATATCCAACAAGAGTCCCCACGAAAACGTTCACCACCGTCAACTTGTTTACTAGTTTGCTATTAAACTTTCATAGCGTTGTACCACTGCGCTGCGTAAAATCGTCTTATCCACTGCGATATCTTCGTTTGACTTCTACACCGGCCCGTGCGTAATTCCAAATCCAGCCCAGTCCTCACACGTCGTAGCGGGGGCCCGTGTGTGGACGCCAGTGCTGCGCCGCGCTCGGCTCACGTCTGTCTCCTCCGAGCCTCAGCTGCACGCGCGCTCAGGAGTCAGGACAGGATGTGACGTAGAGGCGTGTGTGTATGTGAGTTGCCTGGAAACTGACTGAAATACTCTCCGCGCGCTGCTGTACTTGAGTGATTATTTTTGGGGTTCCATTAGGTGATGTGAGGAAGTGGAGGAATGCCAAAAACCGTAAAATGAAGACTTGAATGTTCCGGCTACAGAAATATGGCTTTATAAATAGAACTAAGCTGCATTTTCAGATTTAGATATCACACGTTTGAGATAATCGATTGATTTTAGAGATTAGAAACAACAAAATGAATCAAATAGTCAGAATTAAACTTTGATTTAGAATACTTTCATATGTAGTCATAGAGAAACTGAAGTACAGAAACCAAATATATATGACAATCACATTGCACATTTTTTTCTCTTATTTTTCTTTCTGTTTTTGTTGTTTATTAGGGCCCTTTATAATTTAGTTTCTTTTGATAACAGATATGTCAGTGTTGTGGCTGTAACACTGTCAAAGCTGGTTCTGAAACGCTTGAGTAAAGAATTTATTTTTATTTTTCAACATGAACATTATATCAAAATCAAGTTTCGCAACCCAGAGAGAGATTTGTAACTGTGAGTGAAAAAAGACATAGGGTATACAACAGGGTTCAAATCATAGTCTGTGGTTCTAATATATCTGTAATGAACCAGAATTTAACATAATGTTGCAAAATATAATATATAATATTCAAATGTCTATCTGAGTTTCCAGTTTATATTAAATTGTGGAAAAATGTCCTGATTATGGAAACAATCCCCTCAAGTAATTTGTATTTGCTCACAAAGATGATTATCACGTAGCACAGATGCATATCTGAGAGCGTGACATCAAATCAACAAACTTGAAAGGGTGAAATACAAACATGTAATACACTTGGTGATTTCTTCTTATTATTTATATATTTTACAAAAAAGCAAAGAACAAATCTAAGATCTACAAAGTTTGTTATATCTTTTTTGGAGTGGGAGAGTGTTAAGACCCAGGTGGACCAAACATATTAAACTTGTTTTATTTTAGGTTAGTTTTAATTTACTTGAAAATGCCAAAAACCCTCCTGTGCCCAAAACAAAGTCAGAACAAAAAGGTGGAGGATGTTGCCCTGGGCCAGCCCCGTACAGGGCTGTAGAACTGAAAAGCAAAAAGTAACTTCATCAAACAAAAGGATAAACGAGACAGCCGCTCCCACCAGGTCAAAGACTCAAGGCTGACTGTAGCTAACAGCAGGCATGGTGTGACCTGCACTGAGCAGCAGGTGGGGCAGTGGAGCGCAGAGGGCATCGAGTGCACTCCCCAGGGGCATGGAGGGCGAGGCACAGGGAGAGGCCGAAGGGGAGGACGAGGCGGAGAAGGAGGGCGAGGTGGAGGAAGAGGGGGATGGCGAAGGGGAGGGCGAGGTGGAGGATGAGGCGGAGAGCGTGGCGGAGGTGAGGTGGAGGGTGAGGTCCATGGGTGAGGTGGAGGTGGAGGGTGAGGTACATGGGTGAGATGGAGGTGGAGGGTGAGGTCCATGGCTGAGGTGGAGGGAGAGGTTCATGGGTGAGGTGGAGGGAGAGGTGGAGGGTGAGGCAAAGAGCGAGGTGGAGGGTGAGGTCCATGGGTGAGGTGGAGGGAGAGGTTCATGGGTGAGGTGGAGGTGGAGGGAGAGGTGGAGGGTGAGGCAAAGGGCGAGGTGGAGGGTGAGGTCCATGGGTGAGGTGGAGGGAGAGGTGGAGGGTGAGGTGGTGCTCAGTAAGAGCGAGTAAGAAAGTGTGTCATGGATATCCAGGTTATTTACACTGTGCGACCTGCCCCACCACAAAAACAAGCATGAGTTCTCAAAATATGTGGATAATAATTTGCACCAGCTCCTAACAGAGAGTCTGATTTTTTCTAACCTGAAATGAATGTTTTCAAAAACATAAAACATTCAGCTTACTGGCTCACCTCTCCACAGATCTGACATCTTGACTCCATGGTGATACAATACATTTAATTCCATATGACAAACATTGTCTGGAAAACAATCTCATCTCCATGGAAACATGTGTCAGATCCTTCACCAGAAAAGTTACATAGTAATGTACATTTTGCTTAGAGTCAACATTTGATTTTTATGATACTCACCTCTCCTATTCATGTTTTGTGTTTTGAGGACTTTTTCCCATTCAAAATATTATTAATCGCCATGACAACAGTCCTAGCTCTTCATCATTGTGACACCCGTGAGATGATTAGATTATGTGGACTTATCCTGATCCCTGTGTGTCTGTGGGCAGTGCTGGTGCTGGTGCCTGCATCGGCCTTTAAGCCGATCCCAGGCATAAGCCACATCCTCCGGGGACATCTTGTCATAACTACCTCCACCTCCCCCAGGACTATTTTTACTTCACTGCTATTTATAGAAACCAGAGTCAGGTGTGTGTGTGTGTGTGTGTGTGTGTGTGTGTGTGTGTGTGTGTGCGTGCGTGTGTGTGTGTGTGTGCGTGTGTGTGTGTGCCTATTTACACTGTTAGCACCATAATGTAAACACAACTGCTGCGTCAGAGCAAAGAGGGGAGCAGAGGGAGGAAGAGGAGGAGAGGTCAGGGAAGAGGGCATTGGGGAGGAAGGAGGGGTCAGACAAAGCTAAAGAGGGGGAGGAGAAGAGGGGAGAGAGGGAAGGAGGAGACACAGCGAGAGAGAGAGAGTGTGTGTGTGTGTGCGAGAGATAAAAGAGGAGAGAAGAGAGAAAACGCAGAGGAGAGCAGGAGGAAGAGAGAAGAGAGAGGGAGGGGCGGAGAGAGAGAAGGCAAAGGAGACTGGAGTAGGAGAGAGAGAGACAGAGAACGAGAAGGAGGATAGGCAAAGCAGATATGGAGAGAGGGATGGATGGAGTGAGGAAGGAGAGAAGAAAGAAAGGGGATAGAGAGAAAAGGTAGAGGAGACTGGACTGAAGGAGAGAGAGAGGGGCAGAGAGCAAGAGAGAGAGAAGGCAGAGGAGATATGGAGGGAGAGAGGAAGTGAGGGAGGGGAGAGAAGAGAAGAGAGAAAGGGGATAGAGAGATAAGCTAGAGGAGATAGGAGGGAGAATGAAAAGAGAGAGAAGAATGAGGGGAGCAGAGAGAGGAGAGAGGGGGAGGGTGGGGAAGAGAAAGAAAAGGCAGAAGAGTGGAGAGAAATGGAGACAGAGAGAGAAAAGGTGGAGAAGACAGAAGAGAAGAGGACAAAAAAGGGAGAGGAGAGAGGGAGGGGACAGGGAGAGAGAAGACAGGGGAGTTATGGAGAGAGGAAAGGAGCGAGGGAGGGGAGAGCAGAGAAGAGAGAAAGAGAGGATATAGAGAATTTAGAGGAGAGAGAGGATGAGAGGAGAGATGGTAGAGGAGAAGAAGAAGGGCAGAGGAGAGAGAAGGAGAGAGAAAAGAGAGAAGATGAGTGAGGAGAGGAGCGAAAAGGCCAGTGTGGAGCTAATACAGAAGTTCAGTGACAAAGTTACAGTATATCCACACTGGCACCGACTGTTCTTGAAAAAGAAAATTAGACTTGACTTGAAAAAATGCATGAAATTTTTGGTGAAAAAAATAAAAATAAAACCAGATTTCCCATTCACAACTTCAGAACTGAGTAGCATTTCGCCGTATCAAGCAGAGTGCGATTTATATGCGTTTCACTGATACTTTGCAGTGACATCACGATGGGGGTCTTCTACTTGTATGTGTATTGGCAGAATGTTTACCAGTTACCATGGAGATACAATGCACACAAAAGCAAAACCACAAGCAAAACCAGCTCAATACATTTTAAGATTGTCTGAAAACTCAAGAAAAATATACAAAACAGCTTGAAACCAAATACGAGCATTTATAGTCCTGTTTAGGTGTTAGCGTGTGACTGTAATCTTATTTGACAGAGACTTATTTAATGCTCTGTTGTTGCAAAATGCCCTGTTCCACCTTGTGATGTCATGAAGTGGTAGTTTTCAAGTTAACAGCTACTTTTATCTTTAGTTCAATAGAGAGTGGCAATTCCAGGTCTGAAATGATCCAAATGGTTCCAAATGAAGGTGTATGGAGTTTAACACAGTGGAGCACTTCCTGTATTACCATATGACATCACAAGGTGGAGTGTTTCAGTATGAGAGAAGAGCTCGGCTTAAATATTCAGGATTTGTGTGTTAAACATGTGCGAATGAAACAAATCACAACTCCAGATATGTTTTCGATAAGGAAATAACATTATAACATAGATCAGAAAACAGAGTAATATCAGCTCTTTAACAGCACAAATCAAATGAATTAATAAATAAAATTGTGCTCCAACTAAGTCAGTTCTTTTTGGTCGGATTTTTGCTCAGATTTAAGTCTAAAAAAGCCTCGGACAGAGCGTGTATACAGTTAGCGTCACACCCTCAGAGGCTGTAAATGTCGTCAGCTGCATTCTCTTTCCATAAGACGTACTGGGAGTTTTGTCGTCTTCAGAGCGGTTCTCATTAACAGTTTGGACATGATCTTATTGTGATCAGACACAGTGTGGGCAGAGGGACAGATTACACTGACGTCTGTGTCCCACTCATCATCAGCTCATGTGCGCCCGAGGACCAGACCACAGAATGAGGATTTCAGGAGCAATTAAGATACTTACACATGTGGGACGGGTTTTGGAAAACTTTAAATACATCACAGTTTGACAAATAAAGTTTAAGAGTTGAAGAGTTGGTAGAGTGTTTGTCCACTGACCCACAGGTTGTTGGTGCGATTCCAGCTCCCACAGATGAATGCTGTTGTTCTGTTGTTGATTGTGTGTGTGAATGGGTGAGTGGTTCTTTGAGTGCCTTGAAGGTGGAAAAGTGCTGTATAAAAATGTGACTATTTACCATTACCATTTTATTATTTTGAAAACTAATGTACACCAACCAGTGAAAAGTTTGGACACAACACACCTCATGTTTTTATATATCTTATGTTTCTTCTTCCCACTCCTTCTTGGGCAAATGTTTTTTGTTGTTGTTATGTCCGTTATGATTGCACTTTTGTCATATGTATATGTAAAATAAATTGCTTACTTGCCCAAAATAAATAAATAAATAAAAATAAATATATATATTTACAACTTTCTACATTTTATATACATACAGAAGACATCAAATATATGAAGTAAGATATATGGAATTATTTAGTAAAGAAATAAAAACTTCCATATATCTTGCTTCATATACAGTGTTTGATGTTTTCTGTATGTAAATAAAATGTAGAAAGTGGTAATAATAAAAAAAAAAAACATTGAATGAGAGGGTGAGTCCAAACTTTTGGTACTGTACATTAGTTTCCCTCTTAGTTTCCCATTACTCTCCGTGCTAAGTCACTCACCCTTCAGACTGCCATCACAACACAATCGAAATACATTCTGCTAATGAAACTACTGCACTTCACATCAGGTTGGTGCAGTTGTAGTGTATTTCAGTAGTGTTTTCAGGTCACTAGCAACTTTGAGTCTCATCTGGAAAGTTATTTTTTGAAATTCTAATTTAGCTTCAGTCTCTCTCTCTCTCTCTCTTTCTTAATTTTTTTTTTTTTTTTTTTTTTATCAAATAATTATTTTTTTGTCTTGTAAGCTTGTAACTTTTTGTCAGCTTTGGTCTTCATTTATTACTTACAAATTGGTAGCGATCTTCTGCAAAAATAGACAACACTATTACAAAAAAATGTTCACTGACATTATTCCAAAAAGCCAAAAAGCTACAATGAAAAAGTATGGCTATAAGCTACAAACTCTATAGCAAAAATCACCTCATTTCATTTTTCCAAAAGATAAGATCATTTCTTGTATCTGAACTGACCCTAGGGGTATGTGAAAAAGAAAAATGTACTTTTTATAATATAGCAAGTCACTATTTTCTATTGTCTGTATGGTTAATGATGTCCAGTCTCCATCACATATAAAATAAGCTATGAAAAGCTATAATGCATTCGCCATTTCAAAACTAGCCCGAACAAAATGAGCTGTTTAAGTCATTACCAGTCCATATGGTCCCCTATGCATTACCGTCATTGGGTAGATCAGAGTGAGGAGGAGGATAAAAGGCCTTCGTCCCTACTGTGTCTTATATAATGCAAAACAATGGAGTTCTATCTTTGAAAATGCCCCTAAAGTATATGACAGCTTTTCATGTTTTTATAATTATGACTTGAGTTGGTGGGATAGTGCCTGTGCTAAATATTAATCATAGTTTTAGATCAGTTAAGTGGCGGAAAAAGTTGAAAAGAAAAGTGCAGAAATACAGGAAGTAGCGGTGAGTTTTAAAACAGCTCTACCTACAGTATGTCATTAAAGATCCCATATTACACTATTTTCAGATCTATTTTTTTAATGTTGAGTTGTGTTTTGTTTCATTCACATATGTTTAACACACAAACTCTGCATATTTAGGCTGAGTTCTTCTCTCAAACACTCTGTTCCACCTTGTGATGTCATGTGCTAATACAGGAAGTGCTTCATTGTGTTTTTAAACTCCAAAAAAAACTTTGCTAGAATCGTTTGGATCATTTCAGCCCTGGAATTGCCAAGCTCTACTTAACAAAATGTAAAAGGAGCTGTTAACTTGAAAACTACCGCTGCCATGACATCTGTAGTGGACCAAACAAAAAAAAGGTAAAGACAAGGTATAAAAAATATGTTTAAATTTAATAAAGTCAAATAAAAATGTAATTTAACAAAGGCTTAAATTAAGTAAATCATTAACAAAAAGTCAGGCCCAACTGGGGTAACTTAAATCCAACTGAACAGAACAAAAAACTAACCCAGATAGAGAACAAGTGCGTTTAAATAGACGAGGGCGGCTAAACTGAACACAAGAGAGGGGGAAATTACATTAAATAATTAACTAAAGCTACTAACTTAACGTAACAAAAAGGCAAATACTTATAATACAGAAAAACAAAAAATAAAGTAACCTCAAACAAACTAACTTAGCAGAATTAACTAAATAGTGCCAAAAAAAAAAAAAAAAAAAAAAAGTGTAAGTAATAATTCAGACTTATATTAACCAAAATGTGTGCACCAAAAATTATCAAATATAAGTCTAAATAAAGGATTAAATTCAATTATGTGCTATAATTAACTTAATGAAAATGTAAATGAAAACAGAACGAAACAGAGCATTTTGAGTTTGGAGTTGTAGATAAAGTAAATAATAAAGTGTTGTTGTTTATTTCCATCAGTCTAATCTTAACTCTTGTGTAATTTAAACAAGTTTTGGCTCTTGTTAACATTACGGTTGCTAGTTAAGCGAAATGACCTCAACCAAACTGTCCAAACTTTACTAAAAATCTAGAGATCTAATTATGTTAAAGAAGACCTGTATAATCTATGACACTCGTGGATCATTTTGTTATAATTTGGACGTTTTAAATCGCAATATTCATCTAAAACGACTTAATGAAATGACTACACAACGTATCAGCAAATAAGAAAATAAAATTGGAGAACGAATTAAGTACAGAGCAGTGGGTGTGTACCAGCGTCAGTGAAAATGGGAGTTGATCGTCTTGAAAATAACTGATTAAAGGTTGCTCAAACGTGCACGAATCTTCTGGTGAGTAAAAAGTGAGGAGAAACAACTGTAAAATGGTTAAAAACTCTGAAAATTCGGTTTTACAAAATAGGTCTGCATGCTTTCACTATGCTTTCGTCAAATGAGAAGTCTAACCTGACATGTATAAGCAGAGGTCTAACTGGAAAACATTTCATTGTCCCATAATCAAGAATTTGCGCGGTTTGCATGCTAGTTACAGTTTCACAGCTTTACCACCATGCTTATAAACTCATCACGGTGAATAATTAGGACGCTCTGAATGCATAAGGTAAGTGAGGAATAACTCTGGACCACTGCAAACTGTTTGAACTGGACTGGTTGTGTTTTTCACGTCGGTCTTTAAAGTCCAGTTAATTAAAAATATTGATTCAGAGCAGCAGGTTGGACTCGGTATTGGACGTTGTCTCTAAACACAAGATAAACACAAGAGGAGGAGGCCTGACTGCTTAATTAGATTCAATTAGAGGAGAAGTAAGAGTTCTGCACTAACTCAGAGAGGCTTTGAAATGGAGAAAGTAAATGTTAACAGCAAACTGTATCCAAACTATACTGTTAACATCGCGCCTGTACTGCAAAAGAAAGATTGAATACAGTATACTACTACTACTACTACTACTACTACTACTGCTGCTGCTGCTGCTGCTGCTGCTACTACTCCTACTCCTACTTTTACTCATACTGCAATACATTATAGTACTACTGCTTAAATGTGTTTCTTGCAGTGTTATACTACTGCTACTACTGCTACTACTATTACTATCATTACTATTTCTAAACTACTGCTACTACTGTTACTGCTACTATTACTACTACTAATACTACTACTACTACTAATACTTCTTATTTAAATGATTTTCTTATGGTGTTATACTGCTCCTGCTACTGCTACTACTACTACTACTACTACTACTACTACTACTACTACTACTACTATTACTGCTACTGCTACTACTACTGCTACTACTACCGCTACTACTACTACTACTACTACTACCACTACTACTACTACTACTACTACTACTACTACTACTACTACTACTACTACTACTAGGCTTCCTACTAGGCTTACTACTACTACTACTACTACTACTACTACTACTAAACTACTACTGCTGCTACTGCTACTACTGCTGCTACTACTATTACTATCATTCATATTTCTAAACTACTGCTACTATTACTACTACTAATACTACTGCTACTAATACTACTTATTTAGATTGCTTTTCCTATGGTGTTACACTGTTCCTGCTACTATTACCTACTACTAACTGCTGCTGCTACTACTACTATTATCAATAGTACTTCTAAACTACTACTACCACTACTAGTACAATATATTCACACATACTACTACTACTACTGCTGCTATTACTACTACTACTGCTGCTGCTGCTGCTGCTACTACTACTACTGCTGCTATTACTACTACTACTACTACTACTACTACTATTTTTTTTTTTTTTTTTGTTTCTTGTAGTGTTAATACTGCCAGTCCTCCCACAACAGGCACTGTCACTGTACATGCTGCTATTTCAGGACCACTACAACTACAATAAAAGTCCAGTTTGTCAAAAGTAAATTCAAATAAACAAAACTTTCTATCAATTCTGTTCCACTTCCTATTTTCTTTTCCAGACATGTGCGCTGTGTGGTTAGCGAGTCTGGATCTACAGGTATTGTCAAGACTAGCTCGGGGCAGACGGTCTTATATATAAAACAGTAAAATGAAAATGAAATATTCAGCGTCCCTGTCTTCTTCATGTTGGAGAATGGTGAACCCCGAGGCCAGGAGGAGCCTTTGTTCCAGTCTCTCAAAGCCCTCTCCTTCAGAAAAAAAACACTTGTCAGGACTCCACAGTGAATCGCATTTGAAAGAGAGAAGTCATGGCCTAAACTTACATGTATAATTCAACTGAGATATGTGTCTGTCATTATGTTTTACTCTATAGTGTACAATATGTGTCTATACTCTCTGTGAATACTTTGGTCCCACTATAGACCCTTCCCGTGCTTGTAAACACATCGCTTTCATTCCAAAACCCTCCTCTAGGCCAAATAAGTCAGGTTTGTGGAGATGCAAGCCTGCTCATTGTAAGGATTTATGCTTTACCAGTGCAATAAACACAACCAAAATGAAAACAACATGTATTTTTGTCTATTTTGTGGCTAAAAGTTGCATATTGTGATGTGTAGAGACAGACTGATTATATTTGGACTTTTTATCATACCGGCTATCAGCCTTTAAGGTGCAATGTGTAACTTTTCTGGTAAAGAGTCTGTCAAATGTTTCAAGATGTTGTTGCTTTGACTGGAATTTTTTGCTGCATGGCGTTAAACTCCTCTATCACCGTGAAGACCAAACCAGGCGAAGTTACAGGTCAGATCTGTGGAGAGGCGACCCCGCTCACAATGCCTGTTTTTCTAGGTAATTTTGAGCTGTAAAACCTCCTGTAATTGAATAAATGTAAAGCAAAGCTGTTTAATGTCATACTGTGGAACATTCCGAGCAGAGCAATGACATCTCCATAGAAACAAAAAGGTGACAGACCCTCAACCAAAAAGTTATTTATCCAGTATTGTTTTCCTACTACATCATTGAATAATATTGCGTTCTTGTGCAAGACACCTCACTTTCCATCCTCCTCTGTACAAAAGCGTGCAGTTTTTCACTCAGACAGAAAACACTCAGTCGCACCTTGTGATGTCATGTGGTAACACAGGAAGTGCTCCACTGTGTTTTTAAACTCCATACACCATCACTAGAATTACATGGATCATTTCAGACCTGGAATTGCCAAGCTCTACTGAACAAAATGTAAAAGGTAGATGTTAACTTGAAAAACAACTGCTTCATGACATCACAAAGTGAAACAGAGCATTTTGAGCTTTGGAGATGTAGACAGACTAATGATAAAGGATTACTCAGACATGTGTGAATGAAACAAAACACAACTCCAGGTCTGTTTTTGATGAGGTAAAAACATTTAAGTGTAAAAAATAAAGACTCATTGAGTCTCTGAAACAACTCAATGAAGCAATTCCAATTTTATTATTTTACATTAAAACACTAAAACTTTTTGTCAGAATGTTCCATCTCGAGTAAGTCATTTGTTAGAAGGATTTCCTCACCTGTCACATCCTGGAGAGAAAGTTCAAACCGTAACATCTACCTGAGTTCTACCTGAAGTGAAAAACTAACCTGAGGCGAAGAGGATGAGACGTGGATAAAGGGATAGAGAATCTCCAGTGTTCATGTGCTCTCTCTATGGGGCTGAGCGCAAATGCATTTTTATTCAAAGTTTATTCGCTTTTTTAACACAATATTTATGCATTAACCTATTGACATTTGACAGTTGAGGGTTGATGTCAGATAATAGTGAGTGAAAGTGTTGAATTTTTTGTTAAAAGTTGTTGGAGAAGTTTTCAGCACCACGGACAGAGGCAGAGAGGCAGGTCTGCTAACGCTGAGTGGGCTGGTGCAGATGGAATATGGAATAACTACTGAGCAAAAAGCAGAAAAGAGAGAGATATGAGTTTTCCTCTGAGAAAATCTCACTCTGTTAGAATAATCAGCTCAGTTAAAAGTCAACTATAACAATGAAATCTGCATTCACACTTTTGACATTTTATCTAAAAACAAGAAACACTGAATAAAATAACAGTGTAGCTGAAATAAAAAACAGTCTCCATGTAATATACACACACAGGTGATTCCAGGCTCATGCACTCATGAGGTCATGGTGGATGAAAACAGCCTATACCAAATCTCAAATCTCAGTCTAATATTCATTTAAAAAAATTAAAGTCACTTATATTTATTTATATTACATTTAGTTTATGTTCATGTTTAATTAAATAAAAGCTTTGGATGTCTCAGTATGGATTTTTTAGATGATCGTTTTTTGTTTTTTTTTATTATTCTTGTGAGCTTTAAGCCATGTTAAAATGCTGTTACCTCATCAAAAACATACCTGGAGTTGTGTTTTGTTTCATTTCATTTCACTTATGTTTGAGAAACTCTTTATTATTAGTCTGGCTACATCTCCAAAGTCCTAAATGCCCTGTTCCACTTTGTGATGTCATGAAGTGGAAGTTTTCAAGTTAACAGCTGTTTCAGTAGAGACGGGCAATTCCAGGGCTGAAATTATCCAAATGATTCTAGCGAAGGTGTGTGGTGTTTAAAAACACAGTGGAGCACTTCCTGTATTACCACATGACATCACAAGGTGGAACAGAGTGGAACTCAGCTTAGATATGCAGAGTGGGTGCTCAATATGTGTTAAAAAAAACAAAAACAAAAAACAAAAAAACACAACTCCAGGTTTTGATGAGGAAACAACATTATAACAGCTCAGAAATCAGCGTACAATGGGCCCTTTAAAATTCACAAATTATCTTAACATCTGTAAATACAATTACTGTTTATCTTGAATACCATAAAAATTATCATATATATTTTTTGTTATTTGTTTAGCAACTATAAGAAAAATAAAATGTCAACACACTTTCTCCATAAAAGAACACTAAAAACCCAACATACTAGCTGATATGGATACCAGCACTATGTATTTCCCCTCTGTAGGTAACAAAACAATATTTAACACACAAATATGACTTAACACATCGTATATCTTTACTGTTTATTTGACTGCCTGCGTGCCCTTCATCAACTCAGCTTTTTTCTCCCACTTTAAACGGCAGCTCAGGTCTGTGCGTGTCTCATCTCCTTGACTGATCCCTTTCACTAATACTAATGCACCTCCTACTGTATTTCCAATGGTCGCCGCGGTGACGGGAGAGAAAGTAGAGCGCAGGTATGTGGGCGTAGAGCCGCACCATAATTACCCCGTTTCGTAAGCCCTTTGAATGGACCGCGGGGGTGCCATGGGAGAGGACCACTAAAAGCGACATGACATTTTGCTTCCTGGCTGTTTTTAATGACAGAGTCGGGGAAGCGCGTCAGAAGTCGGGGCCCCCGTGCAGTAGATGGGGCTAGAGAGCGCGTTATCTTTAGAACGGCCAATCGGAGAAAGGCAAGGCGTCTCCATACAGGAAGCTGACAGGGTTTAATGTAAATAAATAGACAGATGTAAGTCAAAGTGGATAAGATGAGTCTGCAAGGTGTATTTAATGCAGTTTTCTGAGCTGTTATAATGGTGTTTCCTCATCACAAACAGACCTGGAGTTGTGTTTTGTTTCATTCACGTTCTTCTCTCAAACGGAAAACGCTCTGTTCCACTTTGTGATGTCATGTGGTAATACAGGAAGTGCTCCACTGTGTTTTTAAACTCCAAACATCTTCACTAGAATCATCTGGATCATTTCAGTTCTGGAATTGCCAATCTCGACTGAACTAAAGGTAAAAGGAGCTGTTCACTTGGAAACTACCACTTCATGACATCACAAGGTGGAACAGAACATTTTGAGGTTTGGAAATGTAGAAAGGATTACTCAAACATGTGTGAATAAAACAAAACACAACTCCAGGTCTGTTTCTGATGAGGAAACATTAAAGCTCACTGGAGTAAATGTTGCATAATATAGAACCTTTAATATAGACTGGTTTATTGCGCAAATTTAATGTTAATAAAGTCATGTCAGTATTTTCCCAGCTTGTAAAGATTGTGTTTTGAATATTGAGGATTTGTACATTTTTTTCATTTTCATTCTGCTTCTTAAAGGTACACTGTAACTTTGTCTCCATAGAGATGCTGTTGCTTTTTCTGAAATGTTCTACAGTACAAACGTAAATCAGTATTTGGAAATGAATAAGTTGAAAGCTAGTCTGTGGAACATTCTAGACAAAGCAATAACATCTCTATGGAAACAAGCAGGTGATGCACATCCCACCAGAAATGCCCCATAGTGTATCTTTAATAGGTTAAAGGGCCCATATTACACTGTTTTCTGATGTATGTTAAAATGGTGTTTCCTTGTAAAAAACAGACCCGGAGTTGTGTTTTGTTTCATTCACACGTTTAACACACAGACCCTGCATATTTTTCAAACTGAAAACACCTTGTCCCACCTTGTGATGTCATGTGTTAATACAGGAAGTGCTCTACTGTGTTTTTAAACTCCTTACACATTCTCTAGAATCACTTGGATGATTTCAGCTCTGGAATTACCAATCTCTACCGAACTAAAGGTAAAAAGTAGGTGTTAACTTGAAAACTACAGCTTCATGACATCACAAGGTGGCAATGTTACCTAATATAGAACCTTTAATGGACTTCTAATTACTTTGAGCCTGTAAACAAGCCTCACGAAAAGGCATCTGATAAACCATGTAAAACAATATTAAAATCACAATACCAAGAGCACCCAGACGACCTTTGATTATCCCATACAAATCCTTTCAACTCTGATTTTCAGTACGTCCCTTAATCCTTTTGCACATTGCTCCAGCTTAACAGTCCACGTTGCATTAAATGGGGTAATTTAGAAGAAAGAAATCGGACAGCTTAAGCCCGCCAAGAATAACTTATGCATCTCATTACTGGACAAAGATTGGAGTCATTTCGATTTTATCCTCCGCAGTGAGAGATTGAAGGGGCTGGTTCAATTAGCCGTCCGTGTTGGTCTTATAGGAAGTCAATCAGCTCGTCCAATCACAACGCTTCCTCACGGCTCCCACAAGTGCCACTCTACCACTTGTTATGTGGTTCTGTGGGTTGTTCAGTGATTCACTTGATATAGAATGGTTTCCTGTTATAAATGAATGGATACTATGACTTATAGATACGGTTTTGAGTGATTAAAGGAGCTGTATTTGATTTTTACTGTGAAAAACTGAGCTGCCATGGTTAATCCTCACTTGCTTTATGTATTCAAAGCATCCTACTCATTTACAGGGATGAGTTCAGAGGTTTTCACAACTGAGAATAAAAAAAATATAGAGAGAACTAGATGCAGACAGTAACTAAATCATAACAATAAATTGAATAAATGTGAGATAGAGCTGTTTAATGTCGTACTGTGGAACATTCCAGGCAGAGCAATGACATATCCATAGAAAAAGGCACGTGACGGACCCCAAACTAACTTTTATTTATTTTTGTTTGTGCATTTTACAGTGGTTACTTTTTTCTTTTGCTTTACTACTTTTGAGAGCAGATTTTTTTTTTTAATTGTCTTTAAAATGTGAAAAACTGATCTGTTCCTTCAGTTTGCAGTGGTCCAAAGTTATTCCTCACATCCTCATTATTCACAGTGACGAGTTTATAAGACGTTTTCTCAACTTTCTATACAAATATATCAAGAATTAAATGCAGACAGTAGATGAAAATCATAACAATAAATCCAAAAATAGTTATACACGAAGAATGTGGTGTCTAGCAGCTCAGGGGTATGACCTAAATAAATGCTGATGGTTCAATTCCAGCTGCTGGCAATGCATACTGTTGTTGTGTCACTGGGCAAGGCACTTTACTCATCTTCCCTGTGTGAATGTGCTCAGTTGTTTGTTATTTAACCAGAATGTCGATGGTTTAATTCCAGCTACTTGCAATGCATACTGTTGTGTCACTGGGCAAAACACTTCACCTCTCTTGTGTGTGTGAATGTCTACTTACCTTAAAGTTGATGGTTCAATTTCTGCTACTTGCAATGCATATGGTTGTTGTGTCCTTGGGCAAGACACTTCTCCCATCTTTTCTGTGTGAATGTGCTCAGTTGTCCGTTTACTAACCTGAATGTTGATGGTTCAATTCTTGCTACTGGCAACACAAAATGAGGGTATACATTACTTTCCCTGTAATGTTCAATATTTGGTGCTTTTATTGCAAGAAAGTGCCTTGAAAATTTGCATTTTTACTCTGAGCGGGGTCGCCTCTTCACAGATCTGACCTGTACTTTAAAGGGTTTCAGCTTCCTGTTATGTGCAGCATTTTGAGGCTATCATATCTTGTTTTAAATTGTTAATCACTATGGCAGCAGTTCTCTTTTCTCATCGTTCTGAAACCCATGAACTGGCCTAGTGGAATTCCCTGCTTGTGTCAATGGAGAGACAAGTTTAATGCCATAATGTAGAATGTTCTGGGTAAAGTAATAATCTACATAGAGGAAACTCCAGCAGGAAAGTTTCACCGTGCAACTTTAATTGAGATTTTTTTTTTATTTATATTTCTTGTGTAATATACCCATGCGAAGCACAAGAGCTGTTTTGTATTCCAGTTTCACCTCTGTATTGACTCTGCCTCCTCCCTGTTTGGTTTTCACATCATCTTCTGCCCCGAGCATTAAAACTGCAACACAAATCAGCAATACTCTGCTCCCGCCTCCATTCGTGCAAATGCTGACAAGAACTTCCCCTGATTTTTTATTCCTTTTGTTAAATGCATTCTGCTAAGACTGCTCTGGTTAGATGGACCAAAAAACAATCTGTAATCTACATGCACTATTATCTGACCAGACAAAAAACTGACTTAGTTGCAACTACAACAAGTGATTTGTGCTGTTAAACAAGGCTCTCACACATAAAATTACAGTCACAAGCTAGATAGCATTAGCCAGCTGTTTTTTTCAGTTTTTCTCACCTTTTTTTGTTTAAAATCAAACACCTAAACTGGAACATGAACGCTCGTTTTGATCATAGGCTAATGAAAATTTGCCTGACCAGCCAAGACCATACACGCTTTTAGGAGGTTCTGGTAGGTCAGGCAACCGGAAAATGTGTTGTTAAAACCCATTTTGTATTTTTTATTGATAGTTTTCAGACTATCTTAGAACCTTAAAACCTTAAAATCTTGTGTTTGCTATTGTGTGTATTGTGTCTCCATGGTAACTGCGGAACATTGCCCCACTAGTGTGTGCTAAAATGCTTTACCTTTTTGATGCTAACATGCTGCTTTGAGCACAATGGAACTGGACACTGCACAATGGTTCTCAGGGGCCCATAGTTTGCCCAGATGAACAGTTCCTTATTATTCCTCAATAATTCTGCCAAAATCTATAAATCTGTAGTTCAAAATCAACAAACATTTTATTTCAGTTTATGATGAGTTTATGATGAATAGCTCCAGTTGGACATATTTTAGCTTTAATTGGTTAAAAAATCAAGTAAGCCACATTAGAAATGATGGGTGAACTCAAAAACATATGTATTAGTTAGCTGTAGCCCTGAACATAATCCATAATTAAAAGGATCACGAAAGATCAGAATTGGAATCACACCTTTAGAATAATAATTATACACTTATGAAAAATGTAAAACTCCACACAGACAAAGATGAAATTCAAATAAGCTTTAGGTTTAATGTAAACATACTCTTGAGTACCACACGATGGAGCGTAGCAGACGTATAAGACGGTCAGATCCAGTGATGGTAGGCACAGTAACAGTGTTTGTGGTTTGGCCCTTACAGCTGTGGCTCCTGCACCACCTCTGTGTTCTCTCTGTAGGCGAAACATGACGGAAATATCCCAATGTCCCCTGCACAGTGCCCCTCCAACCACTCCTCATTCACTGTGCACACAAACATACACAGTGGATTTTAACAGCATTCAGTTATAGGCTTAAAAATAACTGTCTAATCTATCCTCTATGTGAACCAGGAAGTGCACTGTTGGCATGCTTGTCATTGTTAGCTGTACTGTGACTGTAAAACCCCGCTCTGGCCTATGAAAGTTTTGTAAGGCACATAACACATCTTAATTCAATGGTGGTCCTATATTACACTGCATATTTCAGCCTTTTTAAATTACTTTTTTTTATGCTGTGTTTCACATCTAACTTAAACAAAATGAAAAGAAATGAAAAAGAAATGAATTTAAGTGAGTTCAACAGATGGGGCAAGGAATATAGCAGTTTTAATCTGGCTAAAAGCAATATTTTCAGCTAGTGCATGAACAAAACTAAACACAGTAGAGGACATTAAAGGTGCATTGTGTAACTTTTCTGGTGAAGGATCCCTCAAATGCGTCTCTGTGTGAAGATGTTATTGCTTTATCTGAAATCACAGTATGGTATTAAACCTTTCTATCTTCATGGAAACCAAACCAGATCAAGTTACAGGTCAGATCTGTGGAAAGGCGATCCCACTTACAGTAAGAATGCCTGTTTTTCTAGATATTTCGAGCTATAAAACCACCTATAATTGAATAAACATAAGGTAGAGCTGTTTACTGTCATACTGTGGGACATTCCAGGCAGAGCAATGACATCTCCATGGAAACAAGCAGGTGATGTACCCACAACCATTACATAGTGCACCTTTAAATCACGCAGTAATTTTCAAATATTAATACTGCGATATCATACTTGCAACTAGCACAGAACTAGAGGTATACCTTTGTATAAAATAACTGCATATAATTAACACAAACACTGTATAAACTGTTGTAAACTGTGTACATAAAAAGTTAAAACTAAGAGGCTAGAATAATTGAAAACACAACTTTTATATTTGCCTGATAATATCGAATTATTATATTGAAAGAGCCAATGAACCATCACTGAATTCTATATCCCATTTCCAGGGAAGTAATAAACAGACAGCTGGGAGGTCTTATAAGGGTCATAAATGTCCTAAATGCGCCATAAAAATGAAATATTTTTATACCGGATACCCAAAACTCCCTCTAAAAATAACCGTGACTATCTGACTATAATCTAGAGGCTGGATCACTATCTCCTGACATCTCACCTTCCCCCAGGATATCGATGGTGTCTCCTTCACTGAACTCCAGATCTTCAGGACCCTGTGCCGCGTAGTCGTACAGCGCCACCATCTGGTACATGACGGTACGGTTCTCCAGAGGATCCTCTTTCTAAAATACAATGGTAAGAGAGTGCATTTTTATTATGTGTATGTTGAGTTGATGCATACAAGGTTGGCAGTTTCATCCCTTGAGTCCTTGAGCAAGACAATTCACCTATCACGCTAGTGGAAACTTTAGTGTGATTGTATGATGGTCAGCTGTGCCACTGACACAGAATAGCAGCCACACTTCCATCATTGTGACCAGGGCAGCTGTGGCAACCCAAGTGTATGCTAATTTATGCACCAAAACCAATACTGGTAGAGATAGGAAGAGTAAACCAAATATATATAGTATTTTGTTCGTGGTTAAAAAAAAATGCTGCAAAATGAGCTGGCTAAACATTAAAATAAAAAAAAATAAAAAAATAAAAAAAACCTTAAACCTCCATTAATACATTTCATTGTTATGGCATGAAACTTACCTATCACCATGGAGAAAATTCCTAAGTATAGTTTTAACTTTCTATTTCCGTGGAACCTGTACCTTTAAATTTCTGTCAAAATTGCCTGCTCATATATAATATTGGATATTGGCACTGATCGAGAAAAAAATGGTGAATTGGGTATCAGTTCCAAAATATCAATTCAGCTGATGTTCTATTTGGGCACAAACTGATGCGAGAGTGGCCAATTTTGGCCCAGAACGTCTCATAACGTCTGAACCTATGTATACGATATTGATCTTTGAAATATAAATAAGAGTCATATAACACAGTGTGATCACATTTGTAATAAGTTTTCCATCCCTGCACTAGTTAAAATCAGGTACTGGCAGATATGGTATTTGACTTAAAGCCAAAGCATCAATATGGGTATTGGAAGTAGAAAATGCTAGACCAGTGCATCTTTCTAATGTTAGGCTTTAATTGACAAAGTCCAGACCTGGCACCACAGATGGATCCTCCCGGACTGAGCCAGCTCCAGCAGAGGAGAGCCAGAGTCCTGCTCCTGGTCCAGAGGCAGCAGCACACGGGAGCCTTGTGTTTTTCGCCTGAATGAAAATACAGAGGAGATTAGAGCACGGCACTTTCGCATGAGGACTATTAACAATACCCTTCTTTTTTCTAGAATGTGGTCAGGTCATATCTCCAGATGGGAGCAAGAGCCACTTTGTTCATACATTTTTGCATAGCATGTCTATTATCAACTAGACCCAAGAAATCACAGTAGTATATCAAAAATCAACATTTTAACACTATTACCTTTAGCTGCTGCCTCTCTGTATTAAATATGAAAATAATACAGAATACTGTGATGTCATTTGAAACCTCGATATATAAAATGTTGTTCAGGGATTGGTGGAAGGGAGTCCAAATATATGCAACCTCAACCTAGTTTAAAAAATAGTCTAAATACTTTTGTTTGTTTGTTCCAAATTAATTTGCACTATATGTTTTAATTAAGTGCAATAAAGAAATACCGCTTGGCTGTTGGGTTAGAGAACAGAGTAGTGTTACACTATCTCAGCATATGGAGCTATAGAGTGTATATAAGCAGCAGTTTGTTGTGTGTGTACCCACCAATGGGTGCATAGCCAGGTCAAACTTTTCCTTATACTTTATATTTAAAGGCGATGTACCTGATTTTTACTGTCTTAAAAACAGAAATAGTTTATTTTAAGCAGTTTGCAATGCTGCAGCCTTGTACATTATTATCTGTGTTGAATCTATAAGCACTTATCCCAACTCTCTGAGACCAGAATGGAGCTTTGCCGTGGCAGTAAAGGTAACATCACCTAGCATGTTAACGCTCATTTCCTAATTATCAGACAATAAAATCCTTTCTAATTAGATGTAGATTAGATGTAGACAGAGTGGACTTATTTTGATCTCAGGAGCTGCTAATAAAATATATCTGTACGGGGGCTCCAGTACATGGAAAAATCAAGTACAGGCCTTTAATCTTTTGACTTTGGTCATTATTTCTTTCTCCTCCTCCTCAGAATGGCTTTGCTCATAACACTGGTATTTCCCCTTTCCTTCAACCCTGCTTCAAAATGTCCTGCCCTGTAATAGAGTTTATACTGTGCGTGGTCCTGTAGCTCTAGCGTACCAGCTTCATGGTGCTTTCACTGACCCCTTCTGTCCCTACGGCGTCTGATTCACTGGCCCTTGTTTAATGGCATTTTTTACATGAGCGGCACAGATAGAGGGGCCAGGGGGTAGTTTTGAACAAAGAGAGGGGTATTTTTAGAATTGCAGATGTGAATGTAAGAGGACAGAAATGGGCTGTGCAAAGGGACACTGCAAAATGGAAGGTCTAAAATGACTTTAGTTTGAAAAGTTACTTAATACATTATTTGATTTAAAATATTTGAAAAAGTTTAAAATATTAATTAAGGTCCTATATTGTACAAAATTGACTCTAGTGAGCTTTAAGGCATGTTATAATGTTGTTACCTTCTCAAAAACATAACAAAATTGTATTTAGTCTCTTCATGACATCACAAGGTGGAATAGAGCGTTTTGAGCTTTGGACATGTAGAGCATAATAAAGAGCGACTCAAACATGTGAGAATGAAACAAAACACAACTCCACGTATATTTTTGAGGAGGTAACAGTATAACATGACTTAAACCTCACAAGAGTCACTTTATATAGAGTCAAAATATAGATATAGATATAGTTATTTAGTAATTTTCGTTTATAACTGATTTGTTGTCATGTAGAGGAGTACCTAAGGCGTATCTCGGATGGCGTTTGGCCCAGTGCCTTCGCGATGGTCTCTCTCAGATCCTGGTACGATGAGTCCAGAGGCACAGACAGGGACAGGGTCTGGGTGAAGTGGACTTTCACCTGCACTGGACCTGCCTCTGGGGCCTGGGGGACATCTGACAGCTGGGGAAAGAAGAGAAAAAAATGAACATTACAGGAAACATATTTTGAACAATAACATACATAGCTCATTAATAATTCATAATAGAAACAGATCTGTTCAATACTGCAGAGCTGATAAGCCTCTGCAGAGTGGCATTTCACCATAGCAAGCATTAGAATTTGTTTCATGAGAAAGATGGCTACATGACATTTTAGAACCCTACATGTATGACCCGGAGTCAGATTTGTGAGTACAGAGAGATAGGTGGAGATAAGGGGTAGGTGAGAATATTTTCTGAGCTTTCAAGGCATGAAAGCAGGAGAATACAGGATTACTCAAACATGCATGAATGAATAAACTACAGTAATGATGGGGAAAAGCATTATAATACCTTGTTTCTAGCTCTAGTTGCTGTCTCAGACTTTTCCTACATGTCGTCATTATAACATTCCAACTGTTCCCCATAACCTTCATCCTATAT
The DNA here is from genome assembly GCA_029959045.1 of Taenioides sp. WSHXM2023. Classification (NCBI taxonomy): domain Eukaryota; kingdom Metazoa; phylum Chordata; class Actinopteri; order Gobiiformes; family Gobiidae; genus Taenioides; species Taenioides sp. WSHXM2023. The sequence continues at coordinate 7,954,038 of CM057089.1, forward strand.
CTCGACCGCAGCAGCACAATTATTAGCCTCCCCAGACTTTCCCTCTACCCCACCAGAGAAGAATCAAAAGGAAAATACAGTATTATCCACAACAACGCCAAGCTTTCAATCCTTAACTTTGTTTAATATTATTTCAGTGACGCATTCGTGTAAATGGTCACTTTTCTACCTTCAAGGCTCTCAAAGCGAGGACACAATGATAGTATTCATCTCTAGGAGCTGGAATCGCTCTGCCAACCTGTGGCCGCTCAACTAATGCTGTTTATGTTGAGAATGGAATCCAAACTGAGCTACTGCGGGTGGTTAATGTAAGCCTTTTATCATCATTACTGAACTGCACACAGCTTTTCAACAACAAGGAGATTGAACTGTTTTGAAAAAAAAGAGAGAACAAAACATTAAAGGTGCACTGTGTAATGTTTTGGTGGAGGAGCGAAAACAGCTTGTCTCCATGGAGATGTCATTGTTTTGCCTGGTTTGACACTATGACGTTGAACACATCTGTCAGCTATCATTTATTTAATTATGATGTTTTTAATGGTCAAAAATACCTTGAAAAACACTGTGAATGAGCTCATCTGTCCTTGGCATAGTGGTGCCACTGCTTGTCTCCATGGAGATAGATACAGTACGTTTAATGCCATACTGTTGAACATTATAGGCAAAAAATTATAGGCAAAAAAGTTAAATAATGCTTCCAACTTTAAACAACTTTAAACATTTAAACAACACTGCTGTCGCTATTTCATTAATACTCCAACTGAGTTTTGATTTTTTTTTTTTTTTTTTACAAGAAACACTGTGGAGCAAAAACAGAGAATTCCAGCCAAACAGAATTGCTTATTGACTAAAGCATCTGAATGAAAGATCAATTTAGATTCACACTTTGCACACAACCCACAATAACTACTTTGTCATTGTCAGTGTAGAGTTATTCTTTGAACACAGGCTCAGAGTAGAGGTAATAAAATAAAAACCATGGACTCCCGGGGTTGTCAAAAATATCAAAAAATGCTAAGCAATACTAAAACTAGATACTAATTTGAGCAGGTATTGAAACTAAAAAAGTCAGAAGGACAGGACAGAAATGAATAGCTTTCCTGAATGTTTCTAGAATGATCTTGAGCTGTATCAGAACAAGTATAAGAGCACATAGACTAGTATACACCCATGGACCACTGAGGGATTACACAGATATAGGGCCACATGGTAATAAAAGAAAGTACTACCATTTAATGTTGAAAATCGCATTGTAGTATTTATTATCATCATAGTATCAGAATCTGTATCGAGTCTATTCCTTAGTATCAAAAACGAACACAAAATTTTAATATTGTGACAACACTACTACAACTTTTTAGCGAATACAATATAAATTTGGTTTCTAAGGCAAACCGAGAACTTTGCTACTACCCAAGCTGAGTATTTTACTGTACATTCTTATTGTACACACAGGATTAGGCTTGCAAAGGTGGACTATGTAACTTTTTGATGGAGGGGTCTCCATAGTGATCTTAATGTTTTGCCTAGAATGTTCCAGAGTATTGCATTTAACTCATTTATCTCCTTAGAGTAGAGAATGACAATGAAGTTACACGTCATAGCTGTTTAGAGGTGTCCCCGCTCACAATAAAGATACTTGTTTCTTTAAGCAATGAAATGCTATACTTTGGAACATTCCAGGCAGAGCAATGACATCTCCATGGAGACAAGTAAGCGGTCAGAAAAGTTACGCAGTGCACCTTTTAAATTATGTTCAGTTATTAGATGAAACGGGGAGAAAATGTCAATTCTACAAAGTCAAACCTAAGCCAGCTCACTCAAATCACTGCTAACCACTCTGCCAGTGCGTCACCAATGCAGCCCACACTCACAAATGTCAAACTTCCTTTAACTTTCTTCATTTCCTGCACTTGTACTTAGAGGTGACTTGTATAATGCAGCCACAGATGTCACAACTCATAAAATACAAACAGAAAATGTTTTGTCCTTTAACGTCTAAGTGAGTAATCCAGGACATACCAGACAACGTCCCGCTGGGCTCTAAAATGCATTTATTCAACCTAAGACGTCACCAACAGGCTAAAAATAGATAGAAAGAGTCTGCAGTGACTGTAAGAGGAGACGGGCTTGTTAAAGATATTGATTCAGCTTTTAAAAACTTTTAGAAAAGGTTGCATGTATGTAACTTTTTGGTCACATGCTTGTTGCTATGGATTTGGCACTACTCCACGCTATGACATTAAACAGCTACCTTACATGTATTCAATTAGAGTTTGTTTTATTGCTCAAAAATACGTAGAAAAACAGGCATTCTGGCTGTGAGCGGGGTCGCCTCTCCACAGATCTGACCTGTAACTTCGTTTAGTTTGATCTTCATGACGATAGAAAGGTTTAATATGATACTGTGAAACATTCCAGACAAAGCAATAAGATCTCCATGGAGAAAAGGATTTGACGGGCCCTCCACATGAAAAGTTACACAATGCAGTTTTGAAATAATGTATGTAACCAAGAAAAGGGTCTAGACTGAACACTTTTGGTCAAAATGGTTGGATTAGTGGCTGCTCCCTCTGCTGGTAACATGGCAAATTTATTCAAGTAGACCGTAAGTTGCATTGTATCGCATTGTCTATTCAGGACTTAGGGTGACACAAGCTATAGACAAATACATTTCAACACAAACAAAGCTGTATGTGTCCTTGCTTTGGCAGTGCAATGAAAAAAAAAAAAAACACTCTTTACAGTTTTAAAAAGTTGCAGATTCAAGTTTTTCTCAGTGCAGACTGTCTGCAGGTGCTGGGGTGCTTCGTCCTTTTAGGTTTAAACTAACTGGATTTCAGCATTGAACCTGGCAACCCAAATGAGCGACACGTGAGGTTCATTCTGCTTTCTGTTTGGATAGATAAACAGCTTAGCCGTCATGTCTAATGTTTTTGTAATTAAGAATAAATCAGCATTATAATTGTTATCAGTAAGAGCTAAAAATATCTGCCTTATATCTGGGGGCACAGGTCAAGTTTAAGCAATTTAAAATCAAGACATGGAGTTCCTTTAAGTATCACTAAGCTACATCCTCCTGAACCTTCAGAAAGGCAAAAGGTACATTTTCTGAATGAGTCTAGTACAGATATATGGGATTCAAAATGGCACCTTGAATGCCTTGAAATTACTCTGTCTATACTTGCTTACTTTTCCTGGAACCTTGACCTGTTTGACCATAGTCACTTTGAAAATCTAAACCATTTCCCAACTCACGTCTACCTGAGCTTCAAACCATGTTGATCGAATAAATATTTTTTGTTCGTTTTGATGGAGAAACATTGTTCAGCAGTTGTATTACCTGATTGTCTGAGTTTTCTGTCTGGGTATTAGGCGTAGGGTCTGGCAGAGGAGCTTTTGTGACAAAGGTGACAGATGGAGGAGGACTGGGCTCTGGACGGTGGGCTGCAAAAAGTTGTACAGATAATACAATTTAAAAATGTATTGTGTGAAAAACTTGTTATTTTATGTTTTACATGCTAAACACTGAAGGACTACCACTAAACAAGACTTAGTGTTTTAAAACATTTGAAAATTTCTACAAAAATAGAATGAACCACAACTAGTATGAAGAATTATGATACAGTAATATGTTTGTTTTTTTTTTTATTTACCTCTAGGGGGCGGTACAGGGCTGGGTGTGACCTGTGGACGGTTGGGGGGCATGAATTCGGGAGGGAGAGGGATGCCGTTAGGAATCCTCTGTAAATAACAGACAATACATGCACCAATAAACAAAATAAAACCACCAAGACACAAAGAACAGAGACGAGAATAAACCTTAAAATAAAAATATCCAATATGTCTTCCCTACATGATTTGAGCTCTCACAACGGGGCAGTATTTGAAGGAGAAAAGTAGAAGAAGTACTTTACATTGTCCCTTTTGCCTTTGGTTGACCTCACGTCCACAGGCTCCAGCAGGGACACAGGCAGAAGTCCTCTCTGGAAGCAAAAACAACGAAAGTTAAAACAGTTTACAACTTTTATAAATAATATATAAACAACTTATTACAATTCAAATGAATAAAATGAAAGATTACCCAAGTATTTTTTGAATGGAGATGACTTTTGGTGAGTTTATGGTGTTGTTTTAATATTTGTTAGGCCTCAGAAAAGACACAAACCTCAACCGTTCTAAAATGAGAAGTGTCCTCCAGTGCAGTATTCATTTTATTTGTGTACTTTTTAACATGTTGTTAGTGACATCCAGCCACAGCTCTCTGTTCACTGCCTAATCTTTAAATATTTATTCATTTTAGCACGACTCAGTGAAAATCCCATAGATACACAATTGGACAGGAACTAGTGACGCTAACAGTGAGGCAATCGGATATTGAACTTGTTATTTATATTAGAAGCAGAGTGTAGAAAATAAGTAGAAGTAGAAAAATGGTATGGTCTGATATAGTTCTAATTGGTTTGTATGTGGTTATGTGAGTTGATACTTTGCAGCTGACAGTTTTTCAGTTACTCTCACCTTTTTTGTTGAAAATCACACACCTAAACAGGATAATTAACACTCGTATTGATCACAGGCTCCTGAAAATGTGCTGTTTAAATCCATTTTGTATTTTTTATTAGTTTTAAATCTTAAAAATGCTAATACGTGCATTGTGTCACCATGATAACTGATAAACATTCTGCCATACATATCCATGAAGAACACCCCCAGCGTAATGTCACTGCAAAGTATCAACACACTAGTCCTTAAAGTGTTTTTCAATCTGTTGTATGGGTACTCCTTCACAAAGAAAGATCATTTTAATGCCATACTGAAGAACATTCCAGAAAAAGCAAGAACATCTCCATGGAGACAAGCAGGTGACAGACCCTCACCAGTAAAGTTACCCAGTAGTACACTATTAATTAAATTTAGACTGAAAATTGTCCTGCAATAGTTGAAATTTGAGAGGCATTTTCAGAGCTTGTTAGTGGTAATATCTCACCTGTCCATCATAAATCACTGAGGTCATTCCATCTTTGTCCTCCTCGCCGAACAGGAACACCATAGCGCCGCCTGGGACTGTGAGCTGTCCTGCGTCACGGGACATGTACGGGGCTTTCACTCGCATGTAACGAGAGTCTCTGGAAAAGGGACGTAAGAGCAATTTGGTCACATGACTGTAACAAAATAAATAAATGAATAATGGCAGTGAAATGTGCAGTTTCCTGTTGATTTGCAAAAGGGAAGTTAAAGGTGCATTATGTAACTTTTATGCTTGTCTCTATGTTGATGACCCACAGTATGGCATTATACTTGTCACCTTTTATTCAGGTAATTTATGTTTCTAAAAAAATACCCTGAAAAACATGCATTACTGTAAGCAAGGTCACCTCTCCACATATTTAACTTGGTCTAGTGGAGTCACTTGCTTGTCTCCGTGGGGATAGATAAGTTTAATTTAATACTGTGGAACATTCCGGGCAAGTAGCGCAGTGGTCCCCCAATTCGATGGTGGGAGGATCGATTCCTGCACAGGCCATGTTCTGTCGTTGTGTCCTTAGGCAAGACACTTCAGCCCAATATGGTGTGAATGAATAATGACAGTTACAAGAGTAAGGCATTATTAAGTAACATCACCATGGAGACAAGCAGATAACAGACCCTCCGCCAGAAATGTTACATGGTGCACCTTTAAATGAGTAAAAATATGAGGGAATAATTGTTTAACTTAAAATTTAAAACTTAAAAAAGCCTGGTAAAGATTTGGACTTTAAAAACACAAAGAAGCTTCACAATTTCCACAAAAAGTCTAGGATCAGTGTTAAAACACGGACAAAAACTAAAAAAAATAAGCAATTCCTATCAAGTTTAAGAGGAGATACTCACTGGGCTCCTTCAGCTTTGGGCTCATAAAATCCAGGTTTCTAAACAAAAGTAGAAAGTAAAATAATATAAGCCAAAAATATTATAGAATAAATAATTATGCTCTGTTTGTACCTGTAGTCTCAGTGGTTCAAATCCTCCAAAGTCATCATTGGGAATCATGGAGGAAATGACCTACATAAAAAGTATTGTAAGTATTGAGTATCTTTTATTTATTTAGGTATTTGTATTGTCAAATGTACCTTAGCTTTTCCCAGGAAGTCCCTTTCTTTTAGCTGGTCCACTTCACGTTTATTGGGTCTAAATACTACTCCTTCAGGGATCAGCAGTGGAGCTAGAATTTCTCTATTCTGTCACAATACAAATACGTAAAAACATGGTAAAAACAAGTTGAATGAAAGCTCAACTTTACAGAAAACAAGCTTTGAAAATCTATACTTTAATATATGTATTGATAATATCTCAAAATCATGCCTTTTGCTGACAATTTGACAAATAGCCTTTTCTAAGTCAATTGTTTATTCTACCTTTTTATTTTTTAAGCAGTAATTACCCCGTGTGCTTCTATTTGTCACACTGGGTTAATTACTGGGGAAAGTTCACTAAAGGCAAAACAATAACATCTATCAAATAATTACACGCTTTTAAAATATGTAAAAACGTCACTTTGAGGACAAAATTTCATTGTGACTAGCAGACAGATCTATACATGGGGGTTTTTTTTCATATATTGTCTATTTGTCTTGTTTTAATACAATTTAGTGCATAGACTGAGACAGGGAGTGTGACGTCACCCATAGCGTTCAACTTCAGTCAGATGAAGCTCACCAAGGCTAGCAGTTATTTGGAGTCGTGTTCCATATTCGGAATAGGAATTTATTTATGGACAAAATAGTGAAATAAAAACACCAGGATCATGTAAAGTGGGTTAATACGAACATTTTAAGACCAAGTTACAGCGAGAGGGTTGATAGTTTTTCAATGTAAAGTCAATTAGAGCCAGAGTCGATGAAGACGGAGGTGCCCCCATGCTCACTTCCTATTTGGAAAGCTGCAGCTAGCGGGTTAGCTATGTCTATGTTTATAAATACAGTCTATGGTTTAGTGTAGACTTGGCCTTGTTCTAGTCCTGGTTTATTTCTGGTCTAATCCAGTTCTATAAAATGGTACTAAAACTGTCTCCAGAACTAAATCATTCCTGCATAGTTTGACTGTTTAATGTATAATGCCTTCCCACAATGAACACTGTATAGGGAAAACCAGAAATGCATTTAAAGGCACCTTTCTGGGCACTCAAGGACACCGTACAAACAACACACAATTAAAAACAGATGTACATTTGAAAATGCAGGGCAGGCTAATATATTATGAAGACATACCTTGACTATGTCCATAGCCGTCTCTATATTAGGTCCCTTCCCCCCTGTCCTCTCTCTGGACACTGTCTCCAGCACCTCCTGTGCCTGGTCCCAGTGTCCCATACGAGTGTAGGCTACTGCTGCGTTATACAGAACCTATAAGGAAAGAAGAGCATATTAGTATAAAGGTACAACATAGTAAAACACTGTGAGAGCCTTACTAATCAATGTACATCTTACACAGTTTACACATTTGAATACAATAAATATAGCTGTGTTTGCACTTGGCCTGGTTTGATCCTGGTGACTTGGTTTGGTCCTGTTCTAGTCCTGGTTTAGCTCTGGTCTAGTGCAGGTTTAGTTCTGGGTTTTCTAATATGTGGTAGGGCTGGTAAATGCAGGGCAGAAGAGAGGGGAAGACATAGGGGTCTGTTGTTCCGGGTCCTAAGGTTTTAGGGGCCCAGAATTGGACCGTCTTCCTGTTCATTTATATGAGGGGGGCCCATGTGAGGCTTCTTGCCCCCAGCCCTCAAATTTCTGTCGACGAGCCTGGGTTAATGTATCAGTTTTGAATGAATTAATGGAGATTCAGTCACATTTAATAGTCAATTAGCTTGAGTCTGACTAAAATCAATCAATTTAAATAAATACTGGACATTTATATTTTTGTTTTTAAAGGAGAAAAAGTAAACAAAAAAACCAAAAAGACTGATCAATATGCAGAAAAAAAAAAAAAAAAAATCAAACCCATACAGGATACTATGACTGTGCTTATGAGAAAGACACTGACATTGCCTGCTTACTCCAGACTTTGGCCTCTCCAGCCACCACCGCCACTCACTCAAAACATCCAAGGTAGATGAAATATCTTGCCCAAGGACACAACAACTTACAGCACTGGTTGGAGCTGGAATTGAGCCACTGATACAGTAGAATTATCTCTTATACCAGTAACTTTCTTCCCATTGTCGACTTGTAATGATCAGCCAGGAAACTCGATATATTTGCATTATTCCAAGTGACAGCATTTTTTTTTTGTTTTCAGGAAATGTCATGATATTCTTGACGATTGTTTTGTCACGTCATTCTTGAGTTGTATCTTTGAGGCGCTCTGGAGCAGTGAGAAGAATGCGCCCTTGTGTAACCTGTGTTTTCAATGGCCCTTTGTTCACTACAGGTGTGTCTGAATCCTCACCTGCCATCTCCGCTCAGACTGACAGCTCTGAGCTCCTGCATTAGACTCTTTCATGAAAGGGAAAACTTAAAGGTGCGCATTGGAACATTTTTGACATCTGCTTTGGCGTCTCCATGGAAATGTTTTTTTAGAATGTTCACCTGTATTGTTTAAAGTTATTTTATGTGTTTTTATTGTTCACAAATACAGTGGAAAACAGGCATTGATACTTTTATTGGTGCTCAGCTCTGTCTTCAGTAACTCTAACTTTGAGATAGCTGAAAAGCAGTAAAAAAGGTAAAATAAACTAGAAAATATTCAAAAACTACCATTTTTACAGCAATCATACAATACAACAATATTTTGATTTGTATATATTATCGATAATCTTTTTGGAGGGGTTTCTTAGCACTTTTATGACAATTCAAAGAAAATATTTGTTAAATATACAGTACACTTTACTTACTGAAGGACTATTGTGTTCAAAGAAATATAAGATCTTGAGCTTGGACATTTTTCAGTATCTAACATGAGGATTATAATACTCCCAGATACTCCATGCAGAAAGGCACAGATGGGTACAGAAGTCAGAATTATCCTCAAATAAGAGCCATTTCATCACAATAATATTACTTAAAGGTGCATTGTGCAACTTTTCTGGTGGAGGGTCTATCACCTGCTTGTCTCTATGGAGATAGTATTGCTTTGCCTGGAATGTTTCATGGTATGACATTAAACGCATCTATCCAGCATTTATCCATTACGGGTGTTTTTATTGATCCAAAATACAATAACTCTAATAAATCTCTGTGAATAGGGTTGTCTTTCCACAGATCTGACCTGTAATGTAGCCTATAGTTGTCTCCCTTGAGATAGATTTAGATTTAGGTTTAATCTCTACCGTGGAACATTCTAGATTAAGCAATAACATCTCCATGAAGACAAGCAGGTGATGGAACCTCTATCAGAAAAGTTGCACAATGCACCTTTAAGTGCAGTCTAATAAATAACTCAAGTTAGAGTAAAGTTAGAGTATTTCTACTACTGCTCAAGTAAGAGTAACTGCAAACTGTAAAGGTTTATAATTTCAAATGAATGAAATTGGACAAATCACATAATGAAATCTGTCCATTTCAAATGATATACCATAACCAATTAGAAAAAGAACTTATATTTGACTAAATCATGTTTTTTGTCACTTACAGGCCTACTCACAGTGGGAGAAGTGACCATGTAAGAGTAATGTTGTAATGTAAATCTGTAAACAGACTGGCCCCAAGAGGGGGATTGGAGATTTCCTTTCTGTAAAACGTCTTTCGCTCAAACTGTCTTCCAGTGAAGGGAGCTAATCTTTGGTACTCACATAAAGACTATTACTGGAGTGTACATCTTTAAAAACAGAATGGGAGAGAGAGGAATGAGAAAGAGTGAAATGCGAGTATGTGTGAGTTTGTATGTTTGTGATATGTTTGATATTTGATTCTCTTGACACATTCATTCACTGTATTTATTGCTTTTTCATCCAATAATCCCACAGATTTAGTTTAAACGCATTCGCCTTGGCTGTAAACACTGTGGTACCTGCATCAGATTACTGAATTTTTAATCTATGTTTGTGTATCTGTCCCTATTCAAATAAACAATACATAAATAAATAAACGATGTTACACAATATGTTACTCAAGTAGAAGTAAAAGTACAGTGTCTGAAAACTATTCAGTGAAGTAGAAATTCATAAAGAAGTTACTCAAATGTAGCCCACTTGAGTAAATTAATCTCTGCAAAAACACAACACAACATGGATCTATAATAAGATCTGATTATACTTCCACGGGTGAGACTATTTTGTGACCGTCTGCCATCGTGATCGTTTTGGGATGTTAAAAGGTGCTGACCTGCCAACTGTAGAGCTTGAACCTAAGTCCCAGCTGTTTGTAGTCGATCACAGGGTTTCCTCTCATGTGTTTCTGAGCCCAGATACAGTCCGACAGAGCCTCCTCCAGCCTGCCCAGCATGAACAAAAATAATACCAAACAACACAATTAAAGGTGCACGGTGTAACTTTTCTGGTGGAGGGTCCGTCAAATGCTTTTCTCTGTGGAGATGTTATTGCTTTGGCTGGAATGTTTCACAGTACGGCATTAAACCTTTCTATCTTCAAGGAGACCAAACCAGACAAAGTTACAGGTCAGATCTGTGGAGAGGAAACCCGCTCACAGTCAGAATTCCTGTTTTTCTAGATCATTTTTGAGCTTTAAAACCACCTGTAATTGAATTGAATTGAATAAATGTAAGGTAGAGCTGTTTAATGTCATACTGTGGAACATTCCAGGCAGAGCAATGACGTATCCATAGAAACAAGCAGGTGACGGCCCACCAACCAAAAAGCTACATAGAGCTCTAAATTAAAAAAAAAAAATCTATTCTACTATACGCTACTCTAATACTATTTTATATACTATTCTATATTACTACTAATTTGGTTGGAATAAAGCACAAGCTGGAAATTATATGTGTAATACTGCCTGTGTCATCCCTCGTACAGGTCGGGTCTATAGCAAACAAAAATTCAGTTCAGGTCTGCTCTGGTGTCCCCTTCCAGTTCAATTTCATTTTCATTTTCTTTTAGTAAAACTTTGTATATTGCTTTTGTCATTTTAGCCTGAAATATTCTTTGTGGTCTATTGGAGATCAAATGTGTGAGACTAAAAATTACATAACACTTGCATAGCTTTTCATGGCACTGAAATATAACGAGTGATTTTTATCTTTCCGACCTTGAAGGGTTCTAAATGCAGTCAATTCAAAGCACAATGCTGCCCCCTACCTGTCCAACAGCATCATCACAGTTGATCTCTGAAAGAAGCCCACAGCCAGGTGCTCATCCTTCACCAGAGCCAAGTCTAAAGCCTGAAAAAAATATGGAAAAGTATTACTATCATTTGCAGAAAAAAACATTTGCGAAGAGCAGAATTCTGACTTATATGAATACATTTTAAATTATGGAAATATTATGGAAAAAATTGTGTTAGAATTCTAAAGTTTATGGGTTTAGGAGAAATTATTCCTTACTGATTTGAAGGATTTTGTGAGGATGTTTCAATATTCAAATAATATAATATTTTAGTCCAGGCACTCCAGAAAAGTAAAAGTCACATGAGGAAAATGTATAGTTAAAAGGCAAAAGCGAACATGTTTTGACCATCATCAGGGCTTAGTAAGAGTCATAAAACTAAAGGCTTTTTAACTGTACTTTTCCTTGTGCGACTTTTACTTTTCTAGAGTGCCTGGACTTCATTTTGTCTAAAGTTCTAATCCTTTTTCCAAGAGTGCTATTTTATTAGAATTTTGTAATTACTATGACAGAGGACAGAGTGGTGCCCATACATTCAGTGCCAGGTCGGGCCGTCCCAGAGCCAGGTGGGCAGAGGCCATGTTGAAGAGCGTGCGGGCGGTGGGCTCGGTGATCTGCTCCAGGGTGGACACACAGCCCTGCCAGTCCTGAGCGTCCACCTTCTGAACAGAGGAGGCCCACAGCTGGAGGAAGTCTGTGTACAGCATTCTGGAGGAGAGACAAAAGGTACTACATAAATACCTATTCCAATACCATGATGATAAAAATTTAGACAAAAGAATATTATTTTTAACAGTAAATTGTAGTATTTTCTTATATCTGTGTAATCCCTCAGTGGTCCTGTAGGTTCCATAGTGGTCCAATGGGCGTATACTAGTCTATGAGCTCTCATACTTGTTCTGATCGTTCTAAAACTATTCAGGAAAGGTTCATTTCTGTCCTGTGAATGCGAATTTTTGGTATCAATACCTGCTCAAATGAGGATCTAGTTTCAGTACTAGTTATAATATTGATTAGTATGTGATTATTTTGTCGCCATAATTACCGTAATCTTATGTTATTTATTCAACCCTCCTCAGCTCAAATCTTATCACAGTACAGAAAAATAACAAAAAATTCCCCACTAGTACAAAGAAAAAGGACAGCGGATAAATATTAAAGGTCCTATATTACTTTACTTTACTTTTTTTTTTTTTTTTTTTTTACTTTATTTTCAAAAACATGTCTGGAGTTTTTTTGATCTGTTTTCTTTCATTCACACATGTTTGTGTAATCCTGCATTATTAGTCTGTTTACATCTCCAGAGCTCAAACTGCTCTGTTTCACCTTGTGATGTCATGAAGCGGTAGTTTTCAAACTAACTACGTTTTACCTTTTGCTCATTAGAAAATGGCAATTCCAGGGCTCAAATTATCCAAATCTTATGCAGGGTTTGTGTGTTTAAACATGTGTGAATGAAACAAAACACAACTCTATATAAACTAGTGTTGTCAAAAAATGTATAAATAATGTATTACTAATAGATACATAAACTACTCAAATTAATAGGTATTTATACAGGAAAGAAATGCAAAAAATCAAATAAATGGGACAAAACTGGACACGTAGATTGAACAGTCAGGACTAAACTTCCTTCTTAGCAACAAAACTGAGTGTGAATTTTTATATTACAATGAAATACTCTAAACTATATAACTATAAGCTTTTATGAGGAAAAATAACGTGACATCATACGGGCAGGCCCACTGTAATTTGACTTCACTATATCCTGGTGGACGTCACTTCTGTGTAAATGCAGGTGAGGCTTTATCATCAACTCTGGGTATGTTTTTGATGAGGAAACAACATCTTTTATTACATTATTATAAATAGCATATTATGGGGCCTTTAACTCCCAAAAATTGTTCCATCTAACTCATATTGTCCAAAAAACTAGTGTAGTTTTCTTGTATTACATAGTGAATACACAGTGTTTCAGGCTATACAACAATTACTTTTGTGACTAGTAAGTACTCTATGTCAACTCCCATATCTACTTCTTGTACTTCTTGCACTACTACTCTAGCTACTGGCTCCACAGACCTGTCATATTGTTGTAGTACTAGTCTACTATATTATTATGCAATATAGTAATTACTGTAGTTACCCACTGTTAGTTGGTGGTTACTGAGTTGAAGAGTGCAAGCTGTATCTTATTTTAGAAACGCAGACACTTAGAAAATATTAGAGCAAAAGTAAAGTAACAACAATTCCAAATATTTTAATAAAAAACACTGCACTTGTAACATAGATGTGTGCATTTCCATATATGCGAGCAATGTACTGTTTATTGAGACTAGTGTTGTCCAAAATTTCAAACTAAATTTTGATACTAAGAAATACACTTAATACCGATACAAAAAATACAAAAATACAATACAAAAAACACTCTTTCTTAAGACAGTAGAGTTGTATTTTGTTTCATTCACACAATTAAGATCATTCTAAAGCTATTCAGGAAAGGTTCATTTTTTTGTATTTTTTATATCCAAACCTGCTTAAATGCATAACTAGTTTTGATATTAAATTGTGTATCGATTAGTATCTGATTTTCGATATTTTTGATCAACCTAATTGAGACTAGATAGCTCAAATTCTTCTTATTTAAACAACATCCTTAGGCACTTGCACCGCCCCTTTAAGTATGTGGAAAAGCTAGTAAAATTTGTATTCAAATCAGTTGTAACTCCATGAGCTTTTTTCACACAACACAATACAGTCTACTTTCAACTTTACAGTTCTTTCCATAATCATCATATCCTTACCTTTTTCTATTATCCGTCATGTGTCTTCAGCCTGTTTCCAGCGCTGCGTGAAATGAATGTGCGTCTCTCTCCAGAACAATAAAGATTTACGGGCAAGTGTGGCTCACAGACTCCGCACCTTCAGCTCAAACCAGGAAGCGCTCCAGCCACATTCCCGAGCAGGTGAGACAGGTGACAGGTGCAGACGGCAAGGCTCGACTTTCACTGTATTTGACATGTAAATACAGAGACAGGTGCAGGGAATTATCGTATGACCAGATCAGCACAACTTCCTAATGGAAATCTGCACAATAGATGAAACATAACATTACAGATAACATTTAAATTAAAATAACAGAAAAAATAACTACTTTTAAATAATAGCAGAACATATAGTTGACTAAAAGAGGATATATTTAATTATAATGCATATTTTGGTGTACACATTCATTGTATATGTTTGGGTATGTACAAGATTGATTTGAAAAGTAGTAGTAATAGTAGTAATCAAAGTTTGTAAATGTTTTGTTATTACACTCTACCTGACATAACCTGTTTCATATATTTCAGGCCACAGAATTGTTCTTTAGTTCTGAACAAAATGTTTTTATTCCCAAAGTGTTTTGAAAATACACTAAGAGTATGGAGATATAGATTTGAATTAAAAATAACATAAAACAAGATTAGTGGGAACTTAAACAGCACTGGGAAATGGCTGCATTGTTGTAGACAATTTCTAAATCAAAGAGGGTCAAGCTTGATGTTAAAGGTGCATTGTGTAACTTTTCTGGTGGAGGGTCCGCCACCTGCTTGTTTCTATGGAGATGTCATTGCTCTGCCTGGAATGTTCCACAGTATGACATTAAACAGCTCTACCTTATATTTATTCAATTACAGGTGGTTTTATAGCTCAAAAAACAGGCATTCTGACTGTGAGCGGGGTTGCCTCTCCACAGATCTGACCTGGAACTTAGTCTAGTTTGAGCTCCATGCAGATAGAAAGATTTAATACCATCCTGTGAAACATTCCAGACAAAGCAACAGCATCTCCATGGAGAAAAGCATTTGATGGACAAGCCACCAGGAAAGTTACACAATGCACCTTTAATATACAAACTAGGGTTGTCAAAAATATATAAATAATGTATTAATAACAGACATAAATACATAAACTACTCAACTGAATAGGTAAAATAAACATGACATAACTGGACAAGTATTTTAATAGTCTTGATCTTTATCAGAGGTTGGATAAGAAACTATAGTTTGTGTTGAAAATTACATTCTATTGTCTGTCACTGTGGTATCAAAATTAGTACTAAGATGAGTTTTTTGTATTATGACAGAATTACTATAACTATAACTATGACTTCATGCATTTATGGGGAAAAATAACATTACATCATACTGGGAGGCCCATTGTAATATGAGTTTACTGTATCCTCCTGGTGTACGTGACTTCTGTGTTAATCCAGGTGAGGCTTTATCATTGTGCTGCTCTGACGGAAGCTTCCATTTAAAAAGCAAAGTTTACATAAGAAATGCATTCTCTGTGACTACTGACCAGTTTGACCCCAGTTTAACAAGGAAACCAGAAAGATATTTGTGGGAAAGATTAAGCAATAACCATGTGTTTGTTTATGATAAGAAATTAAACATTAGTCTGGTTTCTGGTCGACTTCACATTGCTTTTTCCAGTTAAAGAACACATATTATACATTCTTGGGGCTTTAATTCCCTTTTAAACATTTTGGTCACCTTGGGATAAGTATTTCATATTTTGTAACTTAAAATAACATGGAAAATATACTATATACTGTTTCCCTAAGGTAGGCTTTGGAGCGCCCTCTGCTGTTAGCAATGGGAATAAACAGTGGGAAAATAAATGAACCCCCAAGGCAATCTGAATGCTTTGCTAATAGAGCCATGCATTAGGTGTGGACACAATTTGAACACAGAACAAGTCCGGTCAAGGTTTACGGGCTAAAAACTGCGCAAGAAGATTTTCATCTGTGATGCAACAATCCAAGCAAAATGTGAACAGAGCTTTCAGAGAAGATCTGATTACTGAAACTGTCACGAATGAAGCAAAATACAATTCCATGTATGTTTTTGATGAGGGGACAACAATATAACATGGTTTAAAGCTAAAAAAAAGTCAAGTGTCTATTAAGTTAATACTATTGTGACATACTATATAAGGTTATTTTTACTCACTTACCCAGCAGATTATCAGATGCTTTTTTTGTGTGTGGATTGCAGGATACAGCCGTGGGACTATGAACAAAGACAAGGGGGCTTTCCTACTCTCACACACCTGGGATATGGTCCTGAAGAAGTCCACCTGCAGAGGGGAGAATGTCAGTGCCAAATCCTGAGTGAATCAAGAAATGACACATAAACATGATAGGGTTAATAAAAATAAAAATCAAATAAACCAGGTCTAAATTGTTTAAAATAGTAGTAGCTGGGGTCTAACACATTTTAAATCTAAAAAATGTTTAAATCTAAAAATGTTGTGTTTATCTTAAAGTACTTTTACAATCTTTAATCTTCAATATTTGAACCTCAACCATGACAATCACAGGCATGTTTTAGCACATTTCCAATTGATTCCCATTTGCCATAATATTGTCAGATTACAATCATCTGGAAAATTCTAAAACATATATCGAGATATTGAATTTGATCAAAATGGCTTACTCCTTTTTAGTAGACCTAAAACATAAATGTATGTGTTTGAGAAAAAATAATGCACAAAAATGTATCTTACGTATATATTGCTTACAGTTTTTACTTCCTGTTTTTTTACCCATGTCTCATAGTACTACTGAATCAGAAATCAAGAGATGAAGAGATAAAATACACTTGTACGTGCTCCTTTTTCAGAGTGAGTAAGAAGTGTTATGTAGCCTACAAGGTGAACCGGCCACACAGGCTCAGTCTGAGGTTTCCTATTAATATGGAGCAACAATGTGGAACACCAGTGACACACCCACACACCCAGAATACACATGACAATAGGGAATGACAATGCACCATGGCCTACAGGGATCAGTAGACCTATTAAACAAATACATCATGTTCCAGTTCACATAAACCTGTGAATATTATGACAGAACTCTTTACAAGCTACATAACCTTCAGTTTGACAAAGTTATGTCAAACTGCACTGCAGTAGCCTATATGTAATATTTATAGACTGTCTTAACTGCAGAAGCCTATGTGTAATATCTGTATATAAAGTGAAAACACTTTTACTTTCAGTTTATAAATCAAGTTATCCCATTGCAATTGGAAAATGGGAAAAGGTGATTAGTCTATAGCAAGTTGTTGAATGTTGTTTAAATCATATATTTTTTTAAAGAAAATATTATGAGCCATCGCTGTAACAATTTTAGAATAGATCCATGGGCTGATTTTGCTAGTGGGCATTTTTTTCTTCTTCATACCGCTGTATAAATGAATATGAAATGAATGACATTCAGTTAAGTGCGCACTGCCCAGCCACAGTGTGACATTAACAAATTGTAAAAAGCATTCTTAAGGATAAATAAAACATGGTCCGGCAACTCACCTAAACCGTGCAGTAGTTTCCCTGATCAGTTGGTCTACTCCGCACTTTTCGCGGTTTATAAACGGGACAGAAGAAGCTAATCCTCAAACGTCCCGTGGCTCTTAAACGCGTCCCGGATCACAACATTAGTCATGTGACACGTGGGACTGACGCATGCGCAGTGAGGATCGTTCAACCACTTCTCTGCTCCTTTCCTTCAGCTGTTTTTACCCACTTTCGTCCAAAATGAGGAGGATTTTGGGCATTTTAGCGGTTACTCTCATTCTTTGTTTGACAGTGGGGCTGGACGCTTTACCATTTCACAGTCTGATTAAGGTAATAATGTTTAATGTCAAAGTTTATTCCTTAGCCTCGTCTGATCATTCAAAGTCTAGATTTCTCACGTGACAGAAGTTATGTCAAGATCATTAATTGTTAGATTTGTTTGTATTATTATTATTATTATTATTATTATTATTATTATTATTATTATTATTATTATTATTATATGAGCTCGCACACCCACATGTCCAGAAATCTGCTCATCTAGCTAAATATATTATTACAGTAGCTCATAGGTCTAGGATAATGGATCAATGCACATTTTACAAATATTCATTTATTTTACACCAATTTACACGGTTAATCAGTAAAAAAGTGGTTTTGGCGTTTATCCAATCCATCCTATCCAATCCACTTTATTTCTATAGCACATTTAATAAACAGACAGTTTCCAAAGTGCTGCACAAATACATAGAAATAACAACAATAATAATATAAGGATAAAATAAACGCTCAGACTTAATTATACAAGTCTTAAAACATTAAAAGCAGTAAAATAAAATAGAATAGCAATAAATAAAACCAATAAAATAAGTTAAAAATAAATAAAAGACACAGAGGACCACACAACTCACGCGGTGTTAAAAGCCAGAGAGTAAAAGTGAGTCTTAAGACGAGACTTAAAACACTCCACTGTGGGGGCTGTTCGGACCTGGGGGGCAGAGCGTTCCAGAGTTTGGGGCCGGCCACAGAGAAGGCCCTGTCCCCCCTGGTTTTAAGTCTTGTCTTAAGCTGAGCTGGAGCTGGCCCTCGGACCTCAAAGCACACACGGGGATGTAAATTTGGAAGAGGTCCGAGACGTATTGTGGCGCCAGTCCATTCAAAGCTTTAAAAGCAAACAATAAAATCTTAAAATCAACTCTAAATCAAGAAAAAAATAAATAATAAATATTAAAATAAATAGCAAAATGTACAGTATCCTTTTATTTATTTCATGAAATTTACCTAACAGAAAGAAAGAGAAGTCAATACAATTTGGAAAGGCAAATTTAGGTAATTCTAGAAATGTACACTGCATTGACCAGTTAAAAAAACAGAATAATCACTACTTTGAAACTCCACTAATTTCACTAACTAACTAAACAATCAAAGGAAACATGTCCACACTTCTTAATATATTTCTTTTCTTTATTTTTATGTTTTCAGTCTAAACAGCATCATGCATCCAGCACAGATCCGCAGTTTACAGAGAAGTACTTCACCCAAATCATGGACCACTTTAACTTCAACAGCATGGGCAACGGCACTTTCCAACAACGTTATCTCATCACAGGTACAAAAACGTTAGGAATTCTTTTTAAATTATGAGTTTATAGTTTTCTTGTATTCCTAATCTCACTGCGTCTTTGCTTGTCTAGATAAATACTGGAAAACCGGCTATGGCCCTATATTTTTTTACACCGGTAATGAAGGAGACATCTGGGAGTTTGCCCTGAACTCTGGATTCATCATTGAACTGGCAGCTCAACAGGGGGCCTTGGTCATATTTGCAGAACATGTAAGAAAGAAAGCTGCACTATTTCTTTATTTAGACTTGAAAACACTGGCTTTATTTGAATATACTAATATATGTGAGTACTGGATCTCATTCTGGCTTTGAAATACATGAGTTTTAGGATTATATGACTTCAGGAAATAGGAAGTAGTTACACATTGACAGTATCAGCTGTACTGTGTATGACTGTAATCACGTAAACCGGACTACACTGTTACATAATCAGTATAAATGTGATTACGTTTTACAAATATTTAGCAAGATCTCGTGCCACAACATCTCACGAAACAAAATTGCCACAAGATTGTGCACACATGCTGAAAATGATCTCGTGAGATTTTTTTTTCCCCCCATGTTTTTACGTTTGGATTGGTTTAAAAAAAGCTGTAGTCCCAGGAAGCACTGCTACAATGACAGCAGAAATATTAAATAAAGTAAATCAAAAATGGTGAGGCCAAAACTGGGAACTGGATTTCTCAATTTATTTATTATAAAGAATCTCAAAATCTTGTCTCGTTCTCATAATCTCGTCTTGCAGAAACTGTATCTTGTCCCACCCCTGGTATCTTAGTTAAAAGTCCACAACAGGCGAGGCTTAAAAGCAAACAGACAGTGAAGATGACCGAGCTTGTAATATAAAAACTTACTGTGATAAAGTAAAAAGGACTTTTATTCTGATTCCAACAGACTGCCTCTGACTTTTGACCACATTTTACATTATCAGAGTAAGTTTTGACACTACAAGCTTGGTCATCTTCACTAACACATTTAGCTGTAAATTTATCAGCTATTTTTACAGTCTTCTTGTACACAGTTTACTTGTCATTCTAATTTTTCATATTTTGATATCATCTTGTAAACGATATTCACAAGATGATACAGTATGTTTGAGTGTGTGCTTAATAGACAGTTTGGCAGCCATGTTTCCCTCAGCCTGCCCCGAGGCATCTGTGGCTACAGAAAGCGCATCGTGTAGCTTTTCCGGTGGAGGGTTTGCTGCCTACTAGTCTCCATAGTGATGATCCTGCTTTACCATAAATATTCCACAGTATGGCATTAAACTTGTCTATCTTACAGGTCGTTTAATGCCGTACTGAGGAGCACTCCTGGCAATGCAATAATAATCTTCATGAAAACAAACAAGCAGGTGATGGACCCTCACAGAGAAAAGTTACACAGTGCACCTTTAAACCAAACTAAGAGAATTCTGTATGAACCATTTAGATAGTTTTATTATTTATTAGTAATATAAAAAGAACAAATTAAAACCTAGACCTAGGTTTATCTCTAGTATAAGTTTCAGTACAAACTTGGCACATATTTTTAATTCTATATTAAAGGTGCACTATGTAACTTTTTGGTTGTGGGTCCATCACCTGCTTGTTTCTATGGATATGTCATTGCTCTGCCACGAATGTTCCACAGTATGACATTAAACAGCTCTACCTTACATTTATTCAGTTACAGATAGTTTTATTATAGCTCAAAAATACCTAGAAAAACAGCATTCTGACAGATCTGACTCGTAACTTGGTTGATTTGGTCTCCATGAAGATAGAGCAGTTTAATACCATAGTGTGAAACATTCCAGACAAAGCAATAACATCTCTCCTCCAGAAAAGTTACACAGTGCACCTTTAAATGGCTGTTGTTTCAGAGATACTATGGGAAGTCCCTGCCTTTTGGAAAGGACTCGTTCAACATCCCGGAGGTGGGGCTGCTGACCGTGGAACAGGCTCTGGCAGATTACGCCGTCATGATCACTGAGCTCAAACAGGAGCTGGTGGCCTCAGACTGCCCCGTCGTCGTGTTCGGGGGAAGGTACTGTGCCATAACAAAGCAAATCCTCTGACCAGTTTTATCACATTTTTCTATTTTTTGCTATTTTGATATGAATATACAGTATATACCCATGTATGATTTTGGGTAGGGTATATCGCAAAAACTGTGTAATTGCAAGAAAATAAATACATCACAAAAACACTAAGAACCTGATCTGACAGAAAGTTACTGTTTTTTAAAGATCAGTGCAAAAAGAGTAGATTTCATTCATTATTTTCATTCTTAAGTCCTGTTTCGTATTGCTTACATCTTGGTTTTGTCCATGTTACGTTTTTAGGTTGCCACATTTGGCTTGTATCATGAATTCATATTTTAGTTTGAATTTAATTGAACCTTTAAAAGAAGTTACATATTTGGTGCTAATGTTTTGGAAATAACACAGACAAAAATCATATTGTATCAAATATATTAGCAAAAAGGCCTCTCCTGTTTCACGTTGTTAAGTTTCTCTTTCTAATTTAGCTCTTCTTTCCTGGTAAAGTGACACCGTCAGAGTCATGCATCTGTGACACTTTCACTTCTTCTTCTGCAGTTACGGAGGAATGCTGTCTGTCTATATGAGGCTGAAATATCCCAATGTAGTAGCAGGAGCTTTGGCTGCTAGCGCCCCCATCCTGTCAACGGCAGGACTAGGAGACCCCCGGCAGTTTTTCAGAGACGTTACAGCTGTGAGTTTAAACGGTTAATTATACGAAAGGAAATGTATGAATCAGTTAATTATTGTGTATTTGTTTTTGTGTGTAGGATTTCCAGAACATTAGCCCGGACTGCAGTGAGGCTGTGAGAGGCGCTTTCGGCCAGCTGAAGGAACTGGCAGAAAAACAAGGTAACGTGAACAGAAAAAGTTATGAAGTTATGAATGAAAACAGAGGTCTCCAACTATCCTACTCCTGAGAACAACTTTTACTAAGCTACATATGCTTTGTCTGTACATTTTTACACTTATCTTAAATTTCTAGGCCTTAGAATTTTATAGTAGACAACATACAGTACATATAGAGGTTTATCAAATCAGTTACTTTTCATGCTTTTTCCAGTATAGTTTAGTTGTAGTCAGTTGAACTTTTTGTAACTGGATAGTTCTATGTCAAGTGTCAAGTTATAGCTGATTTTTACTCTCTTAACAACATGAAAAACCGAACTAGTTAATATGAAACCGTTTGCTGTGGTCCAAAGTTATTCCTAAAAAGAAAGAAAATGGGTAAAAATTGCATTTAGTATGTATAGTGTGTGTAATTTATTTTGCTTTTGTAAATATTTGTTAAGTTTCACGATTGGTGTTTATAAGCAACCACATAATTTTTGAAAAAGGGGTGGGTTAATATAAGTTTTCTTCTTCCCGCTCCTTTTCCACTCCCACTCCAGAAATGTGTGTTTCTGTTTACAATATATATGTAGTATGTTTATGATTATTTTTTCTCTCTCGGCACAAACTCAAAATAAAAACAAATAATAATACAAATACATTTTATTTATTAAGCGCCTTTCTGGACACTCAAATCAATCAACAACAAAATTCCTCACTTCACTTATGAGTTTCCCGTTATGTTAAAGCGTACTATAACTAACTGCTACAACTAACATGCTGATCACACACTTCCTGACGTTTTACTGGATGCAGACAGTACAAAGCAGACTTATTTTGACTTCAAGAGCTGCTTATACAACAGTGTGTGTACTGGGGCAAGACAAAAGCTGCTCAGATATTTGGAAAAAGTCCTGTAACTCATAACTCATATTGACAACAGTGTAAAATAGTTTCCTGTGTTAATTTGAAATAGAAAAGCATTACGGAGAAAGTCAGAGAATTGGGTATAAAACATAACAAGTCCCTAAACCAGAGACAAATGAATTCACAATAGATTTAACTAACAATAAATAAATGGAAGAAGTACTTACCAAAACAAGGACCAAAATCAGACTGGGATTTGAAGAACCATAGTCCACACTGTGTTAATTACTCAAATTTTGTCCCTAAAAAAGGGAACTAAAGCAACTTTAATTTCCTGTCAAATTTTATAAAAGTTACCATCACTGCATGAGTAATACCTGTAATGTCTATGAGGTCCTTATTGGGTATTATTTCCCTTTTTTCAGAATTGTGATTTAAATTTTCTGACAACAATCCCTAATCTGGAAAAAAAAAAAAAAAAAGGAAAATAGAAAGCAACTTATTTTACATAATTTATGACCTCTTCACTGTCCGTTATTAGTGTAATTTTTAGTAGCTGCAATGGCATTTTAAGTTTTAATCTACATGTTGTAAATGCCAGTTTAAATATACTGTTTTATCCACTGTAACAAACTCTATGAAATCTGAGTTCTACCTTGCAGCATCATTAGTCTGTCTACATCTCCAAAGGTCAAAATCCTCTGTTCCACCTTGTGATGTCATGAAGCGGTAGTTTTCAAGTTCCCTTTTAGCTTTTGTTCAGTATGAATTGGCAGTTCCAGGGCTGAATTTATCCAAATGATTCTTGTGAAGGTGTAAGTTTAAAAACACAGTGGAGCTCTTTCTATTATTGAGACAAAAACCTACCGTAGCCCAGAGTGTGAATGAAACACAACTCCAGGTATGTTTGTGATGAAGAAACATTATAACATAGATCAGAAAATAGCCTAATATGAGCCCTTAAAATCCGTAAAAACAATCACTGTTGACAATAAGAATTCCTGTCTCCAATTCCGTCTGACCTTAAATTCTGTCCTCAGATTATAGTTCGATCCAGGAGAAGTTTGCCCTGTGTAAGGCCCCGTCCTCCCCCCAGGACGTGCACCAGCTGAACGGCCTGCTCCGAAACGCCTTCACCCTCATGGCCATGTTGGACTACCCCTACAGCACGCACTTTATGGGGGACATGCCGGCAAACCCCGTCAAGGTACTGTACACTCAACATATGTGTATAATATAAATGAATAGGAAGAGGATCCAATTCTGGGCCCCTAAAACCCTGGGGCCACCATACCCCTTTGCCCCCCCGCCCCGTCGACTGCCCTGTATGTGTTCAATCAAAAAGACCTGTTTAAAGGTGCACTGTGTAACTTTTCTAGTAGAGGGTTCGCTACCTGCTTTACTCCATGTAGATGTTATTGTTTTGTTTTGTTTTTTTCCTGGATTGTTCTACAGTACGGCATTTAATTGAGCCATCTCCATGGAGACATGCAGCCACATCACCAGGCCGAGTTACAGTCAGATCTGTGGAGAAGAGAGCCCACTTTGCTCACAGTAATAATGCACGTTTTTGTGGTAGTTTTGAGAAATAAAAACTCCACGAGAAACATTACACAGTGCACGTTTAACATATAATAGATGTCCTTTTCTTGTATGTGAATGATTGATATAGACTATAAAGTTTTAAAAGTTTCTAAAAATTGAATTTGAAAGTGAATAATCATGATGCAAACACAATCTATATTTAATTGACTTCATATATTAGAACACAGATATTAAATTTTTATAGAGGAGCTCATTCTCCAACAGGCTCCTACAGCTCCGTTCAAACAGTGAGAGATACAGGACTACATTCATACTATAATACTCCCTACAACTGTACAACAACTCACCCTTATGTAACAGATAATACTCCCTACAACTGTACAACAACTCGCCCTTATGTAACAGATAACCCTATGTCCTGTCAATCATCATATCATTTTTGCACTGTTTTTCCTTATGTTTTGTATTACTGCATTTCTATATTTTTATTTTACTTGTACATTTATATAATTATGCCTTATTTGACACCAGTGTCTTGATATTTTTTCTTCTTATTTTGAATTTATAATGTATTGTGATGGTGAACTACTAAATAATTTCCCTTGGATCAATAAAGTTTGTCTAATGTCTAAATCTGAAATAATCCACAGTGATTTAAATTGTGGTGGTTATTGAATTCTTTATTTTTTCATTATTTCTTTAGGTGGGCTGTGACACTATGCTGAGTGGACCAGACCTGCTCACCAACCTCAGAAACACTGCAGGTAAAGACAAAATCCAACATTTCCATACTATTGCTACTTGGTTAAAATGGTCATTAGTCCTCTTTACCACAAGATGGCAGCAGCAACATCTGAAAAATGAATAATCTTAAAGGTGCACTGTGTAACTTTTTGCGCCGGGGTCCGTCACCTGCTTATTTCTATGATTATGTCATTGCTCTGCCTGGAATGTTCCACAGTATGACATTAAACAGCTCTACCTTACATTTATTCAATTACAAGTGGTTTTACAGCTCAAAAATACCTAGAAAAACAGGAATTCTGACTGTGAGCGGGGTCTCCTCTCCACAGATCTGACCTGTAACTTGGTCTGGTTTGGTCTCCATGAAGATAGAAAGGTTTAATGCCATACTGTGAAACATTCCAGACAAAGTAATAACATCTCCATGGAGAAAAGTGTTTGATAAGATAAGATAAGATAAGATAAGATAATCCTTTATTTGTCCCACAATGGGGAAATTGCAGTGTCACAACGCAAGTTACAGAAACAGTAGGAAAATAAGAGCATGCATCAAATCAAGATAAATAATAATAAGTATTTACAATCAACTAAAAAACACAACACTGTAAGCTAAGCTAAAAGGCACAGGAACATTGCACAATAAGTGTTTTTGATTCTGAGATGATTGTGTACAGTGCAGTGATGGACAGTGGTGGGTAAATAAATAATAGCAGATGGACCCTCCACCAGAAAAGTCACACAATGCACGTTTAATGTAGAAAATAAAATAACTGAAGTGCTCAAATCTTCTCCAGGAATCGTGTATAACTCGACTGGGGAGCTGACATGTTTTGATCTGTACAAACTGTTTGTGGAGTGTGCGGACCCCACCGGCTGTGGCCTGGGCTTCAACAGTATGGCCTGGGACTATCAGGTAAGTGCATTGTTTGTTGGAATGCCTTTAACTGTTTTTTAAAGGTGGATTGTGTAACTTTTCTGGTGGAGGGTTCGTCACCTGCTTCTTTCTATGGATATGTCACTGCTCTGCCTGGAATGTTCCACAGTGTGACATTAAACAGCTCTAACTTACATTTATTCAATTACAGGTGGTTTTATCGCTCAAAAAAATTTGAAAAACAGGCTTGTGGAGGGTCCATCAAATGCTTTTCTCCATGGAGATGTCATCGCTTTGTCTGGAATGTTTCACAGTATCATATTAAACCTTTCTACCTTCATGAAGACCAAACCGGAGCAAGCTACGGGACAGATCTGTGGAGAGGCGACCCCGCTCACAGTCAGAATCCCAGTTTTTCTAGGTATTTTTAAGCTATGAAAACCACCTGTAACTGAATAAATGTAAGGGAGAGATGTTTAATGTCATATTGCGGAACATTCCAGGCAGAGCAATGGCACGTCCATCGAAACAAGCAGGTGACGGACTCCCAACCAAAAAGTTACACAATGCACCTTTAAGTCTAATTGTATATCCGTCCCTCAGGCTTGTACTGAAATCGACCTGTGTTTTGAGAGCAACAACGTCACAGACATGTTCCCCCCGATGTTTTTTACTGAGAAGAACAGGGAGATCTACTGCACCAAGCGCTGGGGGGTGGTGCCACGCCCAAACTGGCTCAAAGTACAGTTCTGGGGAGACGGTACGAGCTTTATCACATTTATTATTTTATTTTATTTATCTTGTTTCTGCTCCCTTTGCACATATGCCATATTTTTGTATTGCTTTTAATGTATTGTTTCTAATGGGGGTTTTAGTTCCTTTAGCCTGCACTTTAAACACTATGCAGATGTTTGTATGTGACTGAATGAGCCGACTCACTGCCAAACTAAATTTACCTGTTGACCTCTGAACCTTTGGACATTTATGTTAACCATCATCTTGTATTTTGAAGTTCTTTACTCAGCTGTTAATTCATATTCAGCTTATTTTTACAATATCTGTCTGTGTTTATTTGTCCAGCTTTGTCCACTGCCAGTAACATAATTTTCTCTAATGGAGATCTGGATCCATGGGCAAATGGAGGGGTGAGTTTCATTTATGAAATCTGGAAGAAAAAAAAAAGGTCTTTCTGGTACTTCCATTAAACAGCTGTTCTATTTTTATTTTTATTTTTATTTTTTTACACCATTAAATTACTATTTTATTTTCAGGTGAGGAAGTCTCTGAGTTCATCTTTAGTGGCCATTAACATTTCAGGAGGAGCTCATCACCTGGATCTGAGGTATAGTGCATTTAGGTTAAAGGTGCATGGTGTAACTTTTCTGGTGGAGGGTCCGCTCACTACTTGTCTCCATGGAGATGTTAATACTTTGGTTTAAATAGTCCAGAGTACTCAAAGTGCTCAAAAACATCCATTCTTACTGTGAGTGGGGCGTTTTTCCACAAATCTAACTTGTAATTTGGCTCGCGAGTCTCCATGGAGATTTATAAGTTTATGGCCACTGTGGAACATTGTATGCACATCTCCATGGTGACAAGCAAGGTGACAGACACTTTACCAAACAAGTTACACAGTGCACCTTTTATTATATATATATTTTAATAGTTTTAAGAAAATCTGTACTGTACTGAAACTGTATATATGTATATTTTTATTCATAGAGGTTCAAATGACGCTGATCCAGGGTCAGTGATCAAGGCCAGGAAAACAGAATCCCAGCTCATTGAAGGGTGGGTGAAGATGGAAAGGAGCAGGCTAAAACACTACAGAAAACCTGGAGCATATAAAGACATGTGAGACTGCTGTTTTGAGTGGAGAAATCATCAAGGACACAGTATCTTACGAGAGTTTACCGTATTTTCAAATTAGGAAAAAGCCTAAAATCACCTTCACCAATATTGATTACCCATAATGCAGTATTTGCAGTTTGTGGTCATGTCTCCCTGTACTCTTTTCTTTACGGTCTTTGTATCAATAGACTAGGGGGTCAAGCAGACACATTTTTGTTCCACTTTGAACTCTGCTCTGGTTGCGGAAGTCCCCTAGACTATATTCAAATATTAAGAGCGCAAAAGCATTTCAGAGTCTAACCAGCTATGTGGTAACTAATATCCATAACGTGGCTATTTTAAGTCCAAAAAACATGTTTAAAACTCAAAATGATGTGACATGTTTGAAAATATATCATTAAAGTCAAATTTATTCAATCTGTTTAGCTGATTAGCCCTGACCAAGCTTTCAAACTTTTGTTTTTCCAGAAAGTCTATGGGAAAAATGAATAGGAAATTTACTTTTAGAAATGGGGGTGGGCAGTTGAGCTCCATGCTGTGAATATTACGAAATACCGTGTCCCTTTCTTGAAATACTTGAATGTACATTTCGTATCTGCCACTGCTGTCATCAAGCTGCACACTTTTGTTTTTAATAAATCTCAATTTTATTCTTTTTTTACAAAATTAAAGCAAAACATGTTCACTGTACAACTGTTTCATTGAGAGATTTTGAAATGGCAAAACATTTACAATTTCAGCACTTTTTCCCCACCCGCCAAAAAGAACCCAGCCCTTTGAGTCACCCCAGTATTTAAACCCCTCTGACAACACACATGGCTGTATCACAGGAAGCTATGGCTGTCACAGATAACAAAATGACAATGGGAATGTTTTATGAATCAAAATATGAATTAATAATTGTAGAAAGAAAAATGTAAAAGTATACATGTAGTATCTTTTACAAGGGACACTACCTTTACATTTGTCAATAGCAGCATTCATTTGTTTTATGGTAAGGGTACAAACACAATCAAAAATAACAGAATCTGGGTTAATTTAATTTAAAACACTGAATTCTGAAATATTTGCCTCTCAAAACAATAAAATTTGGTTTATTTCAGAACTCTTCTAGTATAGCCCTTGTTATTTTTAGGCTAATTGGAGCGAATACAATCTTTAGCCAGGTAGATGTATTAAAATGTGAAAGTAAAAAACTGTTAAGGGAAAAGGCAAGATAGGCATTTTCCACATTCTGTATGAAACTGAAAATAAATTTTTTGTATTAGTCCCTCCGAAGTGTTAAAATCTACCCACAAAAACATTATAATGCAAGATGACTGGTGAGTCTCCTCTTAGAAGATTGTGTAGTATCTTCAAAATGGCCATTTACAGCAAGTTTATTACTACTATTTTTAGGCATGTTGCTCACCAGACTAGTTTCACATTTATCAGTGCTTCCTGTGAAAAAAAAAAACAAAAAAAAAACAACACATTTGATTCTTTTTAGTCTAAAAATATCTGAGCTAAAATTGTATCAAAAGCATTTAAACGACTTCGCTTATTCCTGAAATTTGGAGAAATGGCTTTGTATCGTAATAAACACCAGTATTACATCATTGTTCAGCATATCTTTGGCTCAGAAGTTATGCTGAAACATACACTGGGACCATATAGTGAGCCCTTATGGATACTGAGTATGCATACAATTGCTGTATCCATGGTCCACGTCATGACAATACTAAAATTTCAAACTTGATTTCGAAACTAAATACCGATCCCATGATTATATAAAAAAAACACTCTTTCTTTAGACAATAGAATGTGATTTTCAACATTAAATCGTAGTACTTTTTATATTACCATGAGGTCTTATATCTGTAATCCTTCAGTGGTCCAGGTAGGTTCCATAGTGGTCCATGGGCGTATACTAGTCTATGTGCTCTTATACTTGTTCTGATGCGGCTCAAGATCGTTCTAAAGTTTTCAGGAAAGGTTCATTTCTGTTCTGTGAATGTGACTTTTTTTACCTGCTCAAATGAGTATCTAGTAGCTTCAATAACGACTTTTATCTGATTTTCGATACTTTTGTCAAACAACCCTAATCCGTGTGTCTCAGCTTCTGTTTGCCGCGCCATTTTGAGTACTTTTCCAATCAAAAGAGATAATATTTTGTTTAATCGCCACGGCAACAAAGCCAAGTTTCCCGCCATTCCGAAACCCATGGATACCACAAGTGAGAATGTGGCAGTAGAAACAGCTTGTATGGACAGAACAATGGTCAATGGTCTCTGAAGCAACATTAAAGGCACAACAAGGACATTTCGGGAAAAATTCGCACGAAATACAAAATTTGGTCTCGATACAAATTCAAAAACTTGAAGCGAAATTAAGAGATATACAAGAATTCAAAGCGGACTATTTTACATTGTACAAACACTACAAATCAATATATTAAGCTCCAACTATAATCTGACAACACTACAAATCAGGACTACAATAAAATTACATTCAAAATAGCAGCTGCTCAGACAAAAAAAGCGCAACGTTTTAAAATATTTGTAAAAGAAGTGAAAAGTCTTCACAGTAACTTGTGCTGATTGGCAAAAACTGGGTGAAGATGGAACACGGATGCTACATTTGTGTAACTGGTTTCCCTTTTGAATGTACTGGTATTAAACAGAAATAGAAATTAGATCTGGACTTATACGTGTGTTTGCCCTACAACTGACAATTCCATAGGCGTTCATTGACAAAAAAAAAAAAAAAAAATCTACAATCAGTTAGCTTTGTTACTGTGAGCAAGGCAGGGTTTTAGGGGCCCAGAATTAGACGCTCTTCCTATTAATTAAGATTTTCAGATTCTAAAATGCCATACTTCCAAAAGGGGGGTAAGAGAAAGATTTCCCTATTGTACTCAGTGACTACAACCAAGAACTCGCTGTATTACAACAAATTAAACAATATTCATTTTAGCTGCCCCCCATATGCAATATACTAGTATAATATTGGCCTATAGGATGCTGTGACCTGAAACCCAGCAATTTTATATATATGATAAGTAAATGAGTACTATGCAAACTATAACTATAATCCACTTTAGTCCCCTAGACAAATTGTCCTGGAACACTGCGAGGTAAACTGTCAAGTATTAGTGGTACAAATAGTGGAATAGTGGATGGTGATTGGTAAACAGTTTTAAATTTGAGAATATATAGCTATTTAACGAATCAGAAGCATTCATATAACGCATTCATTTTCTATATGCCGATGGTTTAAAGGTCCCATATTACACAAAATTGACTCTTGTGAGCTTTAAGTCATGTTATAATGTTGTTACGTCACCAAAAACAGAGCTGCAGTTGTGTTTTGTTTCATTCACACACGTTTGAGTAACCCTTTACTATCAGCACATGTTGAGCGTTGGATATGAAGACAGACTGCTCCACCTTGTGATGTTATGAAGGGGTAGTTGTCAAGTTAACAGCTACCTTTTACTTTTGGTTCAGTAGAGATTGGCAATTCCAGAGCTGAAATGATCCAAATAATTCTTGTGAAAGTTTATGGAGCGTTTTCTGTTTGAGAAGTCATCCTAAATATGCAGGATTTGTGTGTTAAACAACTCCAGGAGGAAATAACATTATAAAACAGATCAGAAAATAGTATAGTATAGGACCTTTAACATACAAGTTAGATCAGGCCTCGTAATATTAAAATGGGAAATAATCAGCCTTTTTATTTATCAGTATTTGTAATAAAAATATGCTGACACTACCATAATATTTTGGTTTTGTTCAGTTTTTGGTCACATTTCAGTCAGTCTTTCTCCACCACTACTTGAGTCCAGCTCTCTTCTCTGCATGGCTTTTTTCTGCTTTGCTTTGCTAAGACACGCATCTGATAAATGGAACCTTTGCTAGCTTCTTGTTTTGACTAAATCACACTAATTTCTTCCAGAAAGTACCACCTCAAGGGCGCTCATTTGTTGCTCCTAAACTTGTAAGGAATTTCAAACCAAGACATACCAAAGGGGCTTCAGTCAATAACTTCTTAAAACACCTACTGATACTAATACATGAGGTGCACGTCCCCTTTAAGTGTATCAGATCATCAGGTGTAGGGCAAAACACATCTTCTTCCATCTTTTGTATGCAGTGGTGGAAGGTAACAAAGTACAAAAGTAAAAGTACTATACTCAAGTACAATTTTTAGGTACCTGCATTTTACTTAAGTCAATTTTACAGTGGATACTTTTTACTTCTCTACTTTTGAGAGCAGGTATCTGTACTTTTGACTCCACTACATTTTAGATCAGGACTGAAAAGTAAAAAGTACTTTTCTTTATGGTTTGAGACCTGCTGAAATGGCTGAGACTTATTTTTATCACATTTGAGTTAACGTCCCAATTTTGAGCAAACCAAATCTATTGAATCACTTAAACCAGCTGAATTATTTGTCAAAATCACTACATTTGATGCTTTAATTGTTCCAAAAATATCTGCAAAATACTGTTACTTTTTACTCTTAAAGTACATTTTTAAACAGGTACTTCAATAGCTATAAGTCAATTTTTTTATGTGATACTTTTACTGTTACTTGAGTAATCTTTTGCCACTGTATTTGTACTTTTACTTAAGTAACAAAATTGAGTACTTCATCCACCAAAGATTGTATGTAAGACAGTGCCAAATGCTTTTACAAAACATCCCGCTAATTACGCGTTACATAAATAGAATTTTCTACAAACCTGCGCAGGTCCTCCATCACTCTCATTATAAACAATTAAGACAGCTTATGTTCAAGTCCATGGTTTGAGTTCTGCTGAAATCAAAACATTCCTCTGCAAAAAAGTGAACATTTAAAGGTGCACTGTGTAACTTTTTGGTTGGAGGTCCGTCGCCTGCTTGTTTCTATGGATATGTCATTGCTCTGCCTGGAATGTTCCACAGTTAAATGACGTTAAACAGCTCTATCTTACATTTATTCAGTTACAGGTGGTTTTATCGCTCAAAAATACCAAGAGAAACAGACATTCTGACTGTGAGTGGGGTCGCCTCGCCACAGATCTGACCTGTAACTTGATCTGGTTTGGTCTCCATGAAGATTTTATGGTTTAATACCATACTGTGGAACATTCCAGACCAAGCAATAATGTCTCCATCCACCGGAAAAATTACACAATGCACCTTTCAAGAGGGGGTATTAACTGCTAACACATAACATTTAGATCACTTTTATTGTTTTGAAATTGCTACATTTGGT
Source organism: Taenioides sp. WSHXM2023 (assembly GCA_029959045.1). Lineage (NCBI taxonomy): Eukaryota > Metazoa > Chordata > Actinopteri > Gobiiformes > Gobiidae > Taenioides > Taenioides sp. WSHXM2023. The sequence goes on from CM057089.1 coordinate 7,987,240, forward strand.
GAAAACAGAGGATTGGCATGTTTTATACGTTTCTCTTTCATTTTTGACACTCTGAGGGACCCCTACCTTTGCTCCCAGCGCTAAGTCACTACCCACCCCTTCAGAGCGCTACTACAACACAACGAGCGTGCAGCCAGTTAATTAAACTATTGCACATGACATCATGTTTGTCAAGTTGTCGTGTACAGGTTTTGTATCCTGCTTTTGTATGTTTATGGAGAATTATTGTGTGAGAGCATCTGGAATTTGGGGGGCAGGGCAAGAAGCCACGCATGGGCCCCCACTAATATAAATTAATAGGAAGAGGGTCAATTCTGGGCCCCTAAACCCTGGGACCTGGGACAACAGATCCCTTTGTCCCCCCGTTTACTGCCCTGGGGAGCATGGTTGACGTAGGCTTGTGGGATGAGCAGTGGACAGAATCTTATAGCTAATGTACAAATAGGGCCCGGGAGAGATCGCTAAATTACTGAAACATGCATGGTTGACATATCAGACCTTTTCAGGCATGTTTCTGATCAGAGAACAATGTTACAACATGGTAGAAAGCTAAAAAAAAACAAAAAAACAATCAATTTAGCATAATACCCCCTCTTTAAAGAAAATGAGACAATGCTTTGATGCCCAGTTTTGCCATATTTGCCGTTTTAGCCATGGCTCAAAAAACAGGCTAGAGCTCAGGGTAAGAAAAGTCCTGCTCCCCCATGTTGGACAGACCCTGAGATTATCTTGTGCGGTTGGTTTGTGTGCGTCCATGGCTCACGCGGCAGAGGAAGGCCATATGGGCAGGGGGTGGGCCTCGGTGTTGAAGACGTACTCGTCCAGGTTGATGAGGTTGAAGTCATCGGAGAAAAGCAGGTACAGGTATTTGAGGGTCTCGCCCAAAAAGAAACTCTCCATCTTGTCCCGGGGGCTGGGGTAGTCCGGGTCCCGAACATTGTTGACGGACGTGTAGCCACCGGAGGAGACCTGAGCACAGGTATGATGAAAATATTATAATGGTTTAAAGATGCACTATGTCACTTTTCTGGGAGAGATTCTGCCATCTGCTTGTCTCCATGGTGATGTTATTGTTTTGCCTGAGATGTTCTGTATGTATGGCATTAAACACATATCACAAAAACATACATTCTTGCTGTGCGGGGTTCCACTTCTCCACAGATCTGACCTGTAACTTGGCCTGGTAATGTGGCTGCTTGTCTCCATGGAGATAATTAAACTAAATGCCATACTGTAGAACATTCCAGGAAACAAACAATAACATCTACATGGAGTCAACTAGGTGGTGGACCATCTACCAAAAAAGTTACACAATGCACCTTTAACTGAAACATGAATTCGGACATCTCTATGGACACTGTGGAGAGGTGGACCTGCTCACGGACACAATGCACGCTTTTCAAGGTATTATTGAGTAAAATAGTAACTGTAATTGAATGAATCCTTACAAGATTATGGAACATTCCAGACAATGCAATACATCTCTATGGAAACAAGCATATGTCTGACCCCCCACCAGTTATATAGTGCACCTTTAATATTGTGATTTTGTTTCTAGGGATGCACCAATACTGATACGTGTACTGAAGATGGTATAGGTCGTCATTTGGGTTGTATTATTTTGTATGGGGCTGCTGATCTGGAAAGCAAAAAAGTTCTATACGGATTTTAAAGGTGTTTTAAAGACTCCCAGAGAAAAAAAGGGAATTTTCTCAAATTCTACATTGAAATGAATGGGATTCCTGCATACCTGCAAGTGCCACCATGACAAACATGCAGTTTAGTTGTATTTAAAGGCAAAAGTTGGTGAATCTGAGGTCCATTGTTGACCAAGAGGCTCTCATTAAATAAATAAATCTAACTTTTATTTGATTAATGCTGTCCCATGTTAGTTGTAGAACGGTTTATATGTTTGGATCAGTTGCGGTAAGTTATTTGTGGAAAGACAAATCTGTACCTGCATCTCTACCATTAGAAGGGATAGCACTGACTCACCTTTGTATACTTATTAAAGTTTTGCAGTATTTCCCAGCCCCACTGCCGGTACTTATGATCCTTTGTGAATCTGTAAAGGTAGAAGAGGCTCTCCACAGTCTCTGGTCGCAGCAGGTTGTGTCTGTCAGCCAGCTATGGAAGAAAATACGAACATGAAATTAACCAAATTATCACGTTTAATCTCATACAGATCTCAAATATCTATAATTCCAGAAAGAGGCACAAATGAAGAAAAAAATGGGAAAAAATTGACATTATATATGCAAAAGCAGAATATTAAAGTGCCACCAAGTGTTTTTGTTTTTGTTCCCTTTGCTTTTTGTTTTCTCTTGTTACGAAAAACTGACAAAACCCAATAAAAAAACAAAGAAAATATCTATAATTCCTAACCTTGACTTCGATGTCACGCACGCTGCCCTGGTGCATGTTGAAGTGGACTATCTCTGGACTCAGCCCGGTCTCCATTTGTTTGTACATTTGGTAGCACGTCTCCATCATCTGTTTGGCCAGATCCATGTGGTCCTGGGGAAGGCCATTGTGAGTGCCCAGGGCCAGAGTCCCAGGCAGGAAGCACACAAGATGGTCCTGAGGAGAGGAAAGGTTACGGGAAATGATGTTATTATATTCACAGCTAAGTATTATTAGTTAGACAATTATTGTTGATGTGCAACTATTGGCTTAAGTTTGTATAAATCATATTCATTGAAGGGCCCATATTATGCCATTTTCTGATCTAGGTAATAATGTTGTTTACTCATCAAAAACATCGCTGGAGTTGTGTTTTGTTTCATTCACACAAATACAATACATATTTAGGCTAAATCCACTTTGTGATGTCATCTGGTAATACAGGAAGTGCTCTACTACTGTGTTTTTAAACTCCAAACTATTTTACTAGAATCATTTGGATAATTTCGTCCCTGGAATTGCCACTCTCTACTAAACAAAAGGTAAATTGTAGTTGTTAATTTAAAACTACTGCTTCATGACATCACAAGGTGGAACAGAGCAATTTAAGAGATGCAGACAGACAAATAATAAAAGGATTACTCATTACAAACATGTGTGAATGAAACAAAACACAACTGCAGGTATGTTTTTGATGAGGTAACAACATTATAACATGACTTAAAGCTCACAAGAGTCAGTTTTGCGTACTATAGGACTGCTTCAAAAAAAAAAAAAAAAGTATAGTATGCAAAACTACTATAGCATTGAGTACTATCTACTTTATGTGGTAAATATCTGGGGTAAAAACAGAGGAAACACTGGAGCTGTGTTACACACCATTTTGGGGCTGAACTGTCCGTGTGAAAGCTCTCCCACAAACGTGAGTCTGTTTGGTGAAGTCTTCTGCACCAGGTTCTTCTTCACTCCCTCTATGGCCTGAAGATAGTCCTCCAGAAACCTAAAAAAAAAAAAAAATACATAACATATTATTATGACAAATCACACAGAGAGTATATGAATTCTCCCAAGCCCTGCAAAACACGCCTCTTCTTATCAAACCATACAACATTATAAGTTTTTTTTTTTTTTAAATATGGGATAGAGTAGTAATGCGCTTGTCAGTTAAGCTTTCACACTTGGTTAATGCTAAAATGTCAGGTCGGGAGGGACATTGTGTTTTGATTGGGCATTCGAAGTGATGAAGTTTAAGAACAGGATAATTTTTTAAGTTCAGAAATCGGTTATGGTAAATGTTTTGGGTTAGTTAAAGGTGCATTGTGTAACTTTTCTGATGGAGGGTCTATCACATGCTTTTTCTCCGTGGAGATGTTATTGCTTTGTCTGGAATGTTTCATAGTATGGCATTAAACCTTTCCTTTAAAGGTCAGATCTGTGGAGAGGCGTCCCCATCTATTTTTCTATATATTTTTGAGCAATAAAACCACTGCTGTTTAATGTCATGCTGTGGAATATTCCAGGCAGCGCAATGACATATCCATAGAACAAGCAGGTGATGGACCCCTAACCAAAAAGAGTGCACAGTGTACCTTTAACATGTCAGCAGAAGTAATTTAAAAAAAATGAGTCACCTACTAGCCTTATCACAGTTTACACCATAAAATAAAAATGGTTAAAAATACAACAGTTTAAGCCTATTCATAGCAAGCAACAGAAGCTAATCCATTACCGTGGCAACTCCGTCTGTCTGTATAACACCTAACCTTCACACTTTACAGTCCCAGAGCCAGCCACGCAGTCTTATTATCATCTGTGTGGAACTACAACATAAGGCTCTTCTAGCAGTTACATTCAGTATTTATGTTTGATTTAAGCAGTGTTGGATGAAGTACTCAGTTGTGTTACTTAAGTACAAGTACAGATACCGGAGCAAAAGAATACTCAAGTAAAAATAAAAGCATCACATGAAAAATCTACTTAAGTAAAAGTATTAAAGTACCTGCTTAAAAATGTACTGAAAGAGTAAAAAGTACAAATATATATAAAGCTACAAATGTAATGATTTTGATAAGGATTTATGCAGGATTTTGTTCAACAGAAACAACTGAAGCCGTAGTTTTGTTTCCTGTGTTTGCTTAAATTACAAAAGTGTTAAAAATAAACCCTCAGCCTTTTCAGCTCTCAAATTATAATAGAAAATACTTTTACTTTTCACTCCTGTTCTAAAATGTAGTGGAGTAGAAAGTACAAATACCTTTTTTCAACGTAGTGAAGTAAAAGTAGAAAGTGTCCACTTCAAAATCTACTTAAGTAAAGCACAGAACTACAGATACCTAAAATTTCTACTTTGTAAAGACCATTTGGGTCCTTACAGTTTCGCTCAGCCGGGGTGAAACTTATTTGTTCAACTATTATGGTTTATGGTCCTTTGTATGTATGTACTGTTTGACGTAGTGTGGAGTAGACTGTGGGTTGCGCCCTCCCCAGGGCCACTAGGTATTTAAGTGGAAAGGAGATGCGCGCGCAGGGCGCAGGTAGTGTGACGTCACACGCCACTGGGACACATGCCAGGAGCTGCCAAAGCCGTGGAGCTATCACCGTGGAGCTAATACCGTGGATATTGTTCGCTTTTCCGGATTATCGCGTTGCCACGGGTGTTTGGATAATATTTTCTCTGCGGGAGCTGCTGGGCTGTGCGGACGGAGACCGGGGGACCGTGAGTAGCGCAGAACTCATTCATTTTTACGCTCGCTGCGCGGCGTATGAACAAAAACTTTTGGTACTTTCGGGACAAGTTAAAGGGGGGTCTGCGTCTGTGGTGAAGGTGGTGGGGCAACTGTGAAAAAGTTTTGTTTTTGTCAGGGGGTCTTTATTTTACGTTCGTAGGGTTGGGGTGTGTTGGGTGGCGCTCGAGCGCGGGGTGGGGGGTTATTGTGGTTAGGTTTGTGCTTGTATCTGGCGTTGCCAATAAAGCCAGTTATAATTAGCCGAACATCTCTGTTTATGGTTTTTGTTATTTCACCCCCGCTGATCAGAAAGGAATCCGCCCGTGACCTGAATATTTGCGTTGTAGCTTTTCAGCTGTGAGAACAGGTGAACTGTTACAACTTCAGGAAAACTACAGTACTACACTACTTTTACTTTGCTACTTTCCACCAGTGGATTTAAAAAACAGTTTTCTTGTACAATCATTTCAGTCTTTAACCCAGATACATGTTGGTACTAAGAATTTAACTAACGTAGACATGTAATGAAAACTAAGTGTTCTATTAAAACAATGTAATTAAGGCAAAAGCTTCATATTTTAGTTTAAAGCCAGTAATTATGGGCAAGTCATCGGACAGCATAGAGGCAAATTGGTATTGGCTAGGGAAGGTGATAATGACAAAAAAGATGTCAATATCCAGATATTTCACAGTGCATCAGAAATGTGCTGAAAAGTGACAGTGAATCTTTTGGTGGAGGTTCAAATCCGGCACAAATCGTGAATGGATGATAAAATTAAGGACAAAAAGGCAGAAATATCAGGTTAACTATTGTTTGGGAGATTACACTTGACATGTCTGTATCTTTTTTTGATGTATTAAGTAGTTTTAATAACAGAAAAGCTACTCTATATTCTAATTATGCATATTTCCAAAACCACAATTGCAATATTATCTATTTTTGTCTATAAACAGCTCTATAAACAGAAGTATGCAGTCTGGACTCACTGCGTCTCCTTCTTGCCCCCCTGGATCCACTGCTTGAGGAGGTACTCGTAGTAGCTGTCGGCGCGGGCCCCCAGAGTGAAGGTGCCCTGGTGGGTGAACTGCCCGCTGTTTGTGTTTATGAACATGGGGACCAGCCCGTCCAGTTTACCGTCCAGCTTATGCACTTTGTTCATCACCTCAGCCACCGCCGCCTGGAAATCACACGTCAAACACAAGTTTATGTCAAACAGATGAAAACCACATTACACAGACACAGGGAGAACATGCAAACTCTGCACAGAAAGGCTTTAGTCACCTTCTTTTCTCTATCTTTTAAATTAATATTTTTAAATGGTAAATGGTAAAATGTCACATTTTTATACAGCGTTATTCCACCTTCAAGGCACTCAAAGCTCTTTACATCAAGGAACCACTCACACATTCACACACACATTCATACACCACTGTACACAGACTCTGGGGTCGAGGTGGGTTAACTGTCTTGCCCAAGGACACAACGACAGCATTCATCAGTGGATCTGACCGCTCAACCAGTGATGTTTAAGTGGAGAGTGGGATTCGAACTGCCAACCTTCAGATCAACAAGCACTCCACCAACTGAGCTACTGTCACCTGTTTTAAGTTTTCAAATCATGAAAGAAAGAGTTTGAATTACTCTCACAACCTTGGCACATTGTCATAGATGCACTATGTAACTTTTGAGTGGAGGGTCTGCTTCCTGTCTCCATGGAAATGTTATTACGTTGTCTGGAATGTCCCAGAGTATGGTATTAAACTTATACATCTCCACAGAGACAAGCTGGTGTCACCACCAAGCCCACTGACAATAAGAAAAGATATTGTTCAAGGTATTTTTGAGCAAAATGAACACCTTACAGTGTGCATTCATCTATAATTGAATAAATGTAAGATAGAGAAGTTTAATGTCGTACTGTGGAACACTCCAGGGCAAGAAAGAACATCTCCACTGACACGCAGAGGCAGGTGGCAGGTGACCATACACAAGAAAAGTTACAGCAGTTTTGGTTGCATGCATGGCTTAACAGCCTTTTTTCATACAGCAAAGTGAAACTTTGGGGTTTGCAAAAAATAAAATACTAATTATTAAATGCAGACAGTGTGCAGCACTGATTTTGTCACAAAGTGCTGCTTAAACAATATATTTTTACAATATAAAAGCTTGAAACAGTTGGGCAGTGACTAGAGGTTTCCCTAAAAAAGATCAACCCATGTCATTTCATAAATTCAATCAAACCATCTTAAACCACTGAAGAATATGCAAAAGTTTAGACTATTCTAAACTACAGTGTCATTATTGTTGTTATATATTGCTGACCTCATACTGTGGGTCCTGTGTGAGTCGGCTGAGCTCTCTGAACTCCAGCTGGATACTGGTGACCTCTGCCACGGTGCTGTCTGAGGTCCAGCGCGGTGGGTGGGCGGTGCCTTTGCCGATGTTCACATCTGAGTACGGGATCTTGGACGGGGTTTTGAAGGCCGGCATCAGACGAGAGCCTATGTCCTTCTGTAAATGCACAGGAACAGCTTTAACTGTAAGGCAGATATACCATGTATTATGATAGTAGTATATATTATGATATATTTAATTTTTAACATCACAAAGCTAATGTGAAGAAACACTGAGATAATTATTAGCCATTAAAGTGCATGGGCCATTAAAGTTACATGATAATAGAACCGTACCAGTTCTATTATCATGTTAATGTTTATGCAGTTTTATTTTTGTTTCCATCTAAGAAACAAGGTCCAACTCAGGATAATACCACATCTAAAAAAGGGAATGAACTATGACTTAAAGGTGCACTGTGTAACTTTTCTAGTGGAGGATCTGCCATCAGCTTACATAAGATATTATTGCTTTGTCTGGAATGTTCCACAGTATAGCACTAAATGTAGTTAGCTCCATGGAGACAATCTGGTGATGCTACCAGGTCAAACTACAGGTCAGATATGTGGAGAGGCAACCTCACTGAAAGTAAGAATGCATGTTTTTTAAGATATTTTTTTAAGAAATAAAAACACATGTAATTAAATAAATGTAAGATAAATATGTTGTGGATCTCCATGGTAGCAGACTCCCCACCATAAAAAGTTGCATAGTGCACCTTTAAGTACTGTAGTATCAAATAAGGACTAAACAAAGGCTTTCCTGTCACTGTCACGTTAAAACTTCACTTTATTTGTGATCTGGTGGTGAGTTCAATGCACGCAAACAAAGCTGAAATATTTGTGAAACCTCGAGGGGCATTGTCAGACAAAGTTAACTTCAAAGAATCTTTTGTTTTCAGTACAAAATTAGAAACACCAAAAATAGTTCCAATTGAAACTTGACAGACTAAAATGCTTTGGGAGATATGATATTGATAGAGCAATCTTCTACCATCATGAATTAAAGATATCAAGGTTAAGATAGCAAAAAAAGATTGAAAAGTATAAAATGTTTCAAATAAGACAAACGTACAGCTTTTTCCAGGAACAATGCGTCTCCGGTCAGGTGATAGGTGCTGAGCAGTCCTCCCAGGATTCGAATGGTGCTTTCAAACAAGTTCACATCCACGTTTTTGTTAAAGGAGAGTTCTGTGGCCACCCAGGCTTTTGCTTCTTCAAATTCTGTCAGAGAAAACATAAATTATTCAGAACTTACAGATGATAAGAGTCACTACTAATGAATATTTATCACAATCTTATGAAATTTCTGACACATGCTTCTGCGTTATTGCTTTGCCTAAAAGATTCCAGAGTCAGTTTATCTAATTACATGCATACCTGCATGGGCACATTACAGTTCAGATATGGAGAGAATCAAGCCCCCTTACTGAAATAGAATAAATGCAATACTGATTCGTTTAATGCCTAACTATGGAAAATTTCATGCATCTCCATGGAGAATGTGGAGGGTCTTTCAAATCAGCAGTTTACAAACTAAAACTTATGTTTATTTTATGTTTAAACTACATATCATAGTATATTCCTGGGTTTAAGACAAATTATTCCTTCCTTATTACAAGGATTTTGTGAAGACCTTTCCCAATTTATACAATACAATATTTTGATGTGAATGTATTTATAGCTATAACAACAAAGGACCATGGATAGATGTATGGATGGACATCAGAGGATTGTCACTATCCTAAATCCTTCAAATCAGAGAGGAATCCATATCCCTGAAACCTGAATACAGATGTGTTTATTAGGGATGGGGTCTACAAGGTTTTTGTGCTTGTGTTTACATTTGGATTGGACAAAAAGGGTTACATGTTGGTGAGTTATATCTCTTACAGTTCCAAAAAGCAGTACTAGAATATAAACAAAAATATTACATCAAATAAATAAAAAACTATGAGGCAAAAATTGGAAACTGAATCATGAAATGTACATGTTAGGAATTATATTAAAATCTTGTCATGACTCGTTCTCGTGGACCCAGTCTCTTATCTCATCTCGTCTTGTGAAAACTGTCTTGTCCCATCCCTAGTATCTCTATTCCTCCATTTCTAATCAGAAGCCAGCACTTCCTACGCCACAAAACGACACTACTCTACAATACACATGTAGCTGCAGTACCAGTTTTGAGCCCCATAATCCACATGGTGTCCAGGGCGTCGATGAGGGTGAGCCCCAGGCCGAACCACTCGCTGTAGGATTTGGAGATGGGCCGGAGCTCGTCATGACCCCAGGCGAAGTCCTTGTACCCCTGCCATGCATGTCTGAAAGAGTCCTTCACCGCCGCCAGCCAATCTGCTTCTGAAAATGCATGAAATGTTAGTCTACTACATCCAAGCACAATGCAAAAACAGATATTTAAAGGGCCCATATTACGCAGTTTTCTGATCTACGTTATAATGTTGTTTCCTCATTACCAACGTACCTGGAGTTGTGTTTTCATTCACACGTTTAACACACAAACCCTGCATATTTAGGCTTCTCTCAGCTAAAAGGTAGCTGTTGACTTAAACTACCACTTCATGACATCACCAGGTGGAACAGAGCAGTTTGAGCTTTGGAGATGTAGCCAGACTAATAATAAAGTGTTACTCAAACATGTGTGAAGGAACAAAACACAACTCCAGGTCTGCTTTTGAGGAGATAACGGCATTATAACATGGCTTAAAGCTCAAAAAGAGTCAATTTAGCGTAATATAGGACCTTTAAAGAGAAAAGATGCAGTTTAGTTTTATTTGTAATTATTTGGGGAAAATGATTAGAATCACCTGTCATATTGTGATAGGAATGATCTGTGAAGAAAACAACAATTTAATAGGGTACAGTTTATAATCACACTCCCAATAGTGGATGTTCACTGCATGCCAAAACAAATTAGCAACAACAACAAAAAAGTCTAATCTATATTGGAGAAATATTTGCACTATTATATACCAATGTATCCCAAATAATCACCAAAAAATAACAAGAAAAGTAGTAAGGGGATTGGAAATTAAACTGGCATGCAGACAGTTACTGGCAAAGCATCCACTCATCACTGTTTCACATAAATGGAGATTTCAGTGGTACTCCATAGTCTAATTTTTTCCTCTATAACAAACAATGGCTCTTATACCAAGCTTATATATAAATTGGTATAGAATAGGGAGGCACAGATCCAGCTTTTTCAGTTCCAATATGATTTACTAAACCTTTAAGTATTTATTTATCAGCATCCTTAAAGGTGCACAGTGTAACTTTTCTGGTGGAGGGTCCATCCGTCAAATGCTTTTCGCCATGGAGATGTTCCTGCTTTGTCTGGTATGCTTCAAAGTATAGTATAAAGCCTTTCAATCATCATGGAGATCAAACTAGACCAAGTTAAAGGTCAGATCTACGGAGAGGCAACCCCGCTCACAGTCAGAATGTCTGTTTTTCTAGGTATTTTTGAGCTATAAAACCACCTGTAATTGAATAAATGTAAAGTAGAGCTGTTTAATGTCATACTGTGGAACATTCCAGGCAGAGCAATGGCATATCCATAGAAACAAGCAAGTGACGGACCGACAACCAAAAAGTTACATAGCCATACATACATAGCTGTTATTTATCTACAATAGTAAAGTAACTACAGAAAAAACTTTGACCAGTAAATAGTCATACTCGTATTACATCAATTTCTTGGCCCAACCAGGATATCGGCTGAATCGATCCAATCCAGCAAATTAATCAATATCGGTGCCAATATCGAGTATACAAGTATCAGATCGGTGCATCCCTAGTATAGAAGGCATATTTCACTTCTTATACTGTGGTCAAATTTGTCAGGACAAGGCAAAATTTTAGCTATAGCTTAGAAATAAGATCAAATATAATAATGTTAACAATGTTTGACTTTTTCCTTCAGTTATGTATTTATTATAATTACCACCATAGTCTCCAAATATGGGAAATACTTTGTAAATACTGGGAAATAATGCGGTCCTTACTAACGATACATTCTAGTCTATTGTGGGATTGTGTGGCAAAAAGACATGCTGTAAACAGTAGGGATGTAACGATATGTAAATCACATGGTATTTCACATTTCACGATACAATATTTATTGCAATCTTGTGACGCTAACAAATTTGAAGAAATGCTACTTTTTTCTTTTAAAAAGCCTCGACTTGGGGCTATATTTGTGTCATAATCCAAAAATTTAAGATAGAAAAGTTCTTTATAACAGTGATTTCTTCATGTTTTCTGCATTGAAATGAAACAAAATGATGACGGTCTATGTAGTTTCCTCTATTTTTTAGCTATTACTGCAATAAAACAATGCATTTAAGCAAAGAAGTTTATAATTTGATATATTGTGACAGCCCACGATATTATTGTGAGAACTTTGACGGTACAATATCATGATATTTCGATTATTGTTACATCTCTAGTAAACAGTGCGATGTATTCTTGTGTAAAACAGATTTAAAGAATAAAAATGTTACAGTGCATTTGACAGATTCATATATTGGTTCTAATTCTGACTTGGTTTATTGGGATAGTACCTGTTCTGAAGTAAATAACAATAATCAGTTAAGTAGCAGTTTGTTAAGAAAAAGTACACAAAAAAAGTTGGAAAAAAAAGTGAGTAGTGAGTTCTAAAACGTAAAACTTCTATCTACTTTATCAACTGACATCAATTCCATTTACGCACAAGGAACGCATTTATGTGATTTAACAAAATAAAAGTGTTATTTGTCAATTCATAACTATTGTATGTAATTTTAGTTTAGGCCCTTGTTAACATTATGGTTGCTAGGTGATACACCTCTACACATGTCCATGTCCAACTAGGAAGTAAAATGATAAAAGTCACCAAAATTACAACACTAAAAAAAACTAGGCAAGTTTTTAGTAAAATCTTAAAGGGCCCAAACGCTATTTCTATGTTATAATGTTGTTTCATCATCACAAACAAACCTGGAGTTGTGTTTTGTTTCATTCACAAATATTTAACACACAAACCCTGCATATTTAGGTTGTGTTCTTCTCTCAGATGGAAGACTGACTCTTTGCTACATATAAGGCTTTTAAATATAATCAAGTTAACTATGTTTTAGAGTAATGAGTAGTCTAACCTGTCATCTACACTTTAAGTTGGTTTTGCATGTAAAATAATAAAATAAAAACACTATGTGCGCTAAAAGAACAAAAAAAGCATTGAAATATCTAACCCGACTCCTTGACTGTTTTTGCTTCCTGGTTGCCCGCAGCGTCATCTTTGGCCCCTCCATCTTTGGCGCCTTCTGTTCCTTGTTCAGTTTCGATCACAGCTCCTCGCCAACTGAGAAACAAAATATGAGATACAAGTAAAACAAACGGCCTTTTTCATTGGGATAGTGAACACATCACACCTATTTTATTCTCATTGCACTGCCTCCCCATTCATTTGGTTGATTTTAAAATATTATTGTTTGTTTTTAAAGCACTTCATGGACTGGCCCGTACATCTCAGACCTCATTGTTCCCTACACGCCTTCTCAAGCTCTCAAGTCTGGTGGAGGGTCCGTCACCTGCTTGTCTCTATGGATATGTCATTGCTCTGCCTGGAATGTTCCACAGCGTGACATTAAACACCTCTACCTTACATTTATTCAATTAAAAGTGGTTTTATAGCTCAATAACACCTAGAATAACAGGCATTCTGACTGTGAGCGACCTGTTACTTGGTCTGGTTTGGGTTCCATGAAGAAAGAAAGGTTTAATGCCATACTGTGAAACATTCCAGACAAAGCAATAACATCTCCATGGACCCTCCCACCAGAAAAGTGACACAATGCACCCTTAAGACTTAAGACACTTTCACTCACGTCATTAGAATTGTGTTTCTTTTACTGATATAATTTCCTATTTTTCTATTGCTAATGTTAGTATTTTTACATTGTTTTTACCGACTTGCTCATTTATATACTGCTACGACAGAATAAGTGGACTTGCCTGATGACTCCTTTCTCGTCTCCCTCCTTCTTACCGCCCCCGGCCTTGTCTTCAACTGTGTTCGAGGCATTTCCATTCTTTGGCTGGAGATTTTGAAGTAATGGTGGTCCTCTCTTGTTGGATAATTTCCTCTGCAGTAACAAATACAAGTATGAAACAATGTCATCCTAACTACACATTACGATTGCAAAAGTATTAAAAATCACATACTAATCTATACTAAAACGAGAAACTTGAAACTGGATTTGCAAAAGTATTGATCCTAAAAAAAGTCACATCAATGGGACCGGAATGAGCCTCTCCTGAATAGTTTTAGAATGATCTTGAGCTGTATAAGAACAAGTATAAGAGCACATAGAATAGTGCTATGGAACATACCTGGACCACTGAGGGATTACACAGATACAAGACTGCATGGTAATATAAAAGAAAGTACAATTTAAAGATGAAAGTGTGTTTTTTATTATCGGAAATGGTATTGAGCATTGAATTTATTCCTTAGTATCCAAATCGAGTGTGAAATTTTAGTATCATGACAATAAATGGTGGTCAAGGGTCACATTTTTATTAGGGCTGGGTATCACTCAGAAGTTGCCAATACGATAAATACCTCAAAAAAAAAAAAAAAAAAATCATGGCTGTGATACTAAAAGTCTTTATTAAACCACTTCTTGTGCAAAGTTAATATGAAACACACCCATTTTAATCATCCTCTAAACAAGCAACAAAACTGTAGCGCTGTAACAAAATTATTTAGTAAAATATACGAAATAATACTCTTGGTAATATATCGATACAGCAGCCCACGATATCGATATCACATTAAATGATATGATATATATATTGATGCACAGCCCTAATTTTTATATAGCAATTTTCCACCTTCAAGACACTCAAAGCGCTTTACATCAAGGAACACACATTCACATTCACACACACATTCATACACTAGGAGGCATCGTACACAAGGAGGGTTGAGTGTCTCGCCCAAGAACACAACAACAGCCAGGGGTGTGCAAAATCAATGAGATATTGTATCATTTAATTAGATGATACAGTATCGATATCGTGGGCTGCTCTATCGATGTATTGTGACTGCATTAATTATTTTGTGACAGCGGAACTATTTCGTTGCTTGTTTAGAGGAAGGAAATTGTTTTTTGCAACACATTTGACACTGTTCTGATGATGAAAGCAGATTTATTTCATGTCCACTTCGCAGGTAGTGGTTTAAGAAAGACTTTAAGTATCACAGCCATGTTAGTAGTTCTGCAGTGAGCCTTTAAACTGCACGTCCCTTTGTACAAATAAATACTGAGCTCATATCAGCGATGGATGAATCAGCAACACCAGTGCAACAGTTTTGTATTCTTCTAGTTAGTAACATGCAAAAGCACCAATGATGTTAATGTCAAGAGTGGAATTTGAACCGCCAACCTACAGATCAGTGAACAAACACTTCAAGCTACCAACTGAGCTACTGCTGCCCCCACTAAATATCATACTAAACTACACAGTACATACATATCCTAGTACAGTTAAAATACCGTTGTTTTCTTTACACAATTATTAGAACTTAATAGACAAAAAATAATAAAGATGCACTATGTAACTTTTCTAAATGAAGGGTTATATTGTATCTTTGACTACAATGTTTCCCAGTTGAACAACATATCTCCATGGAGACAAGCACGTGGCATGACCAGACTGAGTTACAGGCCAGATCTGTGGGGAGGAGACCTGACTCACAGTAAGAATTTATGTTTTTCAAGGTATATTTTGAGCAATAAAAACACATGTGTTTAAACGAATCCCAGACAGAAAAGTTTATGCTTTATGCTAATGCTACACTGGGGAACATTACAGTATATGCAAATTACTAGCATCTCCATGGAGTCAAGTTGGTGTACTAAACTAAACAGTCAGAAAACATTTACAGCTACATAGTCCAGTGATGAAGGGACAGTAGGGGGGAACACAACATCTCCTACACAACTGCCATCTTCATTTGTTTTGCTAAATAAAGCCATTCAAATAGTGATTTAAATTCAAATTCAGTTCAATTTTTTCAGAGCTCTAATGAACAGTCACATAAAGCAGGAGGCGGTACTGTTACAATGATGCTAACAAAGTGGAAAAAAATATAAGGCATTTATTTTTCGCTTCTCAGAATACCCTACAATGTTTTACTGTTATTGTGATATTGATCAGTTGGAGGTTTACTCACATGGGGAGTAAGAACCAGTTTTTCTGTTACATTACATTGTCATTCTATCAAATATATCGAAAGGTAAATTCACAAATGTTCAAAATGGTAGCTTTTCTTAGTGCTTAGAGCGATCCTAGAACTCTCTGAATTACAACAATGCAATTTAACAACATTCCTTTTAGCTCTATGTAGCCTGCCTCTTACAGTAAAAAAAAAAAAAAAAAAAAATCACAAGTATGACATTAAACCGCTCTACCTTACATTTATTCAGTTACAGTGGTTTTCATGCTCAAAAATACCTTGAAAAACTGGTATTCTGACTGTGAGCGGGGTTGCATCTCCACAGATCTGACCTGTAACTTGGTCTGGTTTGGTCTTCACGGTGATAGAAAGGTTTAATATCATACTGTGAAACTTTGCAGACAAAGCAATAACATCTCCACAGAGAAAAGCATTTGAAAGACCCTCCATCTGAAAAGTTACACAATGCACCTTTAAGCCAACCGGATTTCAGTATTGAAACTAGCAACCGAATTGAGAGACTCGTGAGGCTCATTTTGCTTTCTGATTGGATCATCACCTTGACAACATATAAACAACAATAGCCATTACGTCCAATATTTTTGTATGAATAAACTGCAATTATTAAGACTAAAAGCTACATTTGATTTCTGGGGACATAGTAAGATCATGTTTATGGAATTTAAAATCTAAATCTTACATAAAGTTGCTTTAAACGTGCAACTTTTTGTTTGGGGATCCGTCTCCTGCTTGTTTCTATGGATATGTCATTGCTCTGCCTGGAATGTTCCACAGTATGACATTAAACAGCTCTACCTTACATTTATTCAATTACAGGTGGTTTTATAGCCATGGAGAAAAGCATTTGACGGACCCTCCACCAGAAAAGTTACACAATGCACCTTTATATAATACTGGTCTATAGAGTGGTGATGTCACCGCCTCTCCTAACACATTCCTGTAATAGCAGGGAGCTGTGTGGTGTCTATATAAAGCCTGGGTGATGCACAGACCTTGGATGGTTGTTCAGGTCGGGGGAGTAGGGGGAGTTGGCCCGGTTTAGCTGGCTCTGGTAGAACATGAGCAACGAGTGGACGCACCGTCTCCTCCTCACCTGCTGAAAATAACAACACAAAGATTTAGCTGGAACAATGCTGTAGGGCTGCAGTCGATTATTAATTATTTTTATTCAGATTATGCACAACAGTAGAAAGAAGGTAGGGGGTGGATTATCTGAAGATTTGGGAGTAAATACTGTGTTTCGAGTGTTGATACTCAAAAAATAACTGAGATTTAGCTGCTACGTAGCTACAGTATCTGCACATTAATCAGAGCACATTGTATTTTTGCTATTTTATCAATTTTACGTCATTTAAACTGTCAGTATCAGTAACTGTTATATGTACCGGCCTATAATATAAGTATATTTTTCACAAACATCTCCAGGGACCCTTTTTGATAAGAAAGTTAGGGCAAAATCTACCTGATCTATATATACAACAACTGTGCCAGGTTGGGGTCACTCATGTTTAATTTGATTAGTTTTAAAATAAATCATTGTCTACAATTTCATTTCATAAGAAAAAAACTCCAAATATAGACTCTGTGCCATTCACCACTGCCAACATGGTGTCCTTGTCAGATTTTGTCACAAAGGTGCAGGAGACTCTACACATTACGATACCACAAAAATGCCCCTTTTTAGTAGCAGAATGTGACTTTCATGTACAAAATAATAGAACTTTCTTTACCTTAGCATGAGTCATATTTCCATAATATGACAATCTTTCCTACTACTTTTCTGTATAAACAGTTGTTTTTGCATGAACTCAAATGCAGTTGTAGTATTTTGAATGCAGTTACATGGACAGGTCATGGTGATAATTAATTGTTTGAGAGCGTTTGCTACACCCCCTTTAAGTCGACTAGTCAATCAACAGGGCATGTTTTCAGTTGACCAAGAATTTCAGCCCTACCATGCTAAATGACACAATGAGGAAACATATGGAATTCAATGTTTAATTAAAAGATTCACAACTATCTGGGTTGCTGTTAGCTGTCATATTCTGAGGACTCATCATATCACAGAAAGCCTATTTGGCTTTATTTCTAACTGGTTTTATTCAAAAGAACCTGGCAGCCCAGAGTGGGAAGAAGCTGAGAGAGAATTTCCTTTCTGATTTACAAAAACATCTTTTTTGTCATTCATGTAATACATTTTTACCAATACAATTTAATTACCGGTAATATCTGATTTGAACACATTTACTTCAGGGAAATTGTGTTTATTTGAGCTATGAATTGAAATCTAATCAGTTTAAGGTCACCGTCTGAATTATAAAAAAAAAATACATAAAAATAAATAAATAAATATGAAAGAAAGAAATTAAAAATAAATAAAACTAAAATCCTGCACAATTTGCATATTGATGCTCATTTGCATTTCGAATCTGTCACTAAGCAACTGATGACAACTTCCAGGACAACTAACTTAGTCCTGGAAGTGAAAGCAGCACACTACATTTGTCCTGACGATTTCAGAGAGTTTGACGCTCTTGTGAGGAATCCAAACACCAACACTTTATCTACACAAGACATATATGATGTGGCAACAAATACTGCCCCCACTGAGGGAGTACAAGGTAAGACCAGCCCACTGTGCACTGTCAACTCTCACTTTGTATCTGTACTACACATGGGCCGAGTGTCCAAAGTTGTACATATCTTTTCAATGTGTTGTTAATACATACTGTAAATAAACATGTTCATATTTGTACTGATGCAATATTTATTTATCACTGACATTTGTTTTCTTCCAACAGTCAGTGTATCTGATCAGGTCTGGGCCCTTCACTGTGACCACCCAGCCTCAAGTGAAGGAGTATAAGGTAAGACAGTTCACAACACACAGTTAAATGCAAATTAAAAAAAAAAGTCAAACTTTAATGTGCCATTCAATATATAGTATATATGTGTAATTAAATGTACTTTAAAGTTCCTTGATCTAAAATTACATGTATCCTCTTCCTACAGCCAGTGCATCTGGTTCGCTCTGGGCCTTTCACTGTGTCCTTCAAGACAACTGTCCCCAACTGTGGGACTCCATCCACAAACTGGTGCCAAAGAAGAGGCACCAAATGCCCTGATCCCAACTGGATGACCTCTAACCCCGAGTGTGGTCCTACCATGGCCAAACGTCCCAGAAAGAGTGAGAAGAGGGACAAGAAAAGAAAGAGATCCTCTTCTCTGGACATGGTCCTCCCAGAGATCAAGAGGAGGAGAGTCATGAGCAGAACAGTGGAGCTTGACATCTTCAGTCCCATAGGTCATGTCCAGGAAACACTGGACACAAACACAGCAGCAGAAGCACAGCCCCAGAACAGCCTGACTGAAAACCAAGGCTCCAGTCACACAAAGATTCAAAGTCTGCTGTTCAGAAGAAGAGTTCTGAAAAGAGCCAAGAGCACAGTCCTGAACAAAACATGGAGAGAATTCAAACAAAAAGTGGAGACACTGGTCACAAACAGAGCTGCAGTAGCTCACAACTCACTCCTCAGATATGTTCTGCTGAAACAACTAAAGCAGAAAATCCAAGGCCAGAACCATGTCCAGGACCTGTTCAAGGAATTTCTCCAGGACACACTACTCAGGTCTAATTCATAGACTGTTAGGTGACCGCAGGTGGAAGGACTGGCGCAGAGCTCTGCACCCCACGGGGCTAAGCGCAGACGTCGCCCAATAGCACTTTGCGGACACCCTGCTCCACAAGCTCAGGGTCCCCAAATAGTGTAGTGTTTTATAAGTGTACCCCCACTGACATGTATGCAGGGCTGTTGATCTCTCTTTCTCTCTCTCTCTCCTCCCCGTGCCTGTGAGTGGAACCAATATGTGGCGTTCTGTTTTCATTCTGTGGCACTGTGCCAAATCCAGACAATCCTACATCACACAATGAGTCACTCACAGACTATATCTCAATCTAAACCAAAAAGAAGTTTGCAGAAAGCCCAGAACTGAATGTAGAAGTAGGACTAACGCAAACAAGAGCCTAACTTGGAGTCCAGGACAAAGTCTGAGGTAAAGGACAAAGCCAGGCTCAAGTCCAGAACGTCCAGCACAACAGGATCAGAGCCTCAACTTCAACTGCTGCACTGTCCAGGCAGATTTCAAAAATTAAAAACACTCCAGGATGACACTTAAGTTTGATTCAATATTTATATTAGGAGATGCTGATGCACTGATGTATGACTCTGTGTCATCAGAGCTGCACATGAATGATCATGTATTTGACTACATGTTTTTTGGACACACACACACACACACACACACACACACACACACTACATACATTTTACAAATCTCAATTCATTCCCTTCCCACACCTGTCACATGCAAGCCACTACTGTACCTATAGCTACCTGCCACAGCTTCAGACATAAAAGTTCAACTAAACATTTGTCAGGAACATGCAAACTGTATTATTTGCCAAACCATCCCTGGTTCGACTTTATTTATATGGAATTTTCCTTATTTTAGAACTATTCAGGACCTCAATGCACACTTTCAGGTGTGAATACGCCCTAAACCAGGACAAATTAAAAACTAAAAACTGACTGAATATTTTAGTCACAACAAATGTTCATGTCATGTAGCATAAAACACAGCATGTTTATTTATTTATTTTTTCAATAATGAATGTGGCCTTAGTCATTATTGTAGTGATTGCACCAACAAAAATCAAATGTTCTCTTTGTAGCCCATCTTCAGGGTGAGTTCACACATCTGCCCACACATCTGCCTAGTTACTGTCTCCATGGTGATAAGATGAGGCTGGTACTTTATTTTTAAACATAATGAATCAATGCATTTGAATCGAGCATATGCATTTATTCCATTAGTGCAAGGTACATCATGTTTTGCCAGTACAGTACGACCCACTTAAGAAGTGTGTAAATGCCTCCCATTTACTCACAATTTACCTAAGCACTAATTGTCAATCTGTTTAGTAATCTTTACAGGACATTACAACTTTTTTAATTAACATAACAAATTTAAACTATAATTCTAAGTAAAATACACATTGTAAACAAACAATTCACCAATTAGCACCTATATTTAGATAAGGCCACAAGGTTTAGAAACCTGCTGGACAGTAAACTGGTGTAAGAGACAACAGGTGAAATGATCCCAGCTTAGCCCAGAGGTAATTTTTCTATCCTGTTCTAGTTTCAGGATTTGTTTTCGTGTGTGTAAGTGTGTATAAGTGTGTGTAAGTGTGTGTGCAAGTGAGCAAGTGTGAACTCAGCCAAAGAATTTACAACTATACAGTATTGCGAAAAAGAACAGTTTCACAATTAAGTATGAAAATGTAATCAGTCAGTAGTGTGTAGGGCTGAATGGTCCGGTTTTGAGCCCACTTTTGCCCAGAGGTAGTTTTTCTATTCTGCTCTAGTCCTGGTTTAGTTCCAGGATTTGTTTTTGTGTGTGTGCGTGTGTGCATGCCTGTGTGGGTGAATGAAATATGAACATTTCGTTAGTTAGTATAAAGTAAGTATGAATGATTTGGGAAAACCATCGAATTGCAATTTTTCTGACAAGCATTGTGATTATATTTGTGATTTATGTTTTAAAAATAGAATTTTGTTCAAAGTTCACATTTTAAGCCCACGCACAAGAATTGCCAAATTGCCAAATAAGAACTGATTACAATCACAAGAATCACATGTATTTCAGGACATGTTGGTACAGATCTAAATTAGAGGGTTACCAGTTTTTACACAGAATAACACAGGAAATTTTACAGTTTGTGAAGGAAAAAATTGCAACCTTTAGTATCCATTGCCATTTCGATTAGATTTCTCTAGTTTAACATACAGTGGAGGAGATAAGTACTTGATCCCTTCCCGTCTATAATTTTAATGGTAGGTTTATTTTAATATTGAGAGATAGAACATTAAAAAGAAAATCCATAAAAATCACATTATAGAAAATATATTAATTGATTTGTATTTCATTGTGTGAAATAAGTATTTGATCCCCTACCAACCTTTAAGAGTTCTGGCTCCAACAGACCAGTTAGACACTCCTAATCAACTTGTCACTGTTTTAACTAGTCACCTGCATAAAAGACCCCTGTCCACAGAATCAGTCAAGCAATCAGACTCCAAACTGTCAAACATGGGAAAGACCAAAGAGCTGTCAAAGGACGTCAGGGACAAGACTGTAGACCTGCACAAGGCTGGAATGGGCTACAAAACCATAAGCAAGAAGCTGGTGTTAAGGAGACAACTGTTGGTGCAACTGTTTGAAAATTTAAGAAATACAAAATGACCATCAGTCGATCGCAGTCTGGGGCTCCACACAAGATCTCACCTCGTGGGGTTTCACTGATCATGAGAACAGTGAGAAATCAGCCTAGAACTACACGGGAGGAGCTGGTCAATGATCTCAAGGCAGCTGGGACCACAGTCACTAAGAAAACCATTGGTAACACTTTACGCCGCAGTGGATTAAAATCCTGCAGTGCTCGCAAGGTAGGGGGACCTTGCGAGCACTTAAGAAGGCACATGTGCAGGCCTGCCAGAAGTTTGCCAGTGAACACCTGAATGATTTAGAGAGTGAATGGGAGAAGGTCTTAAAAGTTATTTTCTGGATTTTCTTTTTGATATTCTATCTCAGTGTTAAAATAAACCTACCATTATAATTATAGACTGTTCATTTCTTTGTCAGTATACAAATTTATAAAATCAGCAAGGGATCAAAGACCATTATTTCCTCCACTGTATATGACAAGAAAAATGCCTCTATTGCCTTAGTCGTGGAAAAACTGCAAACAATTTCTACTTATACATGAATAAGAATGATATCTGCATAAGATAAAGACAAAAAGTACAGAATTTCTCGTGGTTCAATGGAAAACTAAAGTCCTTTTGAAATCTCTTCTTACCTCTGAGGTGGTCAGTGAGGGTTGGGTAAGAGGCCAGTCCACAGATCAGCAGCAGAACCAGGGTAAAGAGGATGAGGCTGCGCTGGAGTCTCGACAGCTGCTTCCATTTCTGACAAACAAAATGTTGCAAAAGTCAACTTAACAGAAGACAAAAAGAAAAACTATTTATTGAGCATATAACTTTAAAGGTGCACTGTGTGACTTTTTGGTTGAAGTTCCGTTACCTGCTTGTTTCTATGGATATGTCTTTCCTCTGCCTGAAATGTTCCACAGTATGACATTAAACAGCTCTACCTTACATTTATTCAATTACAGGTGGTTTTATAGCTCAAAAATACCATAGATCTGACCTATAACTTGGTCTGGTTTGGTCTCCATGAAGATAGAAAGGTTTAATACCATACTGTGACACATTCCAGACAAACCAATAACATCTCCACGGAGAAAAGCAATTGATGGACCTTTCACCAAACAAGTTAGAAAAAGTTGATTAAAAAACTCACCCTCCAGCAGGACTGCCTCCTCCACTGTTTACCATTATTGTAAGTGCCACCCCTTTGTCCAAGTGTTATAGCCACATAGTCCTGTCCAGATGGAGGGTGCATGTCTCCAGCCCAACCCTACAGATGGAGAAACAACGGTGGTATACTATAACTCGGAATGCACCTTTGTATGTATAATAACATTATGAGACTTTCTGAGCCAACTACTCCCAGTAAATAGTTTTATTACATTACTGTTTATGTCCAACCAGGATAACAGCTGAACTAATATTTGGAGAATGACATTTTTCAGGATCTAATTGTAAAGAGACACAGTAACCAACTATAATAATTAATAATATTGGCAAAAATGTGTGCTTTTGTTTACATTTTGAGAACAAAAGCGATACCAAAAGCTCATAGTTTGAGTTACCTGAATGCATTTATGTGGTAAAAGTAAAAGAATGAATTTGTATACCAGTTTGCCCACTTTACTCATAGGACATATGGTGAAATACAACAGCAGATCAGCCAGTTGAAACAATATCCTTACCCTTAGAGCAATTTTTTAACAAAAGATTGTTTAGTAGGCTGAACGGTCATGTTACAACAAGTATATTGTTATGACAAAAAACATAGCAAAATCGTTTTTAATGGCATTGATCCAGAAAAGTGTTAACTAAACTAAACTTGGCAATGCTGAACAAAATAAACAAGCATAATTACGTAACTATTAAACAAATTTGGGTCCAGCTGGCCAGTGAAAACTACAATTCAACAGGCAAAACAATTACAAAAATTACCAATTATGATTTTAAAGTTACTGACAACTCCGATGCCTAAGTTTTAGTAGTGTATTAAGCCAAATTTAAAGCTTTGATGCTATTTACATTGATGTTATTTACATTGATCATACACCTGACATCCAGCTACAGCGGCTGATCGGCAAACGCAACCCCAGGATCAGCGACCTAAAGGCGGGTACTGTGTTGAGGGTGGACCGAGGCGTGGCTGGAGGCCTAGCGCTAATTCTCAGCGGTAATGGAGCTAAACATGTGCGGTTTGTATGGAAAACGATGAGCAGGACAAGTTAGTTGAAGGCGGAAATGAAAAGAAAGCCATTTCTATGACAA
Source organism: Taenioides sp. WSHXM2023 (assembly GCA_029959045.1). Taxonomy (NCBI): domain Eukaryota; kingdom Metazoa; phylum Chordata; class Actinopteri; order Gobiiformes; family Gobiidae; genus Taenioides; species Taenioides sp. WSHXM2023. Next base: position 8,011,566 of record CM057089.1, read on the forward strand.
GAATGAAATATTACCTTTGCACGGGACCAGGCAAATCCAGGGCAACTCCAGTCAAAGAACCACCGTTATTAAAGCCTCCGTAGCGTCGTCATCTCAAGAAAACATGACTAGAAATGTTCATTTATTTAGATTTTCTTTGCAAATTAACAAGAAAATCTAAATGCCAAACGCCCTCCACTTGTAGCTCCGTGTGTGATGTTGCTGCTGCTGCTCGGCTGTCTGACTGGTGGGATACGGGGTTGCCAGATTGGACATGTCATTTTCAGATCTGCAGAGTTAAACACAAGGGTTGGACTGGGGCACAATCTGGCAACGAAGGCTACGCAGATAGAGGGGGAAATTAATGAAAACGTATATTGTTTAACATTTTTGTCAAAGATAACTTACTGAAAATGAATAAAATATATGATAAGAGAATGTTTATTTGGGCCACAATAGGGAAATTTCAGTGTTGGAACTCAGGAACAGCAGGTGAATAAAAGTATGCATTAACTATATTCAAAAATAGCCCAGAATAGAAATCTAACACTATTAATAGTTGTTAATTCTGACTTAATATTAACTACTTTGAATATTATTAAGGTACATGTATAGATTTTTTTTTAATACTGTATTTTTGAATAATAGTGATAAAATGTTGATCATAGTAATACACAGGCCATTTAAGCAGCATATACAAAGCTGAAAGTAGCACACGATACAATGAAGAAATTACAGTAAACGTTTATTTACATTTCATTAGACAAATCTCTGACCCTGATGTGTTACTCCTGAGAAAGAACAGATATCCCTTCATTTCCCTGGAAAGCTGCACAAATCCAATAAAGCTATTTAACCAGACGGGATTATGCATAGCACCAATTGTTTAGGTCCTGGTTTAAGCGTGAGAATAAGACTGCATTATTTATGTCGCCAAATTAATTCCTGACAATAATATCACTGAAATAAAATGTACACCAGCTCATAAAATACACTATTTACATTTCCACTGTAAAATTTCCAGAGATCTTAGAACATCTTAAAATCTCATAATAAATAGGCATTAGGCACATACGGTAAGTAAATTGTACACAAAACAACTTTTCTGCAAACTATTATTGGTAAAAATAAGTATGTAAAAGTCAACAATATAAATACACAATAATTTACAAACCCAAAATGTACAAGTCAATACCTTTTATGAATTTTATGAAGTCTTTGGTCCACATATAATATTTTGGAAAAACTTTAAGGTGCACTAAGGTGGTAGTGGGTCTGTTACTTGCTTGTCTCCATAGAGATGTTATTTCTTTGGCTAGAATGTTCCACAGTAGGGCATTAAACAAATCTCCCTTGCATTTGTTCAATAACAGGTGTTTTATAGCTCAAAAATACCTTAAAAACATGAATTCTTACCATGTGCATGCTTGCTTCTCCATAGATCTGACCATTAACCTGTCTCCATTGTGATTACCAAATTTATTTCCATACTGTGAAAGAATCAAGGCAAACAGTAATATCTCCATGGAGACAAGCTGGTGACAAACCCTCCACTAGAAAAGTTACACAAAGCACCTTTAATCTGACAAAGTCCAAGTGTGTGAAAGATGGGCCCATAATTAGATGCTAGCTGAAGCACGCTGGTCCCACTGTGAAGCCAAAGTCCTGGGTTATGTCACGATTTCCAAACACGGCAATGTCCCTGAGAGGAAGCAACTCCGGGTCTTCACTGTCAAACTCAAAAACAGACTCCTGAGACCCTGAGCCCCAATCTCCTGAGGGCTGCAAAACAATAAGAAATTACAAATGATCAAAACTGTGTACCAATTTTGTACCAATCACAGAAAAAAACAAAACAAAAAGCAGCATATCCCTAGTATAATTTGTGGAGTGGACAATAATTATTCAGTTAATTCTGGGCACATTTTTCAATAATTTGCTTTGCTTTTGCTATTTATTCACGTCTGCTCCAAAGTAATGTTTAAAGGTCCAATTTTACGCAAAGATGACTGTCATGAGCTTTGAGTTGTGTTAGAATGTTATTATCTCATCAAAAACATACCTGTTTTTGTCTGCCTACATCTCCAAAGCTCAAAATGCTCTGTTCCACCTTGTGATGTCATGTAACGGTAGTTTTCAAGTTAACAGCTACTTTTTACCTTTTGTTCAGTAGAGATTGGTCATTCCAGTGATGAAATGATCCAAATGATTCTAGTGAAGATGTATGGAGTTTAAAACATAGTATTGCCACATCATAAGGGGGAACAGAGTGTTTTGAGAGAAGAACTCAGCCTAAATATGCAGGGTTTGCATGTTAAACATATGTGAATGAAACAAAACATAACTCCAGGTATGTTTTTGATGAGTAAACATTATACCATAGATCAGAAAGTAACGTAATATGGGCCCTTTAAATTGTATCTGAATTCTGATTAATTACAAATCAAGACTAATGTATAATGCAGTTACATGTTTTTTAGCTAAAAAAAAAAAAAAAAATACAGGTAATTTAATACATATAAGGTATAGCTGTTTAATGTCATATTGTGGAACATTCCAGGCCCCCAACCAAAAAGTTACATGGTGTATCTTTAATATTCTCAGAAAAACAAACAAAAAAAAACAAAAAAAAAACAAACTATTGCAATATTATCACTTTTCCGATATACCTCCCACCTCTATTCCACTGCTTCATGAGGAAATAAACAAAAAAGAAAAGAAAATGATTGTTGTCTGACTAGGATGTGACTACTCTTTTTTCAATGTACATATTTTTTTTACTTTTCCATTGTACAAAAATGATCAAAACAATAGAATTAGTCACAAACCTCACAGTCCCGTAGTGTGGAAAGATAGCTCTGGGTTCTTGTATCAGATAAGAACTTGATCTCTCTCTTTTTTCCGCTCTGCCTGCTCCCTGGACCACACAGATATCGTATCGTCTGAGAGGACAGTCGGCTGTGGAGTCTCAGGAACCTCATCTGAACCACGTCCACACTGGGATATTGAAACTACAGGGACACGTAAAGATGATTTAGGTAAACATGAAAAGTGGGAGTAGGTAGAGGGAGTAACAAAAGTGTCATTCACTCACCTCAAAGCCATCTTCAAATGTGCTCAGCCAACTAAATGCCAAGCCAGCGCCGGATTCTTTTAGCCAGGGTTTAACTGGAACCTGTAGATTTATTAGAATGATTCATTTATGACTTTTTAAAAAAAGTGTGCTATGTAACTTTTTGGTTGGGGGTCCGTCTCCTGCTTGTTTCTATGGATATGTCATTGCTCTGCCTGGAATGTTCCACAGTATGACATTAAACAGCTCTACATTACATTTATTCAGTTACAACGTGGTTTTATAGCTCAAAAGAAAAAAAAAAATAGAAAACAGGCATTCTGACTGTGAGCGGGGTCGCCTCTCCCCAGAGCTGACCTGTAACTTGGCATGTTACAGGTCAGCATTAAACATTCTCAGGTTTAATGCCATACTATGAAACATTCCAGACAAAGTAATAGCATCTCTATGGAGAAAAGCATTTGACGGACCCTCCACCAGAAAAGTTACACAATGCACCTTTAAGTTATTATATTTTCTAAGTGATAAAAGAAAAGAAAAAAGAAAAAAAAAATTGACAGAAGTGATGGAAAAATACATGGATAATTGTATTGTAACTATAATAATTAAATGATTTACCATAATGCAATGGGGAAAGTATCTAATTTACTAATATTGGTGTTAACTTTAAACACACCTGAGACTGGAGAGGGGACAGGCAGGTCTTTGGCTCAGCTGTAAAGTCACAGTACACCTCGAAAGCATCAGCCGGGCTCCCTTGGTTTGGATCAATGAAATACATCCCTGAAAGGACAATTGGATTTCATATTAATTTACATAGAGCTTGTTTATTTTTACTTCTACTTTGAACACCCCTAATCCTGGTCAGTCCATCTCACCGTTTGTAACACTGGGTTGAGCCAGCCACAGCTCCATGCAGGTGGTGGCTGGGTGTTCTCTGGTGCCCTCTGGAGGACAGATGAACCAGCGCAGGTCTGTCTGCAGGGATTCCAGCAGAGTCTGAACCAACAGGTAGTTGGGTCTGTCTGACATGTAGATCATCTCCTGCAAAAAGGGTTCAAACTAATCTATGTATTCATGTAGACAGAAGTCTTTGATATATTTAAAACAGAAATGGGTATAGAAGGCTCTCCAACAGGCTCCTACAGCTTCCCTCAAACAGTGAGAGATACAGGACTACATTCATACCATACTCCATACAACTGTACAACAACTCACCCTTGTGTAACAGACAATACTCCCTACAACTGTACAACAACTCACCTTTAGGTAACAAGTAACCCTATGTCCTGTCAATTATCATATCATTTTTGCACTGTTTTTCCTTACGACCTCTAGTAGCTGAGATATATTTTTATTACTTATTATCAATAATGTCTGTCTAAGTCTAATATATTTTAAACAGAGCTGGCTATAGAAGTCATTTACAGATAAGTACCATTTGAAAAAGTCATTGTAGGCTTGTAGCTTACTCACAGTATCATAATAATGTCAAAAGTCAAATCTATTTTTACTGCAAATTACTTAATATTCCATCCCTCCTTGATAAAATCCACTATACATTACTGTCACTGATAATACTTGTAGAAGATGGTAACAAAAAGCAAAACTTTATGGAAATTTTTCAAAACGGAGATATCTGTTTTTGCTGTTGAGATCTTCATTTGTTTTAATTGCTGCAGCAGAGTAATTCTTTTGTGATTTAGTTCCCCAACTATAGATGTGCAATTAATTCAATTATAATTGATTTGGGATCCAATCAGTCACAGATGAAAAAGACTGGCCTTTAAAATGACAAGAGATAACCCTGAGGCATTTAAAGCATGTTTTTGAAGCTCAAAATGTTGAGAAATGATTTGAAGTTTCATTGCGTGTTAAACTGCACTGGAGTGGAAGAATTTGTTGTTTCAAAAGTTTGTGTGTTTGTTCAAGAAAATGTAAAGAATCGAAAGCAATTCATTTTTGTCATATTGGTGGTTTTCAGATACTATAAAGTGAAGATGTCATACTCCCAGATGGGGGGCAAGAGCAGTTTTCTTCTATAGATTACATTGTACATTTATAAGAAATATCTAAATGTAAAATGAAATAGTAATGAACACACCATATAATTCCCTATATTACAACAAGAATCTACATGTTAACAATATTACTTTTACTTGCCCCCATCTGTATTAAATATTATTGGCCCATAGAATGTCGTCATGTCATTTGAAACCGAGCAAGAGATTACATTGTACTTTCATGACAAATATCTAAAAAGTAAATTCACAAATGTTGAACCTGATCATTTCTATTTGTGACTAGACACAAGAACTTACAACAAAAAGCTGCAATTTAATACTATTCATTTTAGCTGCCCCCCATCTGTATTAAATATTATTGGCCTGTAGAATGTTGTGATGTCATCTGAAACCCAGCAGTTTCCCACCCCAGGCCCACCATTACACAATCCATCATAATAGAAATGAAATCACATACTGGTACTTCTCCTGCCCAGCTGTGAGAATGCGCATGTGTAACGCAGTGTGATGTGATATAGAAAGAAGTAAAAGCACTTAGAGCACAGGCACTTACCTTCATCTGATTGAGTGTGCGGTTCAGAGAAGCCCCTGGTGGTCCGGGTCGACCTGGAGGACCCTGGCAAAACAGTAATATCATTTCCCAAACCACCCACCTGACTCATTACAGCTGTGGACATCGAATAAAAATGACTTAACTCCAGTGGTGGTATTTTGCAAAGATTTTTAGAACAATTAAAGCATCAAATGTAGTGATTTTGATTTTAGCTGATTTTAAGTGATTCAATAGAGATTCAATAGATTTTTCTAGCTGTTTTTGTGTATTTGTGTATTTGGTTTACTCAAAGTTGGGACGTTATCTCAAATGAAATGTGCTAAAAATAAGTCTCAGCTTTTTCAACAGGTCTCAAACCATGAAGAAAAGCACTTTTTACTTTTCAGTCCAGATTTAAAATGTAGTGGGGTAGAAAGTACAGATACCTGCTCTCAAATGTAGTGAAGTAAAAGTAAAAAGTATCCACTGTAAAATGTATAAAGTACAGATACCTAAAAATTGTCCTTAAGGATTGTACCTTTACTTTTGTACTTTGTTACCTTCCACCACTGCTTAACCCTTAATCACAATATTAGATACAACTCACTGGCTTTCCTTTCTGTCCTTTACGACCCCGAGCTCCTGAAAATCCTTTAAGCCCCTGGTGAAAAAACATATATGAATGAAAATGTAATCTTTTGACAAGAACTGTGTGCAAGTTGAATTAAGCTTTGTACTAACCTTTTGTCCAAACAATCCCTGTCCAATAAAAAAAATACATCAATAAATAACCCAAGTACATTGATAAATTAAAGGTGCACTATGTAACTTTTTGGTTGAGGGTCTGTCACCTGCTTGTTTGGATATCATTGCTCTGCCTGGAATGTTCCACAGTATGACATTAAACAGCTCTACCTTACATTTACTCAATTACAGGTGGTTTTATAGCTCAAAAATACCATGAAAAACAGGCATTCTGACTGTGAGCAGGGTTGCCTCTCCACAGATCTGATCTGTAACTTGGTCTGGTTTGGTCTCCATGAAGACAGAAAAGTTTAATGCCATACTGTGAAACATTCCAGACAATGCAATAGCATCTCCATGGAGAAAAACATTTGACGGAACCTCCACCAGAAAAGTTACACAATGCACCTTCAGCTAAATTACACATGCTTACAGGTAACCCAGGTAGTCCAGGTGCCCCACGAGGACCAGAGGGGCCAATATCTCCCTGGAAAAAAAAAAACAATCCACTTAATACTCCCAAAACTACTTATTTCAGACTTGCATTTCCAGGATATGTATTATTAAGCAGAAATAGAAGTGTAAATCACCTGCTCTCCTTTTTGGCCAGTTTTGCCTTGAACTCCAATCAGGCCTCTAACTCCCTGTTAAGTTATGAATAAACTACTTTTTAACTTTTAATACATAGAATACTAAATATATCACTATGGAGAAACAAGAATGTCACCTTCAGACCATCTCCACCAAAAGGTCCGGGGGGTCCCATTGCTCCTGGCTCACCCTGTGTGGTACAGGACATAAAAGAGGTTTAGTTTCTTGTTAAATAACATAGGCAGATTACTAATGCATGTTCTGCTTTATTTATACCTTAATGCCTGGTCGTCCCTTAACACCTTTTTGACCTTGTGCCCCATGTTTTCCCTTTAAACAATGTTAAGATTACTCCAATTAATACAACCAAAAGTATAACATGTGCAGAAGCCGCAATAACTTAATGAAAAACGTACATATGGACCTCGTCTGCCCGGTGGTCCAGGTGGTCCAGTGGTGCCAGATTTTCCCTGTAAAGACACAATTATAATGTGGGTTCAATCAAAGTAAGAGCAGGTAATTATAATGTACAGACACCAACCTTTTCACCACTCTTTCCTCTGAGGCCTCTACTCCCTGATTTCCCCTTTTTACCCTGTCAACAGAATCCAGATATAAAGTGAATGTTGACATCTAAACTTGTGCTGCAAGATAAAAGTCTGAGAGGAATGTTAAGAATTATTTTGTACATTAGAATATAAAAACATTCAGTCATTAGTTTTATTTCTTTGTGACTGGTTTGTCTCTGGTTCTTATCATTATAATCCAAGTTACAGAAAGTAAACAACTATTTTTTCACTGTTTATGAGTGAAACGTAAAACCTTGTTTAGCGCACAGACATGTGTGCACGTGTTTCTGTTGATAACACTAGCACATGCATACAGGATACTGAACAAACTAATTCCAAGCTCGTGTGAACTATCCATCATACCTTCCTCCCTTTGTGTCCATTCTTCCCAGGATATCCACTCTTGCCTTCATTGCCCTAAAGTTCACACACCACCAAAGAAAAAAAACACATTTTAAATTAATGTCCACATCTAGAAATGAAAACAATTTCTAAATGTGTAAAAACTGACCTTTTGGCCTTTTACACCATTTTTTCCTTCCATACCGAGGAGGCCCTTAGGCCCCTAAAGGAGTGAAACCAAAGTTATGCAATATTCAAATAATGTATGTGTCTGCAAAATAACTCTAGGCATTAGTTCATTAGTTGAAGCTGTACAGGCACAATATGCATATTTCTGGCAAAGCAATAACATCTCTATGGAGGCCAGAGAAGTTACTTAGTGCACCTAAAAAAACATTATAAATGCTTCATGCAATAAAACTTGTTGGCAAATACCAGTGGGGCAAGTGATTTTTTCTGGACAGAAACGTTGTGGAACTAAATATACAGAACAAGCTCAAACAAATAACAACAGCTACAAGCATTTGCATTATAATCCTACATTGTGTGTGGTTGTACTGGGTTTACACTGCACATTTATGAGACTCACCTGAGGACCACGTGGACCAACTGGACCATCAGGACCCAGATCACCTTCTTCACCCTGGAAACAGACATTTAATATTTTCATTCTGATGTTTATCTGCTGTCCTTGGATCACTTAGTAAGAAGATTAAAGGGGCAGACAAGAGCTGACCTGAATATAAAAGCTCTATGTTATAAATAGAAAAGAATTGTGTGTTTGTTACAATGTGAATTAAACATGAGATTCAAGGTGCATCTTTTTTGGTGGAGGGTCCATCAAATGCTTCTCTCTGTGGTGGTGTTGTTGCTTTGTCTGGAATGTTTCACAGTATGGCATTAAACCTTTCTGTCTTCATGGAGACCAAACCAGACCAAGTTACAGATCAGATCTGTGGCTCACAGTGAGAATGCCTGTTTTTCTACGAACTGTATTTTTTAGCAATAAAAGCACATGTAAATTAATAAATCTAAGGTAGAGCTGTTTAATGTCATACTGTCGAACATTCCAGGCAGAGGAATGACATCGCCATGGAAACAAGCAGGTGACAGAACCCCAACCAAAAAGTTACATAGTGCACCTTTAACAAATAAATATAATGTAGCCAGCATTGGGACTTACCTTTGGCCCAGGCGAACCCTTTTGTCCTTTCTGTCCCCGGGGTCCATCAGAGCCCTAAATACAGTTACAAGCATTAACAATGCAGTATTAACAGGTCACTCTAATCCCAATATTGAGTGTGTTTCCATTTTGTGGAGAAGCCCTTCCTAAACCTTGTGGACAATTAAGATGTCAGCAGATAAAGATGTTGACTGCACTAAAACAAAGCAAAATAATATGTTTATGTAGTCCCCATTACTTTCCAAAAATGCCCCTCCAACATGATGTATGAGCATCACACTGAAACATAAAACCTTGTGTAGCGCACAGACCAAAAACATGCAACACCCCTATGAACAGTTTACAATCAAGGACTGTCAAGGAATTCCTCCCTCCTGTGGCTCACCACCTGCAGAGGGGTTCATAGGGGGTCTGGGTCTGTGCACAGAGTAGGACTACAGATGGAAATTAGCTATGAGCTACAATCTGGTACAAACATATCTGCCACTGTGCTTAATGTAATTGTACACTGTCCTAATAAACCAATAAACTAAAACTAAACTAAATCACATTGCACGTTTGTAGAGGTTGTGCGTGTGCATGTGTTTCCAAACTTTAAATGTGATCGACATGTAATGTGATCTTGACACCCTCCTCCACATGTCTATGTTTTTAATAAGATGGAAGAAGATTGAATCAAAAATCGAGATCAATCAATATGGGGGAAAAATGTGTCTTTTTTTTTTTTTCCCCATATCGCCTAGCCCTAATTTGTTTGTTTTAAATGTTTTTTTCTGTCTAGTACTCTATAAATAAAGGGGATTGGATTGGATATTGTTGAATATAGAAGAACAAGTACTACTACAGTACTCCGCTGGATCCTCACCACGTCTCCTTGCTCTCCCTTTATTCCAGGTTCTCCACTTGGTCCCTGAGCTCCAGAAAACCCTTTTGGACCAACATCCCCTGGTCTTCCTCTGACACCAATGGACCCCTGAACAAATGAACAAGTGTTGACATTGATAAACTGATAAATAAGAGCAAAAGTGCGCATGCCAAATATGAAATAATGAACTGAAATGATGCTATAATGTTATTGCCTCACTTTAGGTCCAAGCTGGCCTGTTTCTCCTTTAAGCCCCCTGCGTCCTGGCACCCCCTGTATTAGAAGTACAGAAAATATTATTTGCAAATATCATGTTGTATAAGTATAATAAGATACATAATATAAAATTTAAAGCTGTATTATGTAACTTTTTGGTTGGTTGGTTTGGTTTGCTTGTTTCTATGGAGATGTCATTGCTGTGCCTGGAATGTTCCACAGTATGACATTAAACAGCTCGACTTTACATTTATTAAAAAACAAGTGGTTTTATAGCTCAGTAATATCTAGAAAAACAGGCATTCTGACTGTGAGCAGGGTCGCCTCTCCACAGATCTGACCTGTAACTTGATCTGGTTTGGTCTCCATGAAAATAGAAAGGTCTAATGTCATACTGCGAAACATTCCAGACAAAGCAAGAAAAGCATATGACAACCCCCTCCACCAGAAAAGTTACACAATGCACTTTTAAGATAAATACCTTTGGACCAGGTTTTCCAACTTCTCCCGTCAAACCGTTTGGACCCCTTTCTCCCTGCAATGAAAATCAGGTTTAGCCATAATGAAAGTGTAATGTTTCTATTAATTATCAATGTATCAAAATATTCATAAGCAACAGCGTCTACAAAATCATGTCAAGAAGTCTAGAAATGAGGAAGAAATGTACAACAAACGTGGGAAGTTCATAGATATGGCCAACCTTTTGTCCTGGTTTCCCATCACGACCTGGACGCCCTGAAATTCCTGGAAAACCCTGTAGAAAATTAACCAAATTATTATTTTTTCATTTGACATCGGATCTTGGTAGTTCATGTCGGTTGTGTCTCACCAACTGTCCCATTAATCCCATTGGTCCAGTCTTTCCCCTCAGACCAGCGGCGCCCTGGCCAGATTATGAACATGTGGATTAATGCAGTTCTTACAAAAGACAATAAATAAATACATAAATAAAATGAATCTGTTGTATTCACCATCACACCCGGATATCCCTTGTCCCCTGTAGTCCCTCTTGCACCCTGTTTTCCTGGTAACCCTTGGGGGCCATCTGATCCTGTCAAACCACGTGCTCCATTATTCCCCTGTGAAAAACAACATATAGTGTCTTAAACAATAACATAAGAAGTTCTTTATTTTATATTTTGTTCAATGTAAATGGCAATATTGATTTAAAATGGCTTAATAATAGAAACAGATCTATCCTTCCAGTTAAAACAGGCTGTGTGACATTTAGGGGGTAGGGGGTAGGTGAAAACGAAATATTTCAGAGCACTCAAGCCTTGAGTGCTAACCATGCACACCAAGACAGAGTCTCACAATACTTTTAAAAACTCACAAGAATCCATCTTGGCGTTCTCCAGCTGCTATAAACCAATAACAGGAGCACTGAGGTTTTGTTTAATGAAATGGTTTGTTTTAACTCATTCATAAAAGATTTCTCCAATGACCAATGGGTTAAATATGATCACTGAATACAATCTTTTCAGTTTTTACAATTTTCTGTAGTAGCAGAATATTGTTACTGGAGAGGGGGAACAAAATCGAAAAGCAATTTTTTATTTTTTTTTTTACTAAGAACATACCTTTGCTCCATAAGGTCCTGCATTTCCACGTTTTCCAGGAACACCAACTCCTCCCTAGGATTAAAATAGAGGTCAGTGAAATGAATACCCCAAACACATTCTTTTTCACATAAAGGCTCATATGAAGCAGTTCACCTGACCTCTTTGCCCCTGAGCCCGGGTTTGCCCGTCAGCCCCTGTGAGCCCTGAGGACCAGGCTCTCCTTTAAGGCCTTCGACCCCCTGTGGTCCTTTGGCTCCAGGAGATCCCTGTAACATGTAATGTCATATTAACATCCACATCTTTGCAGGTTTCTCTAAAATATTTGAAAGGAACACCGGTGGAAGGAAAAACTGTAATTTTCAATGACGATAATTGGCTTGTGCAGATTCTCCATTGACCAGTGGTGGACGGTAACAAAGTACAAAGGCAATACTTACGTAAATTTTTTAGGTATCTATACTTTATTTATACATTTTACAGTGTATACTTTTTACTTTTACTTCACTACATTTGAGAGCAGGTATCCGTACTTTCTATTCCACTACATTTTTAGATTTGGACTGAAAAAAAAAAAGTAAATTTCTTTATGATTTGAGACCTGCTGAAATGGCTGAGACTTATTTTTAGTACATTTAATTTGAGTTAATGTCCCAACTTTGAGCAAACCAAATACAGAAATACACAAAAACAGCTACAAGAATTAATAAATCAATTGAATCATTTAAAATCAGTTAAATTCTTTATCAAAATCACTGCATTTGAAGCTTTAATTTTCTAAAAAATCTCTGCAAAATACTTTTACTTTTTACTCTTAAAGTACATTTCAGGTTCTTCAGTACTTTTAAATCAAGTAGATTTTTTCATGTGATACTTTTACTTGACAAATCTTTTGCCCCTGTATCGGTAATTTTACATAATTAACAAAACTGAGTAGTTCATCCACCACTGCCATTGACCAAACATGAAGGAGGACATACCTGGTCTCCCTTTCTTCCAGGTTTTCCCTCTTCTCCAGATGGACCAGGTAAACCCTGTCACAAACCCAAGTACAATGTCATTCTGAGCTTGTTGTTGTGTTTATGTTTATTATTGTGTCCACTGACCTGTAAGCCGTCTAAACCTGGTGGGCCAACATCTCCAGCAGGACCCACAACGCCCTACAACAAAACACAACTTTGCAATTTTTGGCTTCTACAATAATAATAATAATAATAATAATAATAATAATAATAATAATAATAATAATAATAATAATAATAATATAGGTCAATAGAGTTTTTGTCCTAGCATTTAAAGGAAGGTGCACTGTGTAACTTTTCCCGATGGAGGGTGGAGATGTTATTGCTTTGCCTGAAATACTGTGGAACATTCCAGGCAGTGCAGTGACATATCCATAGAAACAATCAGGTGACTAGAAAAGTTACACAATGTACCTTTAACAGTGGTTTGTTATACAAGAAACTGCTATTTTGAAGGGTAATTGGTTTCATTTTTATTACAAAAAAGACAGAAAGATTACCCTCTCTCCTTTGTCTCCAGCCGTACCCATCGCTCCACTAATCCCTGCTGGTCCCTGATAACAAATAACACAGGTACATCTCAGTATATCAAATAAATCAAGCCGTCTGTAGTACCATGCTGGTATAATGTACATGAAGGAGGGAGGTAACAGGTACCCACTCACTGGAAACCCTCTGGCTCCTGGGGGCCCCTGTGACCCTGGAGACCCCTGGCTCCCGATGGGCCCCGCAGCCCCCACAGCCCCCTGAGTACCGGGATGTCCTGGAGGGCCCTAAGAGATAGAAACATGCTCACCCACTGCACCAGACAGAGGGGCAGAGGAGCTCATTCAGGCTCCTACAGCTCCGCTCAAACAGGACTATATTCATACTATAATACTCCCTACAACTGTACAACAACTCACCTTTATGTCCTGTCAATCATCATATCATCTTTGCACTGTTTTTCCTTATGATCTCTGGCATATAACTGTGATATACTGTATTCATATTAATAATTTATTATTATTACTTTTTAAATGTTACTTGTACATATACATTTATATAATTATGTCTTAATTGACAACAGTCTCTTGCTATTTTTGCTGCTTATTTAGACTTTATTATTACCATTTATATTTTTACTCTTTTGTTATTATAATATATTGTGATGTGTTATTGTGTGTAATGATAATGTGATGTGTAATTTCCCTTGTGGATCAATAAAGTTTGTCTAAGTCTAAGTCTAGTTTGGCAATATCCTGATTATATTCCTAAAGCACTTACAAATAATTGTTACAAAATGTTAATTTAAAATCTTAATAAAAACATTACAATTACATGTTGACACTTACTGGTTGTCCCCGAACCCCTTTTGGCCCCACTGCTCCTTGGAGACCCTGATTAACAAACAGAATTAAACAGATTGTTGTTGTTTTTTTTTTTTAATTATTATCTGAAAATGAACAACAAATGAGTTTCTACCTGGGGTCCTGGGGGTCCTCTCTCACCAAGAGGGCCACGCAGACCCTGCAAAGTACGTTTTTAATTTGGAATGATTAATTTACTTAATTTAATTCATAACAAACTCACTTGAGGTCCAGGCTTTCCTTTACTTCCCAGTGGCCCTCTGACTCCTGCATCTCCCTGCGGGGGAAACAACCAAACAAAAACCACCTGTTACTGAGACAAAGGACAAAAGTGTATACAGTTTAAAACGGTTTCCCCTGTTTACATTTTAGGGCCAATATTTATTAGGGGGATGAAGCATTATCATTAGAGAAGTCTTACCCTCTGTCCCATGTGGCCTGGTGTCCCGGCTGGGCCCACCGCTCCTGGGTAACCCTGGAGACACAGCAGGTGGAAAGGGTCAAAGGATTCAGAAAGTATTTTAATTTACAGTTATTACATGTCAGGGTCTTCTTAATCACTTTGGTTAGTCTTCAACTTAAAATCACATATACACATAGGATATGATTAATTAAAAAATAAACATATCCACATCAATATTTCACAGTATAAAAACAGACTATTTATCACAGAAGTCACTTACATACATGCCCACTGGTCCCTGGGGGCCAATTAACCCAGGTTTCCCAGTGAAGCCCTAAAGACAGACATAAACAAAGAGAGAAACAAACATAACTAATGGTATATAACGTTGTACATACTGTATATTTGGTCATCTTTTTATTACTAGTCTACATTTAAGTCTTACCCTCTCCCCTGTGCGTCCAGGTACCCCATTTGAACCTGGGCTTCCACGCTGACCCTGTAAAAATAAAAGGTTTTACTAAGCATTAAAGGTGGTACCATCAAATGCTTTTCTCCATGGAAATGTTATTGCTTTGCTGGAATGTTTCACAGTATGGTATTAAACTAAAACAGACCAAGTTACAGGTCATATCTGTGGAGAGGCGACCCCGCTCACAGTCAGAATGTCTGTTTTTCTAGGTATTTTTGAGCAATAAAACCACCTGTAATTGAATAAATGTAAAGTAGAGCTGTTTAATGTCATACTGTGGAACATTCCAGGTGGAACAATGATATCTCCATAGAAACAAGCAGGTGACGGACCCTCCACCAGAAAAGTTACACAATGCACCTTTAAATGTAATGACTTTGAATGACATAAATATTAATACAAACATATTTTGTGTGTACTCACCACTGCCCCCTTTGGACCAGTCTGCCCTATTTCACCAGATGCACCGGGAAAACCCTAACACACAAAACGCACAAAACACAAGTCAAGTTTTATGTAGTTTTATTTGTGTAAGGTTGCCTGCTTCATGCAACCAAAAAGTATTTTACAGTGGTTATAATCACCAAATTAAATCATTTAATTCAACCCTTCATTCATGTTTACTTACTCTGTCCCCTTTAGGACCAATGAGACCAATCAGACCTGGAGCACCCTGCAATTATGTATATGTTTGTGTTATTCCAGTCATTTATCAAGATAAAGCTAAACCAATAAATCATCTGAAGAGGTATAGAATGGGAACCTGTATACCAGGCTTTCCTTCTGGTCCCTCTATCCCGACTTGGCCTCTGAAACCCTGAAACCAAAAGAAATATGAGCGCTATTAGTCATTCATAAGTTAGGTTTATAGTTTTTTTTTTATATTGCATTCTTGTTATCTTTTCTTACCGCTATGCCAGGCAGTCCGAACAGACCAGGAAGTCCAGTACGCCCCTTTGACAAATCAAATAATGAAAACAATGAGTTATATGTGTACTCTTGTTGTAAATGGCTCAGTGGTCTCTTCTTACTTTCTGTCCTTTAGGTCCTATCATGCCCTTCTGTCCTTGCACACCTCTGTTACCCTGAAATACAGAGAAAACTGTGTTATTGTGGTATTATTTTATGTTTGTTTGTTTTTTAATCTGTATTAGCACAGAACCATATAGTTCATGATTAGTGCCCCATAAAAGGCACTCACCTTCAGCCCCTGTCTCCCCAGTGAGCCCTGAAGACCCACTTCTCCATCTTCACCCTGACAAGACAAGGCAGAGAAACCAGTGAGAAATGTATTGTTATATATGTATGTATGTATGTATGTATGTATGTATGTATGTATGTATGTATGTATGTATGTGTGTATGTATGTGTGTATGTATGTATGTATGTATGTATGTATGTATGTATGTATGTATGTATGTATGTGTGTATGTATTTCAAGAACTCACTTAATATTGAAATAGGTACATGTAGCCTGTACTTTTACGGTTTAAAAAAAAAAAGGTACTCCAGTCACAACTGACCCTGGGTTACCAGTGTCTAAATTGCATATTGAGAACATGTTTTTTTTTTTTTTTTTCTCATTCTCAGTATGTGGACAGGCCTCATGTGAAAGCTCAGTACCTCCAGAATTCACTCACTGAGCTGCAGAGGCTGCACTAGCACTGATTCATGATTCTCTGACCATTCAGATCAGAGAGAGGCATTTTAGGTTCAAGCAAACTGGATTTCAGCACTGAAACTGGCAACCCACATGTGAGTGAGTGTAATTATGTGAGTGTAATTAAGAACATAATTACAAGTAAGGTTTATAAGAGCAATATTTGATTTGAACAGGACTCATATCTGTGACACAGAGAGTTCAGGTTCACATTTAAATACAAATATTATTGCCCTTTTAAATATGTTATTCATTGTAAAAAGGATAACATCATTTGCATTATTTTTGACAATGTGGTGACCGTTATCTGCAAATTGCGTTGAAAGAATTTGCTCTTCAGAGATGAGTGTAGTGAACATTGAGTGGACATGTTGTGAGCCTGTGTACCTGTTTCCCCTGTGGCCCGGCCTGACCCCTGTCCCCTGGGAGACCTGCTGGCCCTCGCTCCCCCCTCTCCCCCTGATGACCCGGGGCCCCTCTAGCACCTGGAGGACCCTGGGGACACAAGAACTTTCCATCAACATACTACACCATAAATGACTTTGTAAATTAACTCATCTTCATTAGTTGAAACAAAACACAATATTTATGAATCTTACTTTGTCTCCTTTAGGCCCAGTTTCCCCTTTGTCACCATCCAGTCCTGTAAAACCCTGAGAATAATGGATAAAAACTGCATTTGGATACTTGTCGGGTTTTTAGTAAAGAAAGTAACATAATCATATCACATATCATACAGTGTATATAAATGATTGTGCTTCTTACACATTGGCCTGGAAACCCCTTTGATCCAGGACTTCCAGGAATCCCCTGAAACCAAGAGAATTTTATAATATCCCAATCCTAAATGTAAAAAACAGTGCACATTGTATCATGGTATAGTATTTCATTGCATTCTGTCACTTACCATAGATCCCTCAAGGCCTAGGGGTCCCCTGATGCCCATAGGACCTACTGTACCCTGTTACACAAAAAATACCTTTAATGTTTGTTGTATATTTAAGTAATAATAATCAGCTATTTTTTAAAATCACTACATTTGATGCTTTAATTGTTCTAAAATTCTCTGCAAAATACTTTTACTTTTTACTCTTAAAGTACATTTTTAAACAGGTACTTCAACAGTTTTACTTAAGTAGATTTTTCATATGATACTTTTACATGAGTAATCTTTTGCCCCGGTATCTGTACTTTTACTTAAGTAACAAAAATTTGCATAGTAAACAGCTTCAATATGCAGGAATAACTCAAACATGCATAAATAAAACAAAAGACTTTCCAGTAGTATTTTTGTCAAAGAGAGAGAAATTATAATTTAATATATTTTAATAAGCCATACCATTTCCCCTTTTGGACCACATGGACCATCGACTCCAGCCTGGCCCTAACCATGGTCCAAAGAAAAAGTTTTATTAATACAGTAAATTGTACCAGTAAATACAATACATATAATATATGACATTACCTGAGGTCCTTGAGGTCCTGCTACACCGATCTGTCCAATCAGTCCTACTGGACCCTGCCAAAGGTGAAGAGAGAGGAAACCATATTTATATTATTAATAGAATCACGCTGACTGTGATTATATTAGTTGACGCAACAATGAATCAAATGTGGACTTACTTTTAGTTTGTCTTTTTTATTTTTCATTTTGTCCTATTATTATCGTCCCATTTGTTTATATCATTGTTATATAACGTATACTCTATTCTTTATAATTCAGGTAGTGTTGCAGGAGTTGAGAGGAGGGCATGGGAGAGCAAGTCTGTCTGCCTATATGTGTGTGTGTGTGTGTGTGTGTGCGTGTGTAGGTGTGTGTGTGTGTGTGTGTGTGTGTGTGTGTGTGCGTGCGTGCGTGCGTGTGTGTGTGTGTGTCTGTCTGTCTGTCTGTCTGTATTTATGTATGGGTGTTTGTTTTGTAATGTAAACCTGTAAGTTTTGTATTCTGTCTATTGTATTTGTATTTCTAATGTCTTGTGTGTTTTTGGATCCCTTCAAAAACAGACTGCACTTCTCAAGGGGCATTCCAATAAAATAAATAAGAAATAAATGTGTTAAAAACTTACAGGAGGGCCAAATCGACCCCTGGGACCAGCCGGACCGGGATCACCCTGAGAACAACAAAAGATAAAATACACATGCAAATAAATACATTGAAATTTAACTGAAAATTTAACTAAATTATAGTGAAGTGTTCTCTGTCTTTTACCTCTGTCCCATTTACCCCACGTCGTCCAATCCCCCCAGTGGCTCCAGGTGCACCCTAGAAGATCAAAATAACAAATCCAGAATTACACAAAACATTATTATAGAAATTATAATATGAAACGTGAATAAAATAATAGTTTATAGAGAAATATTACACACTGGTGGTCCTGGTGGTCCTCTCATCCCATCATAGCCACACTCTCCCTGCATAAAAAGTCAGACTCTTTAAGACAAAGCTAAAGATATAAATCATATTTAAACTGTACAAATGTCCAACCTCTAGGCCTGGAGCTCCTGGAAGTCCCTGAACACCTTTTAAACCCAAAAAACCCTGGGGAAAAAAACAGAAAATCAATCTCACCAAAGAGAAAGAGAATAAATGTCAATCAATACACAATACATGAATACATATAGAGCAGGCTATGAAATGTATTATATATTATTGTATTCTTAAAATCCTACAGTTGTGTCAAATGTGTCTGACTTACAGGAGGGCCGACTGGTCCAGCTTCCCCAGGTTCACCTTTAACACCCTAAACACACACAGAAAAATAAGTAAAATAACAAAAACAACAAAATACTATATATTAAAATGCTGCAAAATAAGTTAAAAATTAATATAAACTGTAACAGATTCTTTCAAACAAGGACATGAAGTTTTATTTCTGCACTTTTCTTGGTAATTTTGCAGCCCATTCACATTTTCTAACCAACTACTCTAAACAAAATAAATGTAACATATTCAAACTTCCCACTGAAAGCAAAGATAAAATAAAGTAAAAATCACAGTACTTTCTTTTATATTACCGCGTGGTCTTATATCTGTGTAATCCCTCAGTGGTCCAGGTAGTTTCCACAGTGGTCCTTTGGCATATGTGCTCTTATACTTATTCTCATACAGCTCAAGATCATTCTAAAACTATTCAGGACAACTTCATTTGTGTCCTATGAATGTGACTTTTTTTGTATCGATACTCAAATAAGGATCTAGCTTCGATACTAGTTTTAATATCGATGACTATCTGATTTTTTACACTTCAAATCCACTCAAATCCATTTGTAGTTGTGACTAATTTGTCTCACCACCAGAGGGCGACATTTTTCTACTTGTACTAGGGTTACGATTGAAAAGGCCATTGCTTTATTACTAATCATAATAAATAATATGCACCAACCTTTTCCCCGTAGCTGCCTCTGTCTCCGCTTGGACCGGGCTCTCCGGTGAAACCCTGTGACCCCAGAAACAAGCACAAGTCAGTTTTGTAGTGGTATGTAACGATATCCAAATCTCTGAGTACGATACTTTCCCAATATACATCTCACAGTACAGTATTTATTGCGATATTTTCTAGAGGTTAACAAAATTGTGAATATGCTACTTTTTCCTTTTAAAATGTCTTGACAAGACTTTGGTACTGTCACCCAAACTGTTATTTCTTCATGTAATCAACACTGAAGGGGAGCAAAGGATCATGGTCTATGTAGTTTCCCCTGTTTTAGCTATATTGATGCACTACAACTATTAATTGAAGTAGAGAGATTTGTGATTCGATATATTGTAATGGTCCACAATATTGTACAATATGTGAGACTTCTGACAATACAACGTAATGATATTTCAGTTATTGTTACGTCCCACAGGGCAGTGGTCAAAAGCAAGGTGCCTTCACTGCTCCTTCAGGCAAAAGACCTTCTAACTAGTATTTTTCATTATTTAGGGTCTTTTGTTTTAACTCTGCCCCATTTGGTCTCAGGAGTCTGTTAAAGTTACACTATTTATGTTATAATGTTGTTTCCTCATCACATCTGTTCCATCTTGGGATGTCATGTGGTTATACAGGAAGTGCTCCACTGTGTTTTTAAACTCCATACACTTTCATTAGAATCATTTGGATCATTTCAACCCTGGAATTGCCAGTCTCTACTAAAAAAGTGAAAGGTTGCTGTTAATTTGAAAACTACAAGGTGGAACAGAGCATTTTGAGCATGTAGACAGACTAATAATAAAGGATTACTCAAACATGAATGAATGAAACGCAACTCTAGGTATGTTTTTGAGGACGTAACCACATCATAATATGGCTTAAAGCTCACAAGACTGCATTTTATGTAATATAGGGCCTTTAAAAGTGGTGCTACAACAACATAACCTTACAGGGTATTTGTATCTGTTTACAATTATTAGATTCATTATAGAAAAAAATATTTAAAAACTGTATTCTCACATGTATATATGGACTTTGGAGGGCTATAATACTCAGGGTAGATGCACACATTGGCACTTGCAATTCAGAAGTAAGTAAATTATAATGTGAATATCTGTTTGAAAACGTAAGACAAAAAAAATTGGCTGATCTCATTTACCTTCACAACCATCCAAAGGTGAAAGGGTGGTAACTTTTACGTGCACGGTACAAATTAGAAAATCTGCTAACAATGATCACTTTTGTTGCTGTGCTAACACGTATCAGTTAATCAAAGGCTTTTTAAGAGCTATTTGGAACCGCAGCCACTGAAATCGCACCTTCTTAGAAATCAAAACCTAAAGCTTCTTACCATGTCTCCTTTTTCCCCTTCTGGAGAATCGTCCCCTTTAAAACCTCTTTGTCCCTATGAAAAACAAATCATTTTATAACCAAGCAGCCCTGAGTAAAATATGCAAAAATATGAATTCCCACCTTGAGTCCACGTAAACCAGGAGGACCCCGCCTTCCGTCCAGTCCCGGGGTCCCATCAGTGCCCCATCGCCCGGCCCGACCAAGCACACCCTTGAGCCCCAGGTGACCCTAAACACAGCAACTGTTAAAGGTGCACTGTGTAACTTTTCTGGTGTAGGGTAAGTCACATTACACTTATTTATCTCTACGGAGACAGCAGGTGAGGTTACATGTCAATATGAGTCAATAAAACCACATGTAATGGAGTAAATGTAACTTATTCAGAAAAACTACATTATTAATTACATTATTATTATTCAGAAAAACTACATTATTAATGCAACTTAGTCAGAAAAACTACATGATAGTGCTTTTATGATTAAAATATTCACCATATCTCCTCTTTCTCCAGGCATTCCTCTGATTCCAGGCTCTCCAGGAAGACCCTAAACAGAAAATAGGTCACTATATTGTTGGAAATAAAGATGAAGTGACATTTTTTCCCATTTTCATTTCATTTATTGTATGTTTTTATGAATGGCAAAGAATTGTGCAAAATATATCTAACTTATGACATGATTTGGAATGTATTTGAAATGGTTACCCTCTAAATGTACATGGATTTCAGCATCAGATAGGAAAAGAGAGCAGAGTGATGTAAAGCATTTCAAAGTTATTTTTAAATACATGAATTCATTGTATAAAGCTGTGATTATAATGTACCAAATATGGATCTATTTTTTTTGTCTGTATAGAGTATTTCAGCTGTTCCTCAATGTATAATACCACTATGCACACACTATATGCAGTTATAGTTAAAAAGACATTTTAATATTATATAATAGGAATGGGACGAGATACAATTTCCACAAGACGAGACAAGATTTTAACAAAATTCCTAATATATAAATTTTACGATTCAGTTTCCAGTTGTAGCCTCACAATTTTTTAATTCTTTGATTTCATATTGTTGTTTACATTGTAATACTTTCTGGAACTGTAAGAGATGTAGCTCACCAATACTTAATCCTTTTTTGTCATTTTTCTCGTGTGCACGATCGTGTGGCAGTTTTGTCTCACGAGATCTTGAGGCACAAGATCTTGTACCATCCCTATTATATAACCATAACTATATATAAGTAGATCGTCATTTTACATTTTGTTCATTGTAAATCGCAATATTGATCTAAAATGGTTTCGTACTAAAAATGCACCTATTAACTTCCTGTTCAAAGCTGCAGAACTGAGAAGCCCTGCCTTTTCTTAGTGGCATTTCACCATGACAACCAGTTTATTTCCATTATTTTACAGGTTGTGACCATGTGACATATTTGAACTCTACATGTGTCACTTGGAATCTTAATTATTCAAATTAGTGTAAGTATTCACAGAGAAATGGGTGGGGACAGGGGGAAGGTGAAAACTGAAATTATGAGATTATCCAAACATGCATGAATCAACTAAAACTAAATTTTAAGTAAGTAACTAACTAAGTAAAGCAAGTGAACTTTTTTTGGTTAAAAGACCATACTGACGTTGCATAATATGTCTTCTTTAAAGGTCTTATATTATGTAAAATTGACTCTGGTGAGCTTTAAGTCATGTTATAATGTTGTTACCTCATAAAAAACAGACCTGGGGTTGTGTTTTGTTTCATTCACACATGTTTATTTATTAGTCTGTTTACATCTCCAAAGCTCAAAATGCTCTGTTCCACCTTGTGATGTCATGAAGCAGTAGTTTTCAGGTTAACAGCTCCTTTTACATTTTGTTCAGTAGAGACAGCGAATTCTAGGGCTAAAATAGCGTAATGTGGGTCCTTTAAATAAAACAAATAGTGTGAAACTTACAGGCAGACCAGGTTTGCCCATTTGCCCAAGAGGTCCTGGAGGGCCGGGCATCACCTGGAGGAAGAAAAACAGTTGAAATTCAGAGATATGGATTCAAAAAACTGTCAAGTCTGAGCTACTCACGGGCCAGCCAGCTCTCAGCATCTGGTAGAACGGAGATTTCTGCAAGACACAAATATTTACAGTACATTTTAAAATTCTTCATACGCTACACAAAAACAGTTAAACGTGATAATGTTTCTGACACCAAACTGAATCTGGTTTAAAGTGCACTGATAGCATTCTTGACCTCTATCATCTAAAATCATCCAAAAATACCCATATTTTACAGAACTGAAAGGTCATTGGCAGCTTAACTCATAGCAGGAGTGCACCTTTATAGAAGAGGAATAAAATCCAAGCAAAGTTATTGTTGAGTTTTACTATTTTAAACTCACCTTCCAGTTCTGACATGGCATTTATTTTGTCTAGAGGCTGTCAAACCTTTACACACCTAAGAAAACATTTGGCTTTTGTAGTAGCATCAAATCCAAACCAGGTCTATAACAGGACTACACCAAGTCTATATTGGGGCTTAATCAGCTTTGAAATAGGACTATATAGCGTTGGTACAGAAGTTCCAACCCAATCGAGGACTAAATTGTGAATAAACTAGACTAAAATAATAAATAAATAAACAAATAACCCAAAAAATGTGGCAAAAACATTAGACCTGGAGAGGACCTCATGTACCACAGAAATAGTCCATGTACCATCACTTTGCAAACTAGTATGAAAGCATTTGCAATAGAGATCTTTTCCTTTGTTGCCTAAAGGTACACTGTGTAACTTTTTGGTTGGGGTTCCATCACCTACTTGTTGCTATGGATATGTCACTGCTCTGCCTGGAATGTTCCACAGTATGACATCAAACAGCTCAACCTTACATTTATTCAATTACAGGTGGTTTTATTGCTCAAAAATACCTAGAAAAAGGTATTCTGACTGTCAGTGGGGTCGCCTCTCCACAGATCTGACCTGTAACTTGGTCTGGTTTGGTCTCCTGGAAGATAGAAAAGTTTAATGTCATACTGTGAAACATTCCAGACAAAGTGATAACATCTCCATGGAGAAAAGTATCTGACGAACACTTCACCAGAAAAGTTCCACAATACACCTTTAAGGCACTCTGTATCAATATTATTTAACAAACCTTTAGAACCTTTATATAGATGAGTCTGAAATCTTATTATTTATATTATTATAACATCTAAATATGAAAAGCTTTATTTTTATATCTGTCAGCCCATGTTATATGTTTAATTTATGTCAATTTAGAAAAACACATCGTCTTCTGAGAGTCCTTTAAGTTTATGGCACCACCAAGAGCTTACTCCAGGTAGTGTTTGTGTTGGCGGATGTGCGTGGTGGTCCCATTGAAGGTCTTCGTGATGTAAGATGAACCTCAGACTGGCACTGCAGCCCCGGGACCTCCCATAAGCCTGGAGCCCCCCCAGCACAGCCCCTCACAGCCCCTGTAGTGTGCTCTGGCGGGGCTCTAACACAGGGGCCTTTGACTATAGCGACCTGCCTGGAGGAGCACCAGTCCAAGGTCCGACCAGGAGAGGTCTGGCCCCGGTCCAGACCCTGCCCTGGGAGAGACGTGCTCACGACAGGCTGAGCTCTGCAGTCTTTGTGTGTGATGCTGTCGACACATAGAGGCAGGGGCACTCAGAGCTGTCCAGGATAGAGT
This sequence comes from Taenioides sp. WSHXM2023, assembly GCA_029959045.1. NCBI lineage: Eukaryota > Metazoa > Chordata > Actinopteri > Gobiiformes > Gobiidae > Taenioides > Taenioides sp. WSHXM2023. The sequence goes on from CM057089.1 coordinate 8,036,596, forward strand.
CCAATTCTACCCATGTGGTCACTGTCTGCACACTCAGCATTTCTCATGTTTACGTTCAGAGACAACTGTGAATACAAGCAGGAGAAGGTTGAAAGTGGGGCTGCAAGATTCATAGCAATTAAAAACAAAACTATAATTGAATTGTTGCATCAAACATCTCAGTTAAATTTTTTTTTTGCTTCTCAATGACAAGATTCAGACAGTAATCTGTGTAAATGTGATGCTTGAGGTTCAAGTATCAGTATCAAATCATGAACTGGCTTTAAGTTATTCCAAAAGGGCAGAAATAATCCATTTATGCCATTTTGATTTATTCATTTTTTGGTATTTTTTAATAGTTAATACTGTCAAATACTTTTCTGTGTGGAGATATTATTGCTTTGTCTGGAATGTTTCACAGTATGGCATTAAACCTTTCAATCATCATGGAGATCAAACCAGACCAAGTTATAGGTCAGATCTGTGGAGAGGCAACCCCACACACTGTCAGAATGCCTTTTTTTCTAGGTATTTCTGAGCTATAAAACCACCTGTAATTTAATAAATGTAAGGTAGAGCTGTTTAATGTCATACTGTGGAATATTCCAGGCAGAGCATGGCATATCTATAGAATCAAGCAGGTGATGGACCCCAAAACCAAAAAGTTATGCAATGCACCTTTAATATCTTAATTTGGCACATTTCCTAAACAACAATCCCATCTCCAATCACAATCAACAAATAAACATGCTCTGAAATTAAATAAACAGAATTAAAACATGGAGTATATAAACTAGTAATGCACAAACCTTGGGGAAGACAATTGCAGGCATTTTTAGCACATTTCTCTTGAATTGCCAAACATCTGAAAGAACATCTGAAAATTGTTATCGGGTTAATCCCAGATCTAACTAGAATAATGCCAATGGTTGTTTTTGGGAGGGCATCAAGCATCACAAAATACAAATCACTGCAACTTCTCTGCCGCACAGAGATAAGACAGACAAATTGTTTGGGTGAAGAAAATTGTGAAACAGAACTTCACGGTGATTTCAGTAAAAAACAACAAAAACTTTTGGGTCCCTTTAAATCAAAGCCTAGTGTTTCCAAATCACATCTTTCCAGCACTGAAATGTTTAGTTTCCCAAAATGAGAGACACACAGAGCAGATGCAGATCTCTCCAGAACAATGACAAAAGTCTGTGCTGTTTTAGTGTTTACTTTATGCTTTAACTTTTTCAGGATGTCATGAGATGCAAGAAAGCTTATTGTATAAACATTAGGTAATGAAGGAAATGTGGCTACATAAGTGCACTGTCGTCAAGAGGACTATCTGAGATTGGGAATCATACATACATTCTCAAGTTAAATGTAATGTAGATTGTAATGCATAATAATAATAATAATAATAATAATAATAATGCATTTTAACAATTTGGGGGTTCATCAAAACAAATCCACAAATTAACACACATTAATCACACGATGCTTTGGGCTGGGAGCTTACCTGACAGGAGAGGCACTGTGCTCAGGAGCTGAGCTGATATTTACTTATATTTACACATAAAGTCCATCAGTCCTCACGTGGAGAGCACAGGTCGGTTGGTGGCTGTTTATGAACATGCAGCAAAAACGGGCTCTGACCAAACCAAACAAAACCAAACCAAACCAAACCAAACCAACATCAACCACTGAAACACCACTACTATTAAAAGAGCCTTTTTCAGTTTGACATTTAGATTTTGGTTATTAATAACAGCATCTAATTTGGGGATTTGGCTTCACCACAATGATTCAAATGTTCTTTTTCTCACTAATTATACTGTATACTGTTTGGGAACATTTGTACATGGAGAAATTAGCTGTCAGGAATATAAAATGGTCTCATGAGGACACAGGACACACACAGGATATTTTTGGATCATTTTTACAACTTGCAATTGCCTTGAAAATTAATTATTTAACTTTTCTAGTGGAGGGTCCCCACCAGCGATGGGATTTTCAGATCCTTAATGGGATCCAAATCTCTTGGATCTGTGGAGCCATTCAAAAGACTGTCTCTTTTTACATTTATTTATATGACAGAAGCCAAGGTGAGAACTCATTTTATCTAAAAACTAATCACAGGGAGAATGAAAGAAAGGGAATGTTTATCTCAAAATAACTGTTATTCTGATGTCAAATGTGATTTTTGTGCACAAAGCACAAAGCTCTCACTCATGTTGCCCAGTCTGCATCTGTGCTGATTCATAAAAAACAGAAAAAAAAAACAAAAAAAAACATTGGGTTCAAAAAATGAGATCCTGTTCCAACCATTCAGGTTAAAGAACCATTCAAAAGAGCCGATTCTTTCGCAAACATCACATCACTAGTCTCCACCTGCTGCTCTCAGTGAAGTGATGCTATTTCTTTGCCTAGAATCCTCTAAAGTGTACCATGATGACAAGGAGGTGATCCACCAGGCTGAGTTACAGATCAGATCTATGGAGCGGCAGCTTCACTTGCATTAACCTCATCTGATCCCCACCAGAAAAGAGACATAGTGAAGATTTAACAGGTCTGTAAAGGTCTATACTACATTTGAAGACTATAACACTAGACATTTTATACTCTTGAGGACATTAGAGTAATTTTTGTGATTGGCTAATTGTCACAATTCATATTTAAATTTGACTTGCATTTCCTCAGCCATTCAGCCCTAGTTCAGCACTCTCACAGTTTGGGCCGAGAGTCTGTTTGAGTCAGATGAACAGAACAGTAAATATTATTTGGACATTTACACTCACCTTAAAAGCCACCCAGTCCTCCTCAGTGTTCCTCCACAGAAACAGAGACGGGACACCTGGCACTCCAGGGGGTCCTGGATCCCCACGCTGCCCGTCCAGACCAGGGGGGCCATGAGAGCCCTGAAGAGAAGATAATGAGAAATCTGATTAGTGATAAACAACAGTCTAGGTGGATTTCCTCCATCACTTTAAAACATCCAGCTGCCCATTTCCTGCTCTCTGGTCAACCAACATTAAACCCAATGTTAGTGGTGTGAAGATGTTTTGTTTGTAATCCAGATAATCCCGGGTTAATTTAGGAAACATGCTGCATAAACTACAAGTGAATAAACTTGGTCTGAGATTTAATTGTCAGAAATCACGGTAATAATCATTGTAACAGTGATTATAGTAAAAAGTGTAGTAGCAGTAAATCTGTTATAAGAGAGAATTACCTTGTCGCCTTTTAATCCAAGTGGTCCTTGTATCCCAGGACATCCCTACAAGAAATATAATAATAATTATTATTATTACAACAAGATGAATTTTATTGGCAGCAAAAAAAAAAAAAAAAAAAAAAAAAAAACTTCTTCAATGGCGGCCATTATAGTCACTTCAAAACTCTATTGGTCAATAATCATGTTTTTATACAGAGCTTTTCCACCTTTAAGACACTCAAAGCGCTTTACTTCAAGGAGCCAGTCTAATTCACACTGGGGGGTAAACTGGGTTAAGTGTCTTGCCCAAGGACACAACAACAGCCTTAATTTGTGGGAGCTGGAATCACACCCCCAACCTGTGGCTGAGTGGAGCGTGGAGTGGAGAGCAGGATTTGTAGCGCCAACCTCCGGATCAACTGCCCCCAGTATGGCTTGAATATTAACCCAATATGGCTTGCATAACATGTACTGTTTATAATTTTGGTCAAATAAAGCCCCAGAATCGTACCATGAAGGGTTGGCACAAGGGTTGGCATTATCATGACGGTTGGTCAAAACCAACCGTCATGATAATGAATGGGTAGAGGATCCTTACAATGGACCTCCTGTTTGTGGGGTTTCCAGAACTGAACTTTGGTTACCTAATTAAGAACTTATTTGGAGAACTGCTACTTTATTTTAAAATCTGCCTCTTTTTATATGATAATTTGACATTAATTTGGTGTTAAAACAGTTACTTTCCTTTATAGCTTTAGAGAATACTACTACAACTATGGTTAATCTTTTTTTTTCCTTTTTTGCCTTTAATTGAGGTTTTCCAAGGTCAGTTTGTGTGTTTACACCTTTTACGCCCCAAGAACCAAATATCAAACTCAAATCTCATATTGCCCACCCTGGCACCAGTGTTGACCAACCATGACCAGCACTGTGACTAAGTGGTCGGTGGTTCGTGGTTCAATTCCCAGAACAGACTGGGCCTTCTCTGTGGGTCAGGTTGGCCCATAGTGGCTGTGTTACATCCATCTATTCTACATAATTTCATAGAACAGCGGTATGTAATGACAAATGAAGCAGTGTACAGTTTTTTGGGTTTTTTTTCAAATCGCAAAAGCTGCAATTTTTAAAGCCGCATTGTGTAACTTTTCTGGTGGAGGGTCCGTCAAATGTGTTTCTCCACGGAGATGTTATTGTTTTGTCTGGAATGTTTCACAGTATGGCATTACACCTTTCTGTCTTCATGGAGACCAAACCAGACCAGTTACAAGTCAGATCAGTGGAGGGGCAACCCCGCTCACAGTCAGAATGCCTGTTTTGCCTGTTTTTCAGTTATAAAACCACCTGTAATTGAATAAATATAAGGTAGAGCTGTTTAATGTCACTCTGTGGAACATTCCAGGCAAAGCAGTGACATATCCATAGAAACAAGCAGGTGATGGACCCTCCACCTGAAAAGTTACACAATACACCTTTAAGCAACATAATTTCCTCCGCAAACAACAAAATTTTGTGTCGTATTCTACATAATAGTAGTTTAAAATGTGGTGTGAAATGTGAAAATGTGATTCTTTTTATCAATTCTTCTGGACAAACGAATCCTATTAATAAAACAGAAATGCTTGTCATAAAAATTTCAGTTACATATTTTTCCCATATTGCTCAATCCTAATAAATGTGATAATTCTACAATGTTTATGAAGTTTTGATCGAACACCACATTATATTGTCCTCTATAATCTTTAACTGCATCTTAACTAACACGTTATGGTATTACTGGACACTCACTTGTTTGCCTGGGAGTCCCATGAAACCAGGAGGTCCTTGGTGAACTCTATACAGTTTGTCGTCAGTTCCATACACAATATTTCCACTGTCCAGCTCTGGTATCTTTGATGGTAAATCCGTCTCTGTGTGAGGTGAAAGTAGCTCCTCCTTGTGGTCGGAAACATCAAGGTCTTCATATAAATCAATGCCCATAGGAGGGATATTTGAATGAAAGTCGGGGGTAAGTTCTTGGTCCATATCATCTCGATTTGTTGTAGTTTCTCTGTGACTTTGTAGCAGGTCATTCTGGGGGAAAAAAAAAAAGAAAATTAGAAAGTTATAACAATTTATATCCACTGACGCTCATTTATCATTTTATTCAGTAAAATTCCATAAGCCAAAGATATTAAAGGTCCTATATTACACAAAATGGATTCTTGTGAGGTTTAAGCCATGTTATAATATTGTTACCTCATCAAAAACAGACCTGGAGTTGTTTGAGTATGAGTGTTTGAGTAATACTTCCTAATTAGTTTGTCTTCATTTCCAAAGTTCAAAATGCTCTCTTCCACCTTGTGATGTCACAAAGTAGTTTTCAAGTTAACAGGTACTTTTTAACTTTTGTTTAGTAGAGACTGGCACTTGTAGGACTGAAGACATCCAGGTGATTCTATTAAGGTGTACGGAGTTTAAAAATACAGTGGAGCACTTCCTGTATTACCACATGACATCACAAGGTGGAACAGGGAGTGGGCCTCAAACGGAAGCAGCATTTGTGTGTTAAACATCAGTGAATGAAACATACACAATTCCTGGTGTGTTTTGATAAGGAAACAACATTATAACAGGTGTAAGGGTGTGTACCTTTTATTTAAAAAAATTATATATATATATATATATATATATATATATATATATATATATATATATATACATTATTATTATTATCTGATTATTACTGGCCATTTAAGTTAACCCACTGATTCGTAGTGGTCCCAGAGGCTGTTGGTGCAGATTGACAGCCACTTTTTGATCAGTTAGCCTCACCCAGCAACTCTAGGATCTCTCAAATCTTCCACATTGCCTACTACTACCTACTATTTGAACGGCATTTACAGTACACTGCATAATGGTGCAGAAATGTTTGTCAATGTGTGAAGTCCATTCACAATCACAATCATAAAACTAATACATTTTGCAATATATGTATATATATGTATATATATATATATATATATATATATATATATATATATATATATATATATATATATATATATATATATATATATATATATATATATATAGATATATATATATATATATTTTTTTTTTTTTTTACAAATGTGAAAAGTCAGTTTAAGTCGACCTAACTATAGATTTGAAAAAATTGATGACAACACCGGCAAATGTCAGTATCAAATGAAAAAAAGTTGTGAAACACTGTTCTTGAAAATAAGGAAACTACTGACAGTAATAAAGCCAACTGCCTAAATGTCAGCTCAGATGACGTCATGTCTCATCTTTGGGCAAACACTTCATTAAAGCGTCTTTATTTGAGACTGTCCATGCACGGTCCCTCTCCCCACACTGAGGTTAGGCCCTGGGCTGCAGTCAGAGCCTCACTGTGAGAGCTGCCAAAGTCATCAGCTCCAGGGAGACCTCCTCACACCAGCCCACACCAGCCCACACCAGCCCACATGGACACTTTATCAGAATATTTATTTGTACTGCTTTGGTTACCTGTCCTAGAGGAGCACGCATTCACAAGGGCCAGAAAGTAGATAAAATGTACTGACTACTTTCATCGTTTACATCATAAATGAATAACTTTGTTTACATTAGTTTATGTACAAATAAAGGTAAAAGTATAACAGAGACACTCATCCATCAGACATAAAGTATGACTCAACATTTCTAAGATAAAAACAGTCACCTTGAATCATTCATTTTGGGCTATAGAGTATTAGATATTTTTTAAAAAGCTGCAGATGGGAACTGTATGTATAAGGCCGTCCAAAGTCTAGTCATTTTGCAGCAATTTTACGACCACGTATTGTTTTTATTGCAAGACATGACAAATTAAACACGGACCTTAAAACAGAGTTGCCAAATGTTCATTTCTACGCAGAATTTACACCTAGAGCTACAGTGACACGTAACATAAGTCAAAATGTATATATTTGATGGTGTCAGTTTACTCCAGAGGCATCAGAGGTGCCCCTGTTACACCAGCCTCTGTTATGCCCCCACATTTGTTGGGTTATATGGTGATGGTTAAGGTTAGGGCCTGGTTTATGGTTAAAGGTGCATTGGGTAACTTTTCTGATGAAGGGTCCGTCACCTGCTTATCTCTGTGGAAATGGTATTGTCTTGTCTGGAATGTTTCACAGTACGGCATTAAACTTTTCTAACATCACGGAGACCAAACCAGGCCAAGTTCTAGGTCATATCTGTGGAGAGGAAACCCCGGTCACAGTTAGAATGCCAGTTTGGGGGTTTTTTAAGCAGTACTGTGGAACATTCCAGGCAGAGCAATGATATATCCCTAGAAACAGGCAGGTGATGGACCCTCCACCAGCAGTTACACAGTGCACCTTTAAGGTTAGGACCAGAGTGAGAGTCAAATATGTTTTGAATGTGAGCAAACAGGGCTGGGGGGATACAGGTAGAGATCGCAAGATTACTCAAACATGAATGGATGGCATATTAAACCTCTTCAAGCATTAAGGATCAATATTAAAACATGGTAGAAATCTCCAAAAAGTAGATTTACATAATATGCATAAACTGCACTGGTGCACTTAGACCTCGGACATATTGCAAGTATTTTGCCCTACACTCACAAAAGTTTTGGACTCATATTTTTAACCTTCATTAAAAGTGGATAGGGAAGCACACACCGTCCACGCTAGGCAAACTTATGAAGCACAAGGTCATGGGTGTGTCGATTTCAGAAAGTACAATCCAACCTATTTTTACCGCTTGATGTGAGTGTTAATACCATACCATTAAATATTCCAGATGAGACAAGCAGGTGGCGAACCCTCCAAAAGAAAAGTTACAAAGTGCGTCTTTAAAACAGTCCATGATAAAAGTGAGGAAAAAGTGTAAATAGACTCAAAGGTTAAAAAAATAAAGTAAGGTGCACCTGGTTCTATACAATATCATCAATGGGTCATTCATTTGGTCGGAAAAGCCAAAGCTGAACGCTCCGTGCCTTTGAACCTGATGACTACCCATAATCCCCTGGACGCTGATACTGTACTATGTGGCATTAATAGAGACATAATGGAGGTGCATATTTCCCCGGAGCAGTGCTGGACAAAGCTCCTTTATGTCACACAGGCGGCCATTGTAGGAGCAGCTCTGCAGGTCTACAGCAGACACTTGATCTGTGCACACCTGAGCCCATTTGTCCTGCTAATCTGACCACTGCTCAGACTCATCACTTCAGACATGATCGTGCATACGCTGTACTTATATTCAAGGTCTAATACCGGTACTTACATTATATTCTCTTGTACTGCATAGCTTTCTTTCTTTTTTTGATTTATTTCAATACTTCAAGTTGAGCTGTACTACACACATGTTTTTTATTCCTTTCATTACTTCAAACTAGGGATCGTCCAATATGGATTTTTTGAGCCAATAACTGATGCTTGCCAATACCAACATTACGCTTTTGTAATCTATAGTACATACCAAATTTATGTTAGGTTATAGTGAAGTGCTTTCGTTTCGTTTTCGCTCTGTTCAAAAAAGACAAATCTGAAACACTGAGAATAAACTTGGAAAGACACATGGGCACACAGAGACCAGGGCAATGCCATGGACTGTATATATAAATGGACAAAGCATTCCAAATAAGAAGTGAGCATGGACACGCTTCTGGCTCCATCAATTCCGGCTCCATCAGGTCTAATTCACTTTATATTGGAAAAAACTGCTGCTGTTAGACTGATGGTTTTGGTCTTAAAATGTTCGTATTAACCCACTCTTTATGATCTTGGAGTTTTTATTTCACTATTTTGTCTGTAAATCAATTCCTATTCCTTTTATGGAACTCAGCTCCCAATTTGTGAGCTTCATTTGACTGGAGGCAAACGATATCGGTGACGTCACATTCCTTTAATTCACTTTTTTATACAGTCTGTGGGCAATGCACTAAAATATCAGGAAATCACCAATAACCGATATACCATCCCTACTTCAAACTGAGCTGTACTTTACACTTCTCTCTTCATATTGAGATACTATAACCACTGTTCAATGCAGAATATGTGCCACATCTGGGACAACAGCAGTGCTATAAGAGTTTTCCTTCAGTGCAGACGGTTGCCAGTTTGGTCCTCCCCAAAGCACATAGTACAGACTAATGTGAAAATCTGCCTAATCACAGTCCAACAACTACTGTGGGAATCTGCGATTATCAAGAAAGCAGATTTTTTTTATTTAATTTTTTTGACAAAACATGTGTCGCATCCAACCAGAAGAGGGTAATCAGTGAAATCACCAGCCAGTTCTGTTTAGTCCATTCATCATCAGAAGGACATCCGGTGTAGAATATACAATATGTAAATAAAATGTAATCATTAATACAGTTTAATAATGGCATTATCATTAAGCGCAATTATTTTGGCCATGATAATCATATCAAATCATCATGTCTGCAAAGTAAACCAAGTGCAGTGAGAGATGAACAGACAGACAGAGAGAGAGAGAGAGAGAGAGAGAGAGAGACAGTGAGACAGAGAGAGACAGGCAGAGGCAGAGACAGAGAGAGAGCAAGAGAGACAGAGAGATGGAGAGACAGATACAGAGAGAGAGAGAGGAGCACAGCTGGTCAAACATCTTCCATCATCTTCCCTTCATCAGTGACAGAGCACTAGAGGGAGACAGCGCGGCGCTGTGGGTCGAGTTGCATAAGAACAGGAGGTCCACAGGCCAAGAGCAGGTCAGCAGACACCATCCATTAACAACTAACATGGGTCTATGTCAGAGATGCTTAAGGGAGAAGAAATGGTTGGTAAATAAAGAAAAGGATACTTAAAGAAACGTAGTTAAAATAAGTGGGAGTTGGAAATATTTGCTTGGGATGGTGCGATATACATTCATTTTTAGGCAATACCAATATTACAAAATTGTTTGTTTAAAAGCAACAGAATGTATGATATTATTTTAAAATTCCAAACACTTGACCTATCTGCATCCCCAGGTACAAGGTAGCATGTTCAAATCCAATATAGCTTCTACTGGGAACAACTGTAATGCTGATTTATTCTTAATTACAAACATTGGGTATGGTGGTCAAGTTTGGCGGTTAGGTCCACAAGGTGATGATATAATTAGAAAGGAATGAGCCTCACGTGAGTGCCAGTTTCAAAGCTGAAATCCAGTTGGTTTAAATCTAAAATGGCTCTCTCTGATCTGAATGGGCACTACCTTAACCCCAGCACCTGCAGACAACCATGAATCAGTGCGAGTGGAGCCTCAGATTCAGTTGTGTTGTAGTACCTTAAAAAAACTCTAAGAGTGCAGGATACATACAGGTCATTTAAAAAAAACATCTGATGCACTAAGGCCTGGACTGGACAGAAAAAAGATTCCACAGATATTAGCACAGGTATATTTCCTTCCATAGATGTTTCTACAAGCTCATGTGACACTAGTCATGGTAAAATATAATTGTATTTTGTATCAAGATCAGAAGGTATAAGATAAGAGAACTTTGTCCAACAATGTACTTTTTAAATTGTATTTTTTGTACAGCATCTTTGAGTGTTTAGAAATGCGCTATATAAATACAATTTATTATTATTATTATTATTATTATTATTATTATTATTATTATTATAAAAAAATTCAGTGTTGCAACAGCAAAAAAAAAAAAAAAAATGCAAGCTAAAGCAATCCAACAATGAAAAAGTACTGCACACAGAGAAGACAAGACATGAGAATACTAAATCTTCAAATATGCAAAAATGAATATTCATTTTTTCAACAGTAGCATCACAATGTACCATAAGATTTGCTACAAGAGTATAACTTATTTTTAACTCTCAGTGAATTCCAATTAAAGGAGAAAAAAGGAATTCTTGACGTAAAGACTGCTGTTAATTCATATATACAATCAGTATATATTTTGTATAAATCTTCACAAAACGTGCTTACTCAACCAAATAGAGTTTATGTGGATGCTCTGCTGTCACTTCTGCACGTCAGTCTTAGCAACTTTATAACTCTATCCACCATAAACAATATTTCCAATCAATAATAAAGCAGTTAAGAAGAAAAATACAAGTTGAGCTCAAAACTAAAATGTCAAAGCTAGCCCATCTTTGCAATCCATTCAAACCTATAGCAACATGCACCAAATTCAGCCTCACGCCCCTTATATTTCAATACATACTTCCTCAGTCTGTTTCCCATCTACGGGCTGTCGCATGCGGAGAGGGTCGAGGAGCAAGAGGTAACCCAGAGCACAGGTTAATGCTATCCACATGACTGCAGCATATCCAGGAGAAAGTAGGGCCAGAGAGCAAGAGCTGTGTCCAGTCACTGTACTCTCCTCCTCCCCTCGACCCCTCTATACCTCTGCCTCTCCTCCCCTCCAAGATTCAGACACTCCCCAATACTTACGGGACAGCCCAAGAGGATGAGGTATGTGAGCCACCTATCCAAGCATGCAAAATGTACATATCATTTTGCTGAGACAGTAAAAAAAAAACAGCAAATTGAAGTTTTCTAGGGATGGAAACTAATTACAAATACTCACATTACTGTAATTGAATTGTAGAGGTTATGGAGTACTTTTCTGAGTAGATTTTTAACTCTGCACTTGTAACTGAGTATACTTGTAAATGTAGCCATGTAATTGTAATTAGTTATATTTTAAATCACAGAAGTTATTTTCTTGTGTTCAATATTTTATTTCATTTTTAGTAATAATGAACGGAAGGGTTTCGTTTGGCATACAATAAATCACTCTTACCACCCACTACTCACACCGCCCCAGGTCCTATACCCCCCTGACCTCCAGGTTTATTAATCAAAAAATACATAATAACAGAATTACAGAAGTTATTGAGTACTGTACAAGTCGTAATCGTCTTAACTTCACTGCTGTCTCGGTGTCTCTGAGAACAGATAATATGCAGATTGCTTTTTGATTGTATAAAAGTGTGAAATATATATAAAATGCTTCTAAAATTGTGTTTAAAAAGTAATTAGTAACTAGTATTCTGAATAGTATTTTTCATGCATACTTTTTACTTTTTCTCAAGTACAATTCTGGCATTATTATTCAAGTAACTGCACTTTTACTTGAGTGCAAATGTTTAGTACTCTGTCCACCACTGCAATTTTATAAAGTCTGGCAAATGTGATTATATTTGCATTATTTTTTCCTTCACATAAGTCTAGGAGCAATAACACAAAACACTAAATATGAACTGCTAAACGAATACAAGAATCTCATACAGAACATGTTTGTAGAGGTGATCTAACTAAAGGGTAAGCAGGTTTTAGACATAATAAGACTTCATTGAGATACTTTATTAACTAAATGATGTATACTTTTGCAGTTGATGTCTTTTTAAAATCTTTAAAGACTTCACAGTTTTGACTTTTGAGCTTTGGAGATGTAGACAGACTAATAATAAAGCATGAATGAAACAAAACACAAGTCCAGGTATGTTTTTGAGGAGGTAAGAGTCAATTTTGCGTAATATAGGACCTTCAAATGTTGATGTTCTTGGACAAAACACACACATGAAAAAAATGAAAATTAGATCTGTTTCCCCTTAACAAAATTACATGTACGTTTTTCATACTTATAGGTGACTTACATATCCCGGGTTATGCTCATTGTCAAATTTGGTTGACAAAGAAACTATAGCCCTAAACATCCCATAATATTTACATTTAAAAGCTTCACCATAATCTTGGCTTCACTGTCATAAAATACCAGCTTTTATTAATTAACTCCAATATTCAGTGCATCCAAATAGAGTTAATAAAACGTAGCAAAAATGCAGCATCAACATAAATTTCCCATGTTGCAAATTGACACCACAGTGCATATAAAATACTTGTAGCGTAGATAGTATTTAAACAAGCTTAAATGTTTTATTATTTAATTGGAAAGTAGATATATGTTTGATGGTTAGGGTGGAGCCTGAACTGTCACCACATCCTCTACTGTCAGGGATTTCAAAATACAAGTCTTATCTTTCATCTCATTTACATTTTTCAAGTCATCATTCAACCACAGCAATTGTATACAGATCTTATGTATGGCAATAATGCAGTATAGATATAGTATTGGAATATATTGGATGTCTTTTTATTACAATGTCTTCAATATAGAGGATTTTAAGAGATATTTTATACTACTTTGTACATTAGTCTTGGTATTTCCATTGATGAAATACTAATATATGTACACCCAATATTTCATACAAAAAGTCATTTATAGTGAGAATGATGCAGTGGGTTCAGCACACATAAATACCAGTATTTAAAATTAACCAGTGTATCAACAATTTATTTAGAGACGGGCATGCTAAAAAAAAAAACTTAAAAAAAAACTGTCACCATCAGGTTTAAATATTTTTTAAGATGCCAATTTTAAATTGAACAATTGTAGAGAAGATGGGATCACACGCACACTGTTTAAGTGATGGTTTTATCTTCTGAGCCTGTAGATTCTGGTCCATTGGTTTGATGATGGACCTCAGAAAAGAGCAAAACCAGTGAAACACATGGCCCAGAGTGCAGCCCAGAGACCACATGTCCACAGCCTCAGTGACTTTGCAGCCCAGAGAGGCCTCTGGGGCTCTGAACTCTACAAGCTAAATCATGTTGTGGACGTCCATCATCTCGGTGTAATCTGTTCTTCAAAGGTTCCAGAAGCTTTGTCCAAGCACTGGGCTATTTGAGTGTCTTCAACATGAAGTGGAGTTTCCCAAATCCTATCAGGATTCATAAATCCCATGTCAACAATGCTGTGGACAGAACTGTAATGCTGGTGGTTCTCCTGGATGTTCATTTGAGGTTTCAGAATACCTTTCTCCAAGCACTTGGACATTTGGGTGCCACTTGTTTCACCCATATAAAGCGTCTCATGCCAAATCGTATGCAGTGCATTGAGGTTCCTACAATGGGCATTGTAGAAATAGGTACTTTCAAAATACAATAAAGGCAAGATAGGAAATTGAAAAATCAGAGATTGAGATATCAATTTTAAATTTATTTAGCAGTTACACACAAAAATGTAAGGAAAACAGTATTTCAAGTTTATTTTTTTTTATCTTGTTTTCATAAATAAATATTATGTGCAATTTATGTATAAAATGACAAAAAATGTACATACAGTATTTGGGGCAAATCTGAAAAATTATTACTGAACAGGTTACTGAATTTTCACAGTTCATTTCATCATTTTCAGAGTTTAGGATTTTAACTCTAGACACTACCCAATGCTTTGTATCCATTTATCACAAGATAAACATTGCATTTGTTTTTTCATCCCTCTCTCCACAGTGTGCACGCTGAGCTTCAGTGAATATGAGTGAGTGACAGAGGTGATCAAAAGAGCTGGAAGTGTCTGCGATCAATAAAGTAGTTCTCCGCCGCACTGAGGTAAAATGTTGTAAAAGTCTACATCTGGAGAGCTCATGTCTGTGAGGCTCTCAAAGATACACGTGAATTCAACCAGAGCTCCACCCAAACTAGAAGATATAAGAGTTCAAATATGGGCCACTGGAGAATGAACATATAAGTCTAGTCAAGAGGCAGGAGTTACAGTATTTACATTTAATTAAATATATAAACACAAAAGACTACAGTTTTAGTAATTTAATGTCATCACAAAACTGAAAAAACTGAAATAAAAAATGCATCGAGATGTCTTGAAAAGTGATAGTGAATTATATTATAAATGATATAGGAGAGACCAGGCACAAACATTTACTTAATTTTCAGCATTCAAACTATAACTACATTGCTATAATGGAGGGCTTTGGTAATTTGTACATATAAGCTGTAATTCTGAGACATAAATCATAAAGAAAACAGTTCTTTAAATATATTGCCATTGAATTTAAAGGCCCATATTTTGCCATTTTCTGATCTCTGTTATGCTGTTGTTTCCTCACCACAAACAGACCTGGAGTTGTGTTTTGTTCCATTCACACATGTTTAACACACAAACTTCTTCTCTCAAACAGAAAACACTCTGTTCCAACTTGTGATGTCATGTGATAATACAGGACGAGCTCCTCTGAGTTTTTAAACCCCATACACCTTCACTAGAACCATTTAGATCATTCCAACCCTTGAATTGCCAATCTCTCATGAACAAAAGGTAAAAGGTAGCTGTTAACATGAAAACTACCGCGGACTAATAATGCAGCAAACTAATAATACAGGACTCAAACGTGTGAATTAAACAAAACACAACTCCAGGTATGTTTTTGAGGATGTAACAGCATTATAACATGGCTTAAAGCGCACAAGAGTCAAAGTTGTGTAATATAGGACTTTTAAATGTATAAACACAGAAAACTTCAGTTTTAAGTAATTTAATATTGGTAGAAAACTGAAAACCTTGTCTTAGGGTCTTAACAATATGATATAAATATGTTCTGAAATGTATGTGATTCTTGTGTTCATTTAGGGGTTAATTTTTTCAGTCTTACTACTTGAAAAGTTAAAAACATATGTACAGTGAACTGAATATTACTTTAAAGGTGCACTGTGTAACTTTTTGGTTGGGGGTCCATCACCTGCTTGTTTCTATGGAATATGTCATTCCTTTGCTTGGAATGTTCCACAGTGTGACATTAAACAGCTGTACTTTACATTTATTCAATTACAGGTGGTTTTATAGCTCAAAATACTTAGAAAAACAGACATTCTGACTGTGAGCGGGGTTGTCTCTCCAAAGATCTGACTTGTAACTTGGTCTGGTTTGGGCTCCATGAAGATAGAAAGATTTGATACCATGTGTTGAAACTTTCCAGACAAAGTAACATCTCCACTGAGAAAAGTATTTGACAAACCCTCCACCAGAAAAGTTACACAATGCACCTTACCTTTAAAACCATAAAATTGCAAATATAAGCGCAAAAGAACAATTACAACTAATGACAAAACTGTGGCATTGGTAAGGATAATACTAAGACCTGATTTAAACTATAGCTCTGGGCAGTGCATAGTGGCAGTGACAAGCTGATATACTTCAGTCTGACCTGTGGGGGGCAGAGGTGAGGGCCTTGGGCAGCGACACAAGCCTCAACAGAGAAAAGTACAATTTCCTGGATCAGACTAAACTAGAGATGAACCAGGTCAGGCTCCTTGGTCATAAATACACCAGTACCTTCACAGCTCAGAGGGACAGTGCTGAGAATGACTGGAAACAAAAAAGAATTACTGATGGAATATTATGATCTGTCATCTGTCATTCCCCAATGTCACTCAGAATTTCCACGCACACACACAAACACACACATATATCAAGGCTGATGTTAAAGGTCCTATATTACACAAAATTGACTCTTGTGAATTTTAAGCCATGTTGTAATGTTACCTCATCAAAAACATACCAGTAGTTGTGTTTTATTTCATTCACACACGTTTGAGTAATCCTTTATTATTAGTCTGTCTACATCTCCAAAGCTCTATATGCTCCGTTCCACCTTGTGATGTCATGTAGTTGTAGTTTTTAAGTAAAAAAAAATAGAGTATTTATCTGACGAATGCGTAAATATAATTTCCGTTGCCATGGCGACGACAACAATCAATAGCTGTATGTTCTCAAAGGTCAAAGGTCACTTCAGTGCATATGCAAAATTAACTGAGTTTTGACAAGTTTTTCACGAATTTCAATTGAAATAGTAATAAAAGAGCAATTTAGACAAAAAATTGCTGTCCACTGTCTATAGATTTAGTGGTGTCCACGTTCGCTGACGGCCAAACCAACTTGAGAATGCCCGATCTCGTCTGATCTCGGAAGCCAAGCAAGTGTGGGCCTGGTTAGTACTTGGATGGGAGACGGCCCGGGAATACCAGGTGCTGGAAGCATTTTCATTCATTTCAATGTAATTAGTGAAAAAAAAAGAGTATTTATGTGACGAATGTGTAAATATAATTTCCGTTGCCATGGCGACGACAACAATCCATAGCTCTATGTTCTCAAAGGTCAAAGGTCACTTCAGTACGTATGCAAAACGAATTGAGTTTTGACAAGTTTTTCACACATTTCAATTGAAATAGTAAAAAATAGAGCAATTTAGACAAAAAATTGCTGTCCACGGTCTATAAATATGGATTTAGTGGTGTCCACATCATCAGTCTGTGACATCACCACAGTCTATGACATCATCAGTCTGTGACATCACCACAGTCTATGACATCATCAGTCTGTGACATCACCAGTCTGTGACATCACCACAATCTATGACATCACCACAGTCTGTGACATCATCACAGTCTATGACATCATCAGAGTCTATGACATCATCAGTCTGTGACATCACCACAATCTATGACATCATCAGTCTGTGACATCATCAGTCTATGACATCATCACAGTCTATGACATCATCAGTCTGTGACATCATCAGTCTATGACATCATCAGAGTCTATGACATCATCAGACTGTGACATCACCACAATCTATGACATCATCAGTCTGTGACATCACCAGTCTGTGACATCACCACAATCTATGACATCACCACAGTCTGTGACATCATCACAGTCTATGACATCATCAGAGTCTATGACATCATCAGTCTGTGACATCACCACAATCTATGACATCATCAGTCTGTGACATCATCAGTCTATGACAGCATCACAGTCTATGACATCATCAGTCTGTGACATCATCAGTCTGTGACATCACCACAGTCTATGTGGTGATTGAATGTAATTAGTTTAAAAAAAAAGAAAAAAGAAAAGAGTATTTATGTGACGAATGTGTAAATGTTGTCCGTTGCCATGGCAACGACAACAATCCATAGCTCTATGTTCTCAAAGGTCAAAGGTCACTTCAGTGCATATGTAAAATGAACTGAGTTTTGACAAGTTTTTCACGAATTTCAATTGAAATAGTAATAAAAGAGCAATTTAGACAAAAAATTGCTGTCCACTGTCTATAAATATGGATTTAGTGGTGTCCGCATTCGCTTACGGCCAGTGCGACATCAACACAGTCTGTGACATCATCACAGTCTGTAACATCACCACAGTCTATGACATCATCAGTCTGTGACATCACCACATTCTATGACATCATCAGTCTGTGACATCATCAGTCTGTGACATCATCAGTCTGTGACATCATCAGTCTGTGACATCACCACAGTCTATGTGGTGATTCAATGTAATTAGTTTAAAAATAAAGAAAAAAGAAAAGAGTATTTATGTGACGAATGCGTAAATATGATTTCCGTTGCCATGGCAACGACAACAATCCATAGCTGTATGTTCTCAAAGGTCAAAGGTCACTTCAGTGCGTATGCAAAATTAACTGAGTTTTGACATGTTTTTCACGAATTTCAATTGAAATAGTGAAAATAGAGCAATTTAGACATTTAGACAAAAAACTGCTGTTCACTGTCTATAAATATGGATTTAGTGGTGTCCACATTCGCTTACGGCCAGTGCGACATCACCACAGTCTATGACATCATCAGAGTCTATGACATCATCAGTCTATGACATCACCACAATCTATGACATCATCAGTCTGTGACATCATCAGTCTGTGACATCACCACAGTCTATGTGGTGATTCAATGTAATTAGTTTAAAAAAAAAAGAAAAGAGTATTTATGTGACAAATGCATAAATATGATTTCCGTTGCCATGGCGACGACAACAATCCATAGCTGTATGTTCTCAAAGGTCAAAGGTCACTTCAGTGCGTATGCAAAATGAACTGAGTTTTGACATGTTTTTCACGAATTTCAATTGAAATAGTGAAAATAGAGCAATTTAGACATTTAGACAAAAAACTGCTGTCCACTGTCTATAAATATGGATTTAGTGGTGTCCACATTCGCTTACGGCCAGTGCGACATCACCACAGTCTATGACATCATCAGAGTCTATGACATCATCAGTCTGTGACATCATCACAATCTATGACATCATCAGTCTGTGACATCATCACAATCTATGACATCATCAGTCTGTGACATCATCACAATCTATGACATCATCAGTCTGTGACATCATCAGTCTGTGACATCATCAGTCTGTGACATCACCACAGTCTATGTGGTGATTCAATGTAATTAGTTTAAAAAAAAAAGAAAAGAAAAGAGTATTTATGTGACAAATGCATAAATATGATTTCCGTTGCCATGGCGACGACAACAATCCATAGCTGTATGTTCTCAAAGGTCAAAGGTCACTTCAGTGCGTATGCAAAATGAACTGAGTTTTGACAAGTTTTTCACGAATTTCAATTGAAATAGTAATAAAAGAGCAATTTAGACAAAAAACTGCTGTCCACTGTCTATAAATATGGATTTAGTGGTGTCCACATTCGCTTACGGCCAGTGCGACATCACCACAGTCTATGACATCATCAGTCTATGACATCACCACAATCTATGACATCATCAGTCTGTGACATCATCAGTCTGTGACATCATCAGTCTGTGACATCACCACAGTCTATGTGGTGATTCAATGTAATTAGTTTAAAAAAAAAGAAAAGAGTATTTATGTGACAAATGCATAAATATGATTTCCGTTGCCATGGCGACGACAACAATCCATAGCTGTATGTTCTCAAAGGTCAAAGGTCACTTCAGTGCATATGCAAAATTAACTGAGTTTTTACAAGTTTTTCCACAAATTTCAATTGAAATAGTAATAAAAGAGCAATTTAGACAAAAAATTGCTGTCCACTGTCTATAAATATGGATTTAGTGGTGTCCACGTTCGCTTACGGCCATACCAACTTGAGAATGCCCGATCTCGTCTGATCTCGGAAGCCAAGCAAGTGCGGGCCTGGTTAGTACTTGGATGGGAGACGGCCTGGGAATACCAGGTGCTGGAAGCATTTTCATTCATTTCAATGTAATTAGTTTAAAGAAAAGAGTATTTATGCGACAAATGTGTAAATATAATTTCCGTTGCCATGGCGACGACAACAATCCATAGCTCTATGTTCTCAAAGGTCAAAGGTCACTTCAGTACGTATGCAAAATGAATTGAGTTTTGACAAGTTTTTCACGAATTTCAATTGAAATAGTAAAGATAGAGCAATTTAGACAAAAAGCTGCTGTCCACTGTCTATAAATATGGATTTAGTGGTGTCCACATTCGCTTACGGCCAGTGCGACATCACCACAGTCTGTAACATCACCACAGTCTATGACATCACCACAGTCTGTGACATCACCACAGTCTATGACATCATCAGAGTCTATGACATCATCAGTCTGTGACATCACCACAATCTATGACATCATCAGTCTATGACATCATCAGTCTGTGACATCACCACAATCTATGACATCATCAGTCTGTGACATCATCAGTCTGTGACATCATCACAATCTATGACATCATCAGTCTGTGACAACATCAGTCTGTGACATCATCACAATCTATGACATCATCAGTCTGTGACATCATCAGTCTGTGACATCATCACAATCTATGACATCATCAGTCTGTGACATCATCAGTCTGTGACATCACCACAATCTATGACATCATCAGTCTGTGACATCATCACAATCTATGACATCATCAGTCTGTGACACCATCAGTCTGTGACATCATCACAATCTATGACATCATCAGTCTGTGACATCATCAGTCTATGACATCATCACAGTCTATGACATCATCAGTCTGTGACATCATCAGTCTGTGACATCATCTGTCTGTGACATCATCAGTCTGTGACATCACCACAGTCTATGTGGTGATTCAATGTAATTAGTTTAAAAATAAAGAAAAAAGAAAAGAGTATTTATGTGACGAATGCGTAAATGTAATTTCCGTTGCCATGGCGACGACAACAATCCATAGCTGTATGTTCTCAAAGGTCAAAGGTCACTTCAGTGCGTATGCAAAATGAACTGAGTTTTGACAAGTTTTTCACGAATTTCAATTGAAATAGTGAAAATAGAGCAATTTAGACAAAAAACTGCTGTCCACTGTCTATAAATATGGATTTAGTGGTGTCCACATTCGCTTACGGCCACTGCGACATCACCACAGTCTGTGACATCATCACAGTCTATGACATCATCACAGTCTGTGACATCATCACAGTCTATGACATCATCAGTCTGTGACATCACCACAATCTATGACATCATCAGTCTGTGACATCATCAGTCTATGACATCATCACAGTCTATGACATCATCAGTCTGTGACTTCATCAGTCTGTGACATCATCTGTCTGTGACATCACCACAGCCTATGTGGTGATTCAATATAATTAGTTTAAAAAAAAGAAAAAAGAAAAGAGTATTTATGTGACGAATGTGTAAATATGATTTCCGTTGCCATGGCGACGACAACAATCCATAGCTCTATGCTCTCAAAGGTCAAAGGTCACTTCAGTGCATATGCAAAATGAACTGAGTTTTGACAAGTTTTTCACAAATTGCAATTGAAATAGTAATAAAAGAGCAATTTAGACAAAAAATTGCTGTCCACTGTCTATAAATATGTATTTAGTGGTGGCCACGTTCGCTTACGGCCATACCAACTTGAGAATGCCCGATCTCGTCTGATCTCGGAAGCCAAGCAAGTGCGGGCCTGGTTAGTACTTGGATGGGAGACGGCCTGGGAATACCAGGTGCTGTAAGCATTTTCATTCATTTCAATGTAATTAGTTTAAAAAAAAGAGTATTTATGTGACAAATGCGTAACTGTAATTTCCGTTGCCATGGCGACGACAACAATCCATAGCTGTATGTTCTCAAAGGTCAAAGGTCACTTCAGTGCGTATGCAAAATGAACTGAGTTTTAACAAGTTTTTCACGAATTTCAACTGAAATAGTAAAAATAGAGCAATTTAGACAAAAAACTGCTGTCCACTGTCTATAAATATGGATTTAGTGGTGTCCACATTCGCTTACGGCCACTGCGACATCACCACAGTCTGTAACATCACCACAGTCTATGACATCACCACAGTGTGTTACATCATCACAGTCTATGACATCATCAGAGTCTATGACATGACCAGTCTGTGACATCACCACAACCTATGACATCATCAGTCTGTGACATCATCAGTCTATGACATCATCACAGTGTATGACATCATCAGTCTGTGACATCATCAGTCTGTGACATGACCACAGTCTATGACATCATCAGTCTGTGACAGCACCACAATCTATGACATCATCAGTCTGTGACATCATCAGTCTGTGACATCACCACAGTCTGTGACATCATCAGTCAATGACATCATCACAGTCTATGACATTATCAGTCTGTGACATCATCAGTCTGTGACATCACCACAATCTATGACATCATCAGTCTGACACATCATCAGTCTGTGACATCATCAGTCTGTGACATCACCACAGTCTATGTGGTGATTCAATGTAATTAGTTTAAAAAAAAAGAAAAAAGAAAAGAGTATTTATGTGACGGATGTGTAAATATGATTTGCGTTGCCATGGCGACGACAACAATCCATAGCTGTATGTTCGCAAAGGTCAAAGGTCACTTCAGTGCGTATACAAAATGAACTGAGTTTTGACAAATTTTTCACGAATTTCAATTGAAATAGTAATAAAAGAGCAATTTAGACAAAAAACTGCTGTCCACTGTCTATAAATATGGATTTAGTGGTGTCCACATTCGCTTACGGCCAGTGCGACATCACCACAGTCTGTAACATCACCACAGTCTATGACATCACCACAGTCTGTGACATCACCACAGTCTATGACATCATCAGAGTCTATGACATCATGAGTCTGTGACATCACCACAATCTATGACATCATCAGTCTATGACATCATCAGTCTGTGACATCATCAGTCTGTGACATCACCACAGTCTGTGACATCATCACAGTCTATGACATCACCACAGTCTGTGACACCATCACAATCTATGACATCATCAGTCTGTGACATCATCAGTCTGTGACATCATCACAATCTATGACATCATCAGTCTGTGACATCATCAGTCTGTGACATCACCAGTCTATGACATCATGAGTCTGTGACATCACCACAATCTATGACATCATCAGTCTATGACATCATCAGTCTGTGACATCATCAGTCTGTGACATCACCACAGTCTGTGACATCATCACAGTCTATGACATCACCACAGTCTGTGACACCATCACAATCTATGACATCATCAGTCTGTGACATCATCAGTCTGTGACATCATCACAATCTATGACATCATCAGTCTGTGACATCATCAGTCTGTGACATCATCACAATCTATGACATCATCAGTCTGTGACATCATCAGTCTGTGACATCACCACAATCTATGACATCATCAGTCTGTGACATCATCAGTCTGTGACATCATCACAATCTATGACATCATCAGTCTGTGACATCATCAGTCTGTGACATCATCACAATCTATGACATCATCAGTCTGTGACATCATCAGTCTATGACATCATCACAGTCTATGACATCATCAGTCTGTGACATCATCAGTCTGTGACATCATCTGTCTGTGACATCACCACAGTGGTGATTCAATGTAATTAGTTTCAAACAAAAGAAAAAAGAAAAGAGTATTTATGTGACAAATGCGTAAATATGATTTCCGTTGCCATGGCGACGACAACAATCCATAGCTCTATGTTCTCAAAGGCCAAAGGTCACTTCAGTGCATATACAAAGTGAACTGAGTTTTGACAAGTTTTTCACGAATTTTAATTGAAATAGTAATAAAAGAACAATTTAGACAAAAAATTGCTGTCCACTATCTATAAATATGGATTTAGTGCTGTCCACGTTCGCTTACGGCCATACCAACTTGAGAATGCCCGATCTCGTCTGATCTCGGAAGCCAAGCAAGTGCGGGCCTGGTTAGTACTTGGATGGGAGACGGCCTGGGAATACCAGGTGCTGTAAGCATTTTCATTCATTTCAATGTAATTAGTTAAAAAAAATAGTATTTATGTAACGAATGCGTAAATATGATTTCCATTGCCATGGCGACGACAACAATCCATAGCTGTATGTTCTCAAAGGTCAAAGGTCACTTCAGTGCGTATGCAAAATGAACTGAGTTTTGACAAGTTTTTCATGAATTTCAATTGAAATAGTAATAAAAGAGCAATTTAGACAAAAAACTGCTGCCCACTGTCTATAAAAATGGATTTAGTGGTGTCCACATTCGCTTACGGCCACTGCGACATCAACACAGTCTGTGACATCATCACAGTCTATGACATCATCAGTCTGTGACATCATCAAAGTCTATGACATCATCAGTCTGTGACATCACCACAATCTATGACATCATCAGTCTGTGACATCATCAGTCTGTGACATCATCACAATCTATGACATCATCAGTCTGTGACATCATCAGTCTGTGACATCATCAGTTTGTGACATCACCAGTCTATGTGGTGATTCAATGTAATTAGTTTAAAAATAAAGAAAAAAGAAAAGAGTATTTATGTGACGAATGCGTAAATATAATTTCCGTTGCCATGGCGACGACAACAATCCATAGCTGTATGTTCTCAAAGGTCAAAGGTCACTTCAGTGCGTATGCAAAATGAACTGAGTTTTGACATGTTTTTCACGAATTTCAATTGAAATAGTAAAAATAGAGCAATTTAGACAAAAAACTGCTGTCCACTGTCTGTAAATATGGATTTAGTGGTGTCCACATTCGCTTACGGCCAGTGCGACATCACCACAGTCTATGACATCACCACAGTCTGTGACATCATCACAGTCTATGACATCATCAGAGTCTATGACATCATCAGTCTATGACATCACAACAATCTATGACATCATCAGTCTGTGACATCATCAATCTATGACATCACCACAGTCTGTGACATCATCACAGTCTATGACATCATCAGAGTCTATGACATCATCAGTCTGTGACATCACCACAATCTATGACAACATCAGTCTGTGACATCATCAGTCTATGACATCATCACAGTCTATGACATCATCAGTCTGTGACATCATCAGTCTGTGACATCACCACAGCCTATGTGGTGATTCAATGTAATTAGTTTAAAAAAAAAGAAAAAAGAAAAGAGTATTTATGTGACGAATGTGGAAATATGATTTGCGTTGCCATGGCGACGACAACAATCCATAGCTGTATGTTCTCAAAGGTCAAAGGTCACTTCAGTGCATATGCAAAATTAACTGAGTTTTGACAAGTTTTTCACGAAATTCAATTGAAATAGTAATAAAAGGGCAATTTAGACAAAAAATTGCTGTCCACTGTCTATAAATATGGATTTAGTGGTGGCCACGTTCGCTTATGGCCATACCAACTTGAGAATGCCCGATCTCGTCTGATCTCGGAAGCCAAGCAAGTGCGGGCCTGGTTAGTACTTGGATGGGAGACGGCCTGGGAATACCAGGTGCTGTAAGCATTTTCATTCATTTCAATGTAATTAGTTTAAAGAAAAGAGTATTTATGCGACGAATGTGTAAATATAATTTCCGTTGCCATGGCGACGACAACAATCCATAGCTCTATGTTCTCAAAGGTCAAAGGTCACTTCAGTACGTATGCAAAATGAATTGACTTTTGACAAGTTTTTCACGAATTTCAATTGAAATAGTAAAGATAGAGCAATTTAGACAAAAAGCTGCTGTCCACTGTCTATAAATATGGATTTAGTGGTGTCCACATTCGTTGACGGCCACTGCGACATCACCACAGTCTGTGACATCATCACAGTCTATGACATCATCAGAGTCTATGACATCACCAGTCTGTGACATCACCAGTCTATGACATCATCAGTCTGTGACATCATCAGTCTATGACATCATCAGTCTGTGACATCACCACAATCTATGACATCATCAGTCTGTGACATCATCAGTCTGTGACATCACCACAATCTATGACATCATCAGTCTGTGACATCATCAGTCTATGACATCATCACAGTCTATGACATCATCAGTCTGTGACATCATCAGTCTGTGACATCATCAGTCTGTGACATCACCACAGTCTATGTGGTGATTCAATGTAATTAGTTTAAAAAAAAGAAAAAAGAAAAGAGTATTTATGTGACGAATGTGGAAATATGATTTGCGTTGCCATGGCGACGACAACAATCCATAGCTGTATGTTCTCAAAGGTCAAAGGTCACTTCAGTGCGTATGCAAAATGAACTGAGTTTTGACAAGTTTTTCATGAATTTCAATTGAAATAGTAATAAAAGAGCAATTTAGACAAAAAACTGCTGTCCACTGTCTATAAATATGGATTTAGTGGTGTCCACATTCGCTTACGGCCAGTGCGACATCACCACAGTCTGTAACATCACCACAGTCTATGACATCACCACAGTCTGTGACATCACCACAGTCTATGACATCATCAGAGTCTATGACATCATGAGTCTGTGACATCACCACAATCTATGACATCATCAGTCTATGACATCATCAGTCTGTGACATCATCAGTCTGTGACATCACCACAGTCTGTGACATCATCACAGTCTATGACATCACCACAGTCTGTGACACCATCACAATCTATGACATCATCAGACTGTGACATCATCAGTCTGTGACATCATCACAATCTATGACATCATCAGTCTGTGACATCATCAGTCTGTGACATCATCACAATCTATGACATCATCAGTCTGTGACATCATCAGTCTGTGACATCACCACAATCTATGACATCATCAGTCTGTGACATCATCAGTCTGTGACATCATCACAATCTATGACATCATCAGTCTGTGACATCATCAGTCTGTGAAATCATCACAATCTATGACATCATCAGTCTGTGACATCATCAGTCTATGACATCATCACAGTCTATGACATCATCAGTCTGTGACATCATCAGTCTGTGACATCATCTGTCTGTGACATCACCACAGTCTATGTGGTGATTCAATGTAATTAGTTTCAAACAAAAGAAAAAAGAAAAGAGTATTTATGTGACAAATGCGTAAATATGATTTCCGTTGCCATGGCGACGACAACAATCCATAGCTCTATGTTCTCAAAGGCCAAAGGTCACTTCAGTGCATATACAAAGTGAACTGAGTTTTGACAAGTTTTTCACGAATTTTAATTGAAATAGTAATAAAAGAGCAATTTAGACAAAAAATTGCTGTCCACTATCTATAAATATGGATTTAGTGCTGTCCACGTTCGCTTACGGCCATACCAACTTGAGAATGCCCGATCTCGTCTGATCTCGGAAGCCAAGCAAGTGCGGGCCTGGTTAGTACTTGGATGGGAGACGGCCTGGGAATACCAGGTGCTGTAAGCATTTTCATTCATTTCAATGTAATTAGTTTAAAGAAAAGAGTATTTATGCGACGAATGTGTAAATATAATTTCCGTTGCCATGGCGACGACAACAATCCATAGCTCTATGTTCTCAAAGGTCAAAGGTCACTTCAGTACGTATGCAAAATGAATTGACTTTTGACAAGTTTTTCACGAATTTCAATTGAAATAGTAAAGATAGAGCAATTTAGACAAAAAGCTGCTGTCCACTGTCTATAAATATGGATTTAGTGGTGTCCACATTCGTTGACGGCCACTGCGACATCACCACAGTCTGTGACATCATCACAGTCTATGACATCATCAGAGTCTATGACATCACCAGTCTGTGACATCACCAGTCTATGACATCATCAGTCTGTGACATCATCAGTCTATGACATCATCAGTCTGTGACATCACCACAATCTATGACATCATCAGTCTGTGACATCATCAGTCTGTGACATCACCACAATCTATGACATCATCAGTCTGTGACATCATCAGTCTATGACATCATCACAGTCTATGACATCATCAGAGTCTATGACATCATCAGTCTGTGACATCATCAGTCTGTGACATCACCACAGTCTATGTGGTGATTCAATGTAATTAGTTTAAAAAAAAGAAAAAAGAAAAGAGTATTTATGTGACGAATGTGGAAATATGATTTGCGTTGCCATGGCGACGACAACAATCCATAGCTGTATGTTCTCAAAGGTCAACGGTCACTTCAGTGCGTATGCAAAATGAACTGAGTTTTGACAAGTTTTTCATGAATTTCAATTGAAATAGTAATAAAAGAGCAATTTAGACAAAAAACTGCTGTCCACTGTCTATAAATATGGATTTAGTGGTGTCCACATTCGCTTACGGCCAGTGCGACATCACCACAGTCTGTAACATCACCATAGTCTATGACATCACCACAGTCTGTGACATCACCACAGTCTATGACATCATCAGAGTCTATGACATCATGAGTCTGTGACATCACCACAATCTATGACATCATCAGTCTATGACATCATCAGTCTGTGACATCATCAGTCTGTGACATCACCACAGTCTGTGACATCATCACAGTCTATGACATCACCACAGTCTGTGACACCATCACAATCTATGACATCATCAGTCTGTGACATCATCAGTCTGTGACATCATCACAATCTATGACATCATCAGTCTGTGACATCATCAGTCTGTGACATCATCACAATCTATGACATCATCAGTCTGTGACATCATCAGTCTGTGACATCACCACAATCTATGACATCATCAGTCTGTGACAACATCAGTCTGTGACATCATCACAATCTATGACATCATCAGTCTGTGACATCATCAGTCTGTGACATCATCACAATCTATGACATCATCAGTCTGTGACATCATCAGTCTATGACATCATCACAGTCTATGACATCATCAGTCTGTGACATCATCAGTCTGTGACATCATCTGTCTGTGACATCACCACAGTCTATGTGGTGATTCAATGTAATTAGTTTCAAACAAAAGAAAAAAGAAAAGAGTATTTATGTGACAAATGCGTAAATATGATTTCCGTTGCCATGGCGACGACAACAATCCATAGCTCTATGTTCTCAAAGGCCAAAGGTCACTTCAGTGCATATACAAAGTGAACTGAGTTTTGACAAGTTTTTCACGAATTTTAATTGAAATAGTAATAAAAGAGCAATTTAGACAAAAAATTGCTGTCCACTATCTATAAATATGGATTTAGTGCTGTCCACGTTCGCTTACGGCCATACCAACTTGAGAATGCCCGATCTCGTCTGATCTCGGAAGCCAAGCAAGTGCGGGCCTGGTTAGTACTTGGATGGGAGACGGCCTGGGAATACCAGGTGCTGGAAGCATTTTCATTCATTTCAATGTAATTAGTTAAAAAAAATAGTATTTATGTAACGAATGCGTAAATATGATTTCCATTGCCATGGCGACGACAACAATCCATAGCTGTATGTTCTCAAAGGTCAAAGGTCACTTCAGTGCGTATGCAAAATGAACTGAGTTTTGACAAGTTTTTCATGAATTTCAATTGAAATAGTAATAAAAGAGCAATTTAGACAAAAAACTGCTGCCCACTGTCTATAAAAATGGATTTAGTGGTGTCCACATTCGCTTACGGCCACTGCGACATCAACACAGTCTGTGACATCATCACAGTCTATGACATCATCAGTCTGTGACATCATCAAAGTCTATGACATCATCAGTCTGTGACATCACCACAATCTATGACATCATCAGTCTGTGACATCATCAGTCTGTGACATCATCACAATCTATGACATCATCAGTCTGTGACATCATCAGTCTGTGACATCATCAGTCTGTGACATCATCAGTTTGTGACATCACCAGTCTATGTGGTGATTCAATGTAATTAGTTTAAAAATAAAGAAAAAAGAAAAGAGTATTTATGTGGCGAATGCGTAAATATAATTTCCGTTGCCATGGCGACGACAACAATCCATAGCTGTATGTTCTCAAAGGTCAAAGGTCACTTCAGTGCGTATGCAAAATGAACTGAGTTTTGACATGTTTTTCACGAACTTCAATTGAAATAGTAAAAATAGAGCAATTTAGACAAAAAACTGCTGTCCACTGTCTGTAAATATGGATTTAGTGGTGTCCACATTCGCTTACGGCCAGTGCGACATCACCACAGTCTATGACATCACCACAGTCTGTGACATCATCACAGTCTATGACATCATCAGAGTCTATGACATCATCAGTCTATGACATCACAACAATCTATGACATCATCAGTCTGTGACATCATCAATCTATGACATCACCACAGTCTGTGACATCATCACAGTCGATGACATCATCAGAGTCTATGACATCATCAGTCTGTGACATCACCACAATCTATGACAACATCAGTCTGTGACATCATCAGTCTATGACATCATCACAGTCTATGACATCATCAGTCTGTGACATCACCACAGCCTATGTGGTGATTCAATGTAATTAGTTTAAAAAAAAGAAAAAAGAAAAGAGTATTTATGTGACGAATGTGGAAATATGATTTGCGTTGCCATGGCGACGACAACAATCCATAGCTGTATGTTCTCAAAGGTCAAAGGTCACTTCAGTGCATATGCAAAATTAACTGAGTTTTGACAAGTTTTTCACGAAATTCAATTGAAATAGTAATAAAAGGGCAATTTAGACAAAAAACTGCTGTCCACTGTCTATAAATATGGATTTAGTGGTGTCCACATTCGCTTACGGCCAGTGCGACATCACCACAGTCTGTAACATCACCATAGTCTATGACATCACCACAGTCTGTGACATCACCACAGTCTATGACATCATCAGAGTCTATGACATCATGAGTCTGTGACATCACCACAATCTATGACATCATCAGTCTATGACATCATCAGTCTGTGACATCATCAGTCTGTGACATCACCACAGTCTGTGACATCATCACAGTCTATGACATCACCACAGTCTGTGACACCATCACAATCTATGACATCATCAGTCTGTGACATCATCAGTCTGTGACATCATCACAATCTATGACATCATCAGTCTGTGACATCATCAGTCTGTGACATCATCACAATCTATGACATCATCAGTCTGTGACATCACCACAATCTATGACATCATCAGTCTGTGACAACATCAGTCTGTGACATCATCACAATCTATGACATCATCAGTCTGTGACATCATCAGTCTGTGACATCATCACAATCTATGACATCATCAGTCTGTGACATCATCAGTCTATGACATCATCACAGTCTATGACATCATCAGTCTGTGACATCATCAGTCTGTGACATCATCTGTCTGTGACATCACCACAGTCTATGTGGTGATTCAATGTAATTAGTTTCAAACAAAAGAAAAAAGAAAAGAGTATTTATGTGACAAATGCGTAAATATGATTTCCGTTGCCATGGCGACGACAACAATCCATAGCTCTATGTTCTCAAAGGCCAAAGGTCACTTCAGTGCATATACAAAGTGAACTGAGTTTTGACAAGTTTTTCACGAATTTTAATTGAAATAGTAATAAAAGAGCAATTTAGACAAAAAATTGCTGTCCACTATCTATAAATATGGATTTAGTGCTGTCCACGTTCGCTTACGGCCATACCAACTTGAGAATGCCCGATCTCGTCTGATCTCGGAAGCCAAGCAAGTGCGGGCCTGGTTAGTACTTGGATGGGAGACGGCCTGGGAATACCAGGTGCTGTAAGCATTTTCATTCATTTCAATGTAATTAGTTAAAAAAAATAGTATTTATGTAACGAATGCGTAAATATGATTTCCATTGCCATGGCGACGACAACAATCCATAGCTGTATGTTCTCAAAGGTCAAAGGTCACTTCAGTGCGTATGCAAAATGAACTGAGTTTTGACAAGTTTTTCATGAATTTCAATTGAAATAGTAATAAAAGAGCAATTTAGACAAAAAACTGCTGCCCACTGTCTATAAAAATGGATTTAGTGGTGTCCACATTCGCTTACGGCCACTGCGACATCAACACAGTCTGTGACATCATCACAGTCTATGACATCATCAGTCTGTGACATCATCAAAGTCTATGACATCATCAGTCTGTGACATCACCACAATCTATGACATCATCAGTCTGTGACATCATCAGTCTGTGACATCATCACAATCTATGACATCATCAGTCTGTGACATCATCAGTCTGTGACATCATCAGTCTGTGACATCATCAGTTTGTGACATCACCAGTCTATGTGGTGATTCAATGTAATTAGTTTAAAAATAAAGAAAAAAGAAAAGAGTATTTATGTGACGAATGCGTAAATATAATTTCCGTTGCCATGGCGACGACAACAATCCATAGCTGTATGTTCTCAAAGGTCAAAGGTCACTTCAGTGCGTATGCAAAATGAACTGAGTTTTGACATGTTTTTCACGAACTTCAATTGAAATAGTAAAAATAGAGCAATTTAGACAAAAAACTGCTGTCCACTGTCTGTAAATATGGATTTAGTGGTGTCCACATTCGCTTACGGCCAGTGCGACATCACCACAGTCTATGACATCACCACAGTCTGTGACATCATCACAGTCTATGACATCATCAGAGTCTATGACATCATCAGTCTATGACATCACAACAATCTATGACATCATCAGTCTGTGACATCATCAATCTATGACATCACCACAGTCTGTGACATCATCACAGTCGATGACATCATCAGAGTCTATGACATCATCAGTCTGTGACATCACCACAATCTATGACAACATCAGTCTGTGACATCATCAGTCTATGACATCATCACAGTCTATGACATCATCAGTCTGTGACATCACCACAGCCTATGTGGTGATTCAATGTAATTAGTTTAAAAAAAAAGAAAAAAGAAAAGAGTATTTATGTGACGAATGTGGAAATATGATTTGCGTTGCCATGGCGACGACAACAATCCATAGCTGTATGTTCTCAAAGGTCAAAGGTCACTTCAGTGCATATGCAAAATTAACTGAGTTTTGACAAGTTTTTCACGAAATTCAATTGAAATAGTAATAAAAGGGCAATTTAGACAAAAAATTGCTGTCCACTGTCTATAAATATGGATTTAGTGGTGGCCACGTTCGCTTATGGCCATACCAACTTGAGAATGCCCGATCTCGTCTGATCTCGGAAGCCAAGCAAGTGCGGGCCTGGTTAGTACTTGGATGGGAGACGGCCTGGGAATACCAGGTGCTGTAAGCATTTTCATTCATTTCAATGTAATTAGTTTAAAGAAAAGAGTATTTATGCGACGAATGTGTAAATATAATTTCCGTTGCCATGGCGACGACAACAATCCATAGCTCTATGTTCTCAAAGGTCAAAGGTCACTTCAGTACGTATGCAAAATGAATTGACTTTTGACAAGTTTTTCACGAATTTCAATTGAAATAGTAAAGATAGAGCAATTTAGACAAAAAGCTGCTGTCCACTGTCTATAAATATGGATTTAGTGGTGTCCACATTCGTTGACGGCCACTGCGACATCACCACAGTCTGTGACATCATCACAGTCTATGACATCATCAGAGTCTATGACATCACCAGTCTGTGACATCACCAGTCTATGACATCATCAGTCTGTGACATCATCAGTCTATGACATCATCAGTCTGTGACATCACCACAATCTATGACATCATCAGTCTGTGACATCATCAGTCTGTGACATCACCACAATCTATGACATCATCAGTCTGTGACATCATCAGTCTATGACATCATCACAGTCTATGACATCATCAGAGTCTATGACATCATCAGTCTGTGACATCACCACAATCTATGACATCATCAGTCTGTGACATCATCAGTCTATGACATCATCACAGTCTATGACATCATCAGTCTGTGACATCATCAGTCTGTGACATCATCAGTCTGTGACATCACCACAGTCTATGTGGTGATTCAATGTAATTAGTTTAAAAAAAAGAAAAAAGAAAAGAGTATTTATGTGACGAATGTGGAAATATGATTTGCGTTGCCATGGCGACGACAACAATCCATAGCTGTATGTTCTCAAAGGTCAAAGGTCACTTCAGTGCGTATGCAAAATGAACTGAGTTTTGACAAGTTTTTCATGAATTTCAATTGAAATAGTAATAAAAGAGCAATTTAGACAAAAAACTGCTGTCCACTGTCTATAAATATGGATTTAGTGGTGTCCACATTCGCTTACGGCCAGTGCGACATCACCACAGTCTGTAACATCACCACAGTCTATGACATCACCACAGTCTGTGACATCACCACAGTCTATGACATCATCAGAGTCTATGACATCATGAGTCTGTGACATCACCACAATCTATGACATCATCAGTCTATGACATCATCAGTCTGTGACATCATCAGTCTGTGACATCACCACAGTCTGTGACATCATCACAGTCTATGACATCACCACAGTCTGTGACATCATCACAGTCGATGACATCATCAGAGTCTATGACATCATCAGTCTGTGACATCACCACAATCTATGACAACATCAGTCTGTGACATCATCAGTCTATGACATCATCACAGTCTATGACATCATCAGTCTGTGACATCACCACAGCCTATGTGGTGATTCAATGTAATTAGTTTAAAAAAAAAGAAAAAAGAAAAGAGTATTTATGTGACGAATGTGGAAATATGATTTGCGTTGCCATGGCGACGACAACAATCCATAGCTGTATGTTCTCAAAGGTCAAAGGTCACTTCAGTGCATATGCAAAATTAACTGAGTTTTGACAAGTTTTTCACGAAATTCAATTGAAATAGTAATAAAAGGGCAATTTAGACAAAAAATTGCTGTCCACTGTCTATAAATATGGATTTAGTGGTGGCCACGTTCGCTTATGGCCATACCAACTTGAGAATGCCCGATCTCGTCTGATCTCGGAAGCCAAGCAAGTGCGGGCCTGGTTAGTACTTGGATGGGAGACGGCCTGGGAATACCAGGTGCTGTAAGCATTTTCATTCATTTCAATGTAATTAGTTTAAAGAAAAGAGTATTTATGCGACGAATGTGTAAATATAATTTCCGTTGCCATGGCGACGACAACAATCCATAGCTCTATGTTCTCAAAGGTCAAAGGTCACTTCAGTACGTATGCAAAATGAATTGACTTTTGACAAGTTTTTCACGAATTTCAATTGAAATAGTAAAGATAGAGCAATTTAGACAAAAAGCTGCTGTCCACTGTCTATAAATATGGATTTAGTGTTGTCCACATTCGTTGACGGCCACTGCGACATCACCACAGTCTGTGACATCATCACAGTCTATGACATCATCAGAGTCTATGACATCACCAGTCTGTGACATCACCAGTCTATGACATCATCAGTCTGTGACATCATCAGTCTATGACATCATCAGTCTGTGACATCACCACAATCTATGACATCATCAGTCTGTGACATCATCAGTCTGTGACATCACCACAATCTATGACATCATCAGTCTGTGACATCATCAGTCTATGACATCATCACAGTCTATGACATCATCAGAGTCTATGACATCATCAGTCTGTGACATCACCACAATCTATGACATCATCAGTCTGTGACATCATCAGTCTATGACATCATCACAGTCTATGACATCATCAGTCTGTGACATCATCAGTCTGTGACATCATCAGTCTGTGACATCACCACAGTCTATGTGGTGATTCAATGTAATTAGTTTAAAAAAAAGAAAAAAGAAAAGAGTATTTATGTGACGAATGTGGAAATATGATTTGCGTTGCCATGGCGACGACAACAATCCATAGCTGTATGTTCTCAAAGGTCAAAGGTCACTTCAGTGCGTATGCAAAATGAACTGAGTTTTGACAAGTTTTTCATGAATTTCAATTGAAATAGTAATAAAAGAGCAATTTAGACAAAAAACTGCTGTCCACTGTCTATAAATATGGATTTAGTGGTGTCCACATTCGCTTACGGCCAGTGCGACATCACCACAGTCTGTAACATCACCACAGTCTATGACATCACCACAGTCTGTGACATCACCACAGTCTATGACATCATCAGAGTCTATGACATCATGAGTCTGTGACATCACCACAATCTATGACATCATCAGTCTATGACATCATCAGTCTGTGACATCATCAGTCTGTGACATCACCACAGTCTGTGACATCATCACAGTCTATGACATCACCACAGTCTGTGACACCATCACAATCTATGACATCATCAGTCTGTGACATCATCAGTCTGTGACATCATCACAATCTATGACATCATCAGTCTGTGACATCATCAGTCTGTGACATCATCACAATCTATGACATCATCAGTCTGTGACATCATCAGTCTGTGACATCACCACAATCTATGACATCATCAGTCTGTGACATCATCAGTCTGTGACATCATCACAATCTATGACATCATCAGTCTGTGACATCATCAGTCTGTGACATCATCACAATCTATGACATCATCAGTCTGTGACATCATCAGTCTATGACATCATCACAGTCTATGACATCATCAGTCTGTGACATCATCAGTCTGTGACATCATCTGTCTGTGACATCACCACAGTCTATGTGGTGATTCAATGTAATTAGTTTCAAACAAAAGAAAAAAGAAAAGAGTATTTATGTGACGAATGCGTAAATATGATTTCCGTTGCCATGGCGACGACAACAATCCATAGCTCTATGTTTTCAAAGGCCAAAGGTCACTTCAGTGCATATACAAAATGAACTGAGTTTTGACAAGTTTTTCACGAATTTTAATTGAAATAGTAATAAAAGAGCAATTTAGACAAAAAATTGCTGTCCACTGTCTATAAATATGGATTTAGTGCTGTCCACGTTCGCTTACGGCCATACCAACTTGAGAATGCCCGATCTCGTCTGATCTCGGAAGCCAAGCAAGTGCGGGCCTGGTTAGTACTTGGATGGGAGACGGCCTGGGAATACCAGGTGCTGGAAGCATTTTCATTCATTTCAATGTAATTAGTTAAAAAAAATAGTATTTATGTAACGAATGCGTAAATATGATTTCCATTGCCATGGCGACGACAACAATCCATAGCTGTATGTTCTCAAAGGTCAAAGGTCACTTCAGTGCGTATGCAAAATGAACTGAGTTTTGACAAGTTTTTCATGAATTTCAATTGAAATAGTAATAAAAGAGCAATTTAGACAAAAAACTGCTGCCCACTGTCTATAAAAATGGATTTAGTGGTGTCCACATTCGCTTACGGCCACTGCGACATCAACACAGTCTGTGACATCATCACAGTCTATGACATCATCAGTCTGTGACATCATCAAAGTCTATGACATCATCAGTCTGTGACATCACCACAATCTATGACATCATCAGTCTGTGACATCATCAGTCTGTGACATCATCACAATCTATGACATCATCAGTCTGTGACATCATCAGTCTGTGACATCATCAGTCTGTGACATCATCAGTTTGTGACATCACCAGTCTATGTGGTGATTCAATGTAATTAGTTTAAAAATAAAGAAAAAAGAAAAGAGTATTTATGTGACGAATGCGTAAATATAATTTCCGTTGCCATGGCGACGACAACAATCCATAGCTGTATGTTCTCAAAGGTCAAAGGTCACTTCAGTGCGTATGCAAAATGAACTGAGTTTTGACATGTTTTTCACGAACTTCAATTGAAATAGTAAAAATAGAGCAATTTAGACAAAAAACTGCTGTCCACTGTCTGTAAATATGGATTTAGTGGTGTCCACATTCGCTTACGGCCAGTGCGACATCACCACAGTCTATGACATCACCACAGTCTGTGACATCATCACAGTCTATGACATCATCAGAGTCTATGACATCATCAGTCTATGACATCACAACAATCTATGACATCATCAGTCTGTGACATCATCAATCTATGACATCACCACAGTCTGTGACATCATCAAAGTCTATGACATCATCAGAGTCTATGACATCATCAGTCTGTGACATCACCACAATCTATGACAACATCAGTCTGTGACATCATCAGTCTATGACATCATCACAGTCTATGACATCATCAGTCTGTGACATCATCAGTCTGTGACATCACCACAGCCTATGTGGTGATTCAATGTAATTAGTTTAAAAAAAAAGAAAAAAGAAAAGAGTATTTATGTGACGAATGTGGAAATATGATTTGCGTTGCCATGGCGACGACAACAATCCATAGCTGTATGTTCTCAAAGGTCAAAGGTCACTTCAGTGCATATGCAAAATTAACTGAGTTTTGACAAGTTTTTCACGAAATTCAATTGAAATAGTAATAAAAGGGCAATTTAGACAAAAAATTGCTGTCCACTGTCTATAAATATGGATTTAGTGGTGGCCACGTTCGCTTATGGCCATACCAACTTGAGAATGCCCGATCTCGTCTGATCTCGGAAGCCAAGCAAGTGCGGGCCTGGTTAGTACTTGGATGGGAGACGGCCTGGGAATACCAGGTGCTGTAAGCATTTTCATTCATTTCAATGTAATTAGTTTAAAGAAAAGAGTATTTATGCGACGAATGTGTAAATATAATTTCCGTTGCCATGGCGACGACAACAATCCATAGCTCTATGTTCTCAAAGGTCAAAGGTCACTTCAGTACGTATGCAAAATGAATTGACTTTTGACAAGTTTTTCACGAATTTCAATTGAAATAGTAAAGATAGAGCAATTTAGACAAAAAGCTGCTGTCCACTGTCTATAAATATGGATTTAGTGGTGTCCACATTCGTTGACGGCCACTGCGACATCACCACAGTCTGTGACATCATCACAGTCTATGACATCATCAGAGTCTATGACATCACCAGTCTGTGACATCACCAGTCTATGACATCATCAGTCTGTGACATCATCAGTCTATGACATCATCAGTCTGTGACATCACCACAATCTATGACATCATCAGTCTGTGACATCATCAGTCTGTGACATCACCACAATCTATGACATCATCAGTCTGTGACATCATCAGTCTATGACATCATCACAGTCTATGACATCATCAGAGTCTATGACATCATCAGTCTGTGACATCACCACAATCTATGACATCATCAGTCTGTGACATCATCAGTCTATGACATCATCACAGTCTATGACATCATCAGTCTGTGACATCATCAGTCTGTGACATCATCAGTCTGTGACATCACCACAGTCTATGTGGTGATTCAATGTAATTAGTTTAAAAAAAAGAAAAAAGAAAAGAGTATTTATGTGACGAATGTGGAAATATGATTTGCGTTGCCATGGCGACGACAACAATCCATAGCTGTATGTTCTCAAAGGTCAAAGGTCACTTCAGTGCGTATGCAAAATGAACTGAGTTTTGACAAGTTTTTCATGAATTTCAATTGAAATAGTAATAAAAGAGCAATTTAGACAAAAAACTGCTGTCCACTGTCTATAAATATGGATTTAGTGGTGTCCACATTCGCTTACGGCCAGTGCGACATCACCACAGTCTGTAACATCACCACAGTCTATGACATCACCACAGTCTGTGACATCACCACAGTCTATGACATCATCAGAGTCTATGACATCATGAGTCTGTGACATCACCACAATCTATGACATCATCAGTCTATGACATCATCAGTCTGTGACATCATCAGTCTGTGACATCACCACAGTCTGTGACATCATCACAGTCTATGACATCACCACAGTCTGTGACACCATCACAATCTATGACATCATCAGTCTGTGACATCATCAGTCTGTGACATCATCACAATCTATGACATCATCAGTCTGTGACATCATCAGTCTGTGACATCATCACAATCTATGACATCATCAGTCTGTGACATCATCAGTCTGTGACATCACCACAATCTATGACATCATCAGTCTGTGACATCATCAGTCTGTGACATCATCACAATCTATGACATCATCAGTCTGTGACATCATCAGTCTGTGACATCATCACAATCTATGACATCATCAGTCTGTGACATCATCAGTCTATGACATCATCACAGTCTATGACATCATCAGTCTGTGACATCATCAGTCTGTGACATCATCTGTCTGTGACATCACCACAGTCTATGTGGTGATTCAATGTAATTAGTTTCAAACAAAAGAAAAAAGAAAAGAGTATTTATGTGACGAATGCGTAAATATGATTTCCGTTGCCATGGCGACGACAACAATCCATAGCTCTATGTTTTCAAAGGCCAAAGGTCACTTCAGTGCATATACAAAATGAACTGAGTTTTGACAAGTTTTTCACGAATTTTAATTGAAATAGTAATAAAAGAGCAATTTAGACAAAAAATTGCTGTCCACTGTCTATAAATATGGATTTAGTGCTGTCCACGTTCGCTTACGGCCATACCAACTTGAGAATGCCCGATCTCGTCTGATCTCGGAAGCCAAGCAAGTGCGGGCCTGGTTAGTACTTGGATGGGAGACGGCCTGGGAATACCAGGTGCTGTAAGCATTTTCATTCATTTCAATGTAATTAGTTAAAAAAAATAGTATTTATGTAACGAATGCGTAAATATGATTTCCATTGCCATGGCGACGACAACAATCCATAGCTGTATGTTCTCAAAGGTCAAAGGTCACTTCAGTGCGTATGCAAAATGAACTGAGTTTTGACAAGTTTTTCATGAATTTCAATTGAAATAGTAATAAAAGAGCAATTTAGACAAAAAACTGCTGTCCACTGTCTATAAATATGGATTTAGTGGTGTCCACATTCGCTTACGGCCACTGCGACATCAACACAGTCTGTGACATCATCACAGTCTATGACATCATCAGTCTGTGACATCATCAAAGTCTATGACATCATCAGTCTGTGACATCACCACAATCTATGACATCATCAGTCTGTGACATCATCAGTCTGTGACATCATCACAATCTATGACATCATCAGTCTGTGACATCATCAGTCTGTGACATCATCAGTCTGTGACATCATCAGTTTGTGACATCACCAGTCTATGTGGTGATTCAATGTAATTAGTTTAAAAATAAAGAAAAAAGAAAAGAGTATTTATGTGACGA
The DNA here is from genome assembly GCA_029959045.1 of Taenioides sp. WSHXM2023. Classification (NCBI taxonomy): domain Eukaryota; kingdom Metazoa; phylum Chordata; class Actinopteri; order Gobiiformes; family Gobiidae; genus Taenioides; species Taenioides sp. WSHXM2023. The sequence continues at coordinate 8,077,692 of CM057089.1, forward strand.
ATGCGTAAATATAATTTCCGTTGCCATGGCGACGACAACAATCCATAGCTGTATGTTCTCAAAGGTCAAAGGTCACTTCAGTGCGTATGCAAAATGAACTGAGTTTTGACATGTTTTTCACGAATTTCAATTGAAATAGTAAAAATAGAGCAATTTAGACAAAAAACTTCTGTCCACTGTCTGTAAATATGGATTTAGTGGTGTCCACATTCGCTTACGGCCAGTGCGACATCACCACAGTCTATGACATCACCACAGTCTGTGACATCATCACAGTCTATGACATCATCAGAGTCTATGACATCATCAGTCTGTGACATCACAACAATCTATGACATCATCAGTCTGTGACATCATCAATCTATGACATCACCACAGTCTGTGACATCATCACAGTCTATGACATCATCAGAGTCTATGACATCATCAGTCTGTGACATCACCACAATCTATGACAACATCAGTCTGTGACATCATCAGTCTATGACATCATCACAGTCTATGACATCATCAGTCTGTGACATCATCAGTCTGTGACATCACCACAGCCTATGTGGTGATTCAATGTAATTAGTTTAAAAAAAAAGAAAAAAGAAAAGAGTATTTATGTGACGAATGTGGAAATATGATTTGCGTTGCCATGGCGACGACAACAATCCATAGCTGTATGTTCTCAAAGGTCAAAGGTCACTTCAGTGCATATGCAAAATTAACTGAGTTTTGAAAAGTTTTTCATGAATTTCAATTGAAATAGTAATAAAAGAGCAATTTAGACAAAAAACTGCTGTCCACTGTCTATAAATATGGATTTAGTGGTGTCCACATTCGCTTACGGCCACTGCGACATCAACACAGTCTGTGACATCACCACAGTCTGTGACATCACCACAGTCTGTGACATCATCACAGTCTATGACATCATCAGTCTGTGACATCAACAAAGTCTATGACATCATCAGTTTGTGACAACACCACAATCTATGACATCATCAGTCTGTGACATCATCAGTCTGTGACATCATCAGTCTGTGACATCACCACAGTCTATGTGGTGATTCAATGTAATTAGTTTAAAAATAAAGAAAAAAAGAAAAGAGTATTTATGTGACGAATGCGTAAATATGTTTTCCGTTGCCATGGCGACGACAACAATCCATAGCTGTATGTTCTCAAAGGTCAAAGGACACTTCAGTGCGTATGCAAAATGAACTGAGTTTTGACATGTTTGTCACGAATTTCAATTGAAATAGTAAAAATAGAGCAATTTAGACATTTAGACAAAAAACTGCTGTCCACTGTCTATAAATATGGATTTAGTGGTGTCCACGTTTGCTTACGGCCATACCAACTTGAGAATGCCCGATCTCGTCTGATCTCGGAAGCCAAGCAAGTGCGGGCCTGGTTAGTACTTGGATGGGAGACGGCCTGGGAATACCAGATGCTGTAAGCATTTTCATTCATTTCAATGTAATTAGTTAAAAAAAAAGAGTATTTATGTGACGAATCCGTAAATATGATTTCCGTTGCCATGGCGACGACAACAATCCATAGCTGTATGTTCTCAAAGGTCACTTCAGTGCATATGCAAAATTAACTGAGTTTTGACAAGTTTTTCACGAATTTCAATTGAAATAGTAATAAAAGAGCAATTTAGACAAAAAACTGCTGTCCACTGTCTATAAATATGGATTTAGTGGTGTCCACATTCGCTTACGGCCACTGCGACATCACCACAGTCTGTGACATCACCACAGTCTGTGACATCATCACAGTCTATGACATCATCAGTCTGTGACATCATCAAAGTCTATGACATCATCAGTCTGTGACATCATCACAATCTATGACATCATCAGTCTATGACATCATCAGTCTGTGACATCACCACAATCTATGACATCATCAGTCTGTGACATCATCAGTTTGTGACATCACCACAGTCTATGTGGTGATTCAATGTAATTAGTTTAAAAAAAAAAGAAAAGAGTATTTATGTGACAAATGCATAAATATAATTTACGTTGCCATGGCGACGACAACAATCCATAGCTGTATGTTCTCAAAGGTCAAAGGTCACTTCAGTGCATATGCAAAATTAACTGAGTTTTGACAAGTTTTTCACGAATTTCAATTGAAATAGTAATAAAAGAGCAATTTAGACAAAAAACTGCTGTCCACTGTCTATAAATATGGATTTAGTGGTGTCCACATTCGCTTACGGCCACTGCGACATCACCACAGTCTGTGACATCACCACAGTCTGTGACATCATCACAGTCTATGACATCATCAGTCTGTGACATCATCAAAGTCTGTGACATCATCAGTCTGTGACATCATCACAATCTATGACATCATCAGTCTATGACATCATCAGTCTGTGACATCACCACAATCTATGACATCATCAGTCTGTGACATCATCAGTTTGTGACATCACCACAGTCTATGTGGTGATTCAATGTAATTAGTTTAAAAAAAAAAGAAAAGAGTATTTATGTGACAAATGCATAAATATAATTTACGTTGCCATGGCGACGACAACAATCCATAGCTGTATGTTCTCAAAGGTCAAAGGTCACTTCAGTGCATATGCAAAATTAACTGAGTTTTGACAAGTTTTTCACGAATTTCAATTGAAATAGTAATAAAAGAGCAATTTAGACAAAAAATTGCTGTCCACTGTCTATAAATATGGATTTAGTGGTGTCCATGTTTGCTTACGGCCATACCAACTTGAGAATGCCCGATCTCGTCTGATCTCGGAAGCCAAGCAAGTGCGGGCCTGGTTAGTACTTGGATGGGAGACGGCCTGGGAATACCAGGTGCTGTAAGCATTTTCATTCATTTCAATGTAATTAGTTAAAAAAAATAGTATTTATGTAACGAATGCGTAAATATGATTTCCATTGCCATGGCGACGACAACAATCCATAGCTGTATGTTCTCAAAGGTCAAAGGTCACTTCAGTGCGTATGCAAAATGAACTGAGTTTTGACAAGTTTTTCATGAATTTCAATTGAAATAGTAATAAAAGAGCAATTTAGACAAAAAACTGCTGTCCACTGTCTATAAATATGGATTTAGTGGTGTCCACATTCGCTTACGGCCACTGCGACATCAACACAGTCTGTGACATCATCACAGTCTATGACATCATCAGTCTGTGACATCATCAAAGTCTATGACATCATCAGTCTGTGACATCACCACAATCTATGACATCATCAGTCTGTGACATCATCAGTCTGTGACATCATCACAATCTATGACATCATCAGTCTGTGACATCATCAGTCTGTGACATCATCAGTCTGTGACATCATCAGTTTGTGACATCACCAGTCTATGTGGTGATTCAATGTAATTAGTTTAAAAATAAAGAAAAAAGAAAAGAGTATTTATGTGACGAATGCGTAAATATAATTTCCGTTGCCATGGCGACGACAACAATCCATAGCTGTATGTTCTCAAAGGTCAAAGGTCACTTCAGTGCGTATGCAAAATGAACTGAGTTTTGACATGTTTTTCACGAATTTCAATTGAAATAGTAAAAATAGAGCAATTTAGACAAAAAACTGCTGTCCACTGTCTGTAAATATGGATTTAGTGGTGTCCACATTCGCTTACGGCCAGTGCGACATCACCACAGTCTATGACATCACCAAAGTCTGTGACATCATCACAGTCTATGACATCATCAGAGTCTATGACATCATCAGTCTGTGACATCACAAAAATCTATGACATCATCAGTCTGTGACATCATCAATCTATGACATCACCACAGTCTGTGACATCATCACAGTCTATGACATCATCAGAGTCTATGACATCATCAGTCTGTGACATCACCACAATCTATGACAACATCAGTCTGTGACATCATCAGTCTATGACATCATCACAGTCTATGACATCATCAGTCTGTGACATCATCAGTCTGTGACATCACCACAGCCTATGTGGTGATTCAATGTAATTAGTTTTAAAAAAAAGAAAAAAGAAAAGAGTATTTATGTGACGAATGTGGAAATATGATTTGCGTTGCCATGGCGACGACAACAATCCATAGCTGTATGTTCTCAAAGGTCAAAGGTCACTTCAGTGCATATGCAAAATTAACTGAGTTTTGACAAGTTTTTCATGAATTTCAATTGAAATAGTAATAAAAGAGCAATTTAGACAAAAAACTGCTGTCCACTGTCTATAAATATGGATTTAGTGGTGTCCACATTCGCTTACGGCCATACCAACTTGAGAATGCCCGATCTCGTCTGATCTCGGAAGCCAAGCAAGTGCGGGCCTGGTTAGTACTTGGATGGGAGACGGCCTGGGAATACCAGGTGCTGTAAGCATTTTCATTCATTTCAATGTAATTAGTTAAAAAAAAAGAGTATTTATGTGACGAATCCGTAAATATGATTTCCGTTGCCATGGCGACGACAACAATCCATAGCTGTATGTTCTCAAAGGTCAAAGGACACTTCAGTGCGTATGCAAAATGAACTGAGTTTTGACATGTTTGTCACGAATTTCAATTGAAATAGTAAAAATAGAGCAATTTAGAAATTTAGACAAAAAACTGCTGTCCACTGTCTATAAATATGGATTTAGTGGTGTCCACGTTTGCTTACGGCCATACCAACTTGAGAATGCCCGATCTCGTCTGATCTCGGAAGCCAAGCAAGTGCGGGCCTGGTTAGTACTTGGATGGGAGACGGCCTGGGAATACCAGATGCTGTAAGCATTTTCATTCATTTCAATGTAATTAGTTAAAAAAAAAGAGTATTTATGTGACGAATCCGTAAATATGATTTCCGTTGCCATGGCGACGACAACAATCCATAGCTGTATGTTCTCAAAGGTCACTTCAGTGCATATGCAAAATTAACTGAGTTTTGACAAGTTTTTCACGAATTTCAATTGAAATAGTAATAAAAGAGCAATTTAGACAAAAAACTGCTGTCCACTGTCTATAAATATGGATTTAGTGGTGTCCACATTCGCTTACGGCCACTGCGACATCACCACAGTCTGTGACATCACCACAGTCTGTGACATCATCACAGTCTATGACATCATCAGTCTGTGACATCATCAGTATGTGACATCACCAGTCTATGACATCATCAGTCTGTGACATCACCACAATCTATGACATCATCAGTCTGTGACATCATCAGTCTGTGACATCATCACAATCTATGACATCATCAGTCTGTGACATCATCAGTCTGTGACATCACCACAGTCTATGTGGTGATTCAATGTAATTAGTTTAAAAATAAAGAAAAAAGAAAAGAGTATTTATGTGACGAATGCGTAAATATGATTTCCGTTGCCATGGCGACGACAACAATCCATAGCTGTATGTTCTCAAAGGTCAAAGGTCACTTCAGTGCGTATGCAAAATGAACTGAGTTTTGACAAGTTTTTCACGAATTTCAATTGAAATAGTAATAAAAGAGCAATTTAGACAAAAAACTGCTGTCCACTGTCTATAAATATGGATTTAGTGGTGTCCACATTCGCTTACGGCCACTGCGACAACAACACAGTCTGTGACATCATCACAGTCTATGACATCATCAGTCTGTGACATCATCAGTCTGTGACATCACCACAGTCTATGACATCATCAGTCTGTGACATCACCACAATCTATGACATCATCAGTCTGTGACATCATCAGTCTGTGACATCATCACAATCTATGACATCATCAGTCTGTGACATCATCAGTCTGTGACATCACCACAGCCTATGTGGTGATTCAATGTAATTAGTTTAAAAATAAAGAAAAAAAGAAAAGAGTATTTATGTGACGAATGCATAAATATGATTTCCGTTGCCATGGCGATGACAACAATCCATAGCTCTATGCTCTCAAAGGTCAAAGGTCACTTCAGTGCGTATGCAAAATGAACTGAGTTTTGACAAGTTTTTCACAAATTTCAATTGAAATAGTAAAGATAGAGCAATTTAGACAAAAAGCTGCTGTCCACTGTCTATAAATATGGATTTAGTGGTGTCCACATTCGTTGACGGCCACTGCAACATCACCACAGTCTGTGACATCATCACAGTCTATGACATCATCAGAGTCTATGACATCACCAGTCTGTGACATCACCACAGTCTATGACATCATCAGTCTGTGACATCATCAGTCTATGACATCATCAGTCTGTGACATCACCACAATCTATGACATCATCAGTCTGTGACATCATCAGTCTGTGACATCACCACAATCTATGACATCATCAGTCTGTGACATCATCAGTCTATGACATCATCACAGTCTATGACATCATCAGTCTGTGACATCATCAGTCTGTGACATCATCAGTCTGTGACATCACCACAGTCTATGTGGTGATTCAATGTAATTAGTTTAAAAAAAAGAAAAAAGAAAAGAGTATTTATGTGACGAATGTGGAAATATGATTTGCGTTGCCATGGCGACGACAACAATCCATAGCTGTATGTTCTCAAAGGTCAAAGGACATTTCAGTGTGTATGCAAAATGAACTGAGTTTTGACATGTTTTCCACGAATTTCAATTGAAATAGTAAAAATAGAGCAATTTAGACAAAAAACTGCTGTCCACTGTCTGTAAATATGGATTTAGTGGTGGCCACATTCGCTTACGGCCAGTGCGACATCACCACAGTCTATGACATCACCACAGTCTGTGACATCATCACAGTCTATGACATCATCAGAGTCTATGACATCATCAGTCTGTGACATCACAACAATCTATGACATCATCAGTCTGTGACATCATCAATCTATGACATCACCACAGTCTGTGACATCATCATAGTCTATGACATCATCAGAGTCTATGACATCATCAGTCTGTGACATCACCACAATCTATGACAACATCAGTCTGTGACATCATCAGTCTATGACAACATCACAGTCTATGACATCATCAGTCTGTGACATCATCAGTCTGTGACATCACCACAGCCTATGTGGTGATTCAATGTAATTAGTTTAAAAAAAAAGAAAAAAGAAAAGAGTATTTATGTGATGAATGTGGAAATATGATTTGCGTTGCCATGGCGACGACAACAATCCATAGCTGTATGTTCTCAAAGGTCAAAGGTCACTTCAGTGCATATGCAAAATTAACTGAGTTTTGACAAGTTTTTCACAAAATTCAATTGAAATAGTAATAAAAGGGCCATTTAGACAAAAAATTGCTGTCCACTGTCTATAAATATGGATTTAGTGGTGGCCACGTTCGTTGACGGCCACTGCGACATCACCACAGTCTGTGACATCATCACAGTCTATGACATCATCAGAGTCTATGACATCACCAGTCTGTGACATTACCAGTCTATGACATCATCAGTCTGTGACATCATCAGTCTATGACATCATCAGTCTGTGACATCACCACAATCTATGACATCATCAGTCTGTGACATCATCAGTCTGTGACATCACCACAATCTATGACATCATCAGTCTGTGACATCGTCAGTCTATGACATCATCACAGTCTATGACATCATCAGTCTGTGACATCATCAGTCTGTGACATCATCAGTCTGTGACATCACCACAGTCTATGTGGTGATTCAATGTAATTAGTTTAAAAAAAAGAAAAAAGAAAAGAGTATTTATGTGACGAATGTGGAAATATGATTTGCGTTGCCATGGCGACGACAACAATCCATAGCTGTATGTTCTCAAAGGTCAAAGGTCACTTCAGTGCGTATGAAAAATTAACTGAGTTTTGACAAAATTTTCACGAATTTCAATTGAAATAGTAATAAAAGATCAATTTAGACAAAAAATTGCTGTCCACTGTCTATAAATATGGATTTAGTGGTGTCCACGTTCGCTTACGGCCATACCAACTTGAGAATGCCCGATCTCGTCTGATCTCGGAAGCCAAGCAAGTGCGGGCCTGGTTAGTATTTGGATGGGAGACGGCCTGGGAATACCAGGTGCTGGAAGCATTTTCATTCATTTCAATGTAATTAGTTAAAAAAAAATAGTATTTATGTGACGAATGCGTAAATGTAATTTCCGTTGCCATGGCGACGACAACAATCCATAGCTGTATCTTCTCAAAGGTCAAAGGTCACTTCAGTGCGTATGCAAAATGAACTCAGTTTTGACAAGTTTTTCACGAATTTCAATTGAAATAGTAAAAATAGAGCAATGTAGACAAAAAACTGCTGTCCACTGTCTATAAATATGGATTTAGTGGTGTCCACATTCGCTTACGGCCACTGCGACATCACCACAGTCTGTAACATCACCACAGTCTATGACATCACCACAGTCTGTGACATCACCACAGTCTATGACATCATCAGAGTCTATGACATCATGAGTCTGTGACATCACCACAATCTATGACATCATCAGTCTATGACATCATCAGTCTGTGACATCATCAGTCTGAGACATCACCACAGTCTGTGACATCATCACAGTCTATGACATCACCACAGTCTGTGACACCATCACAATCTATGACATCATCAGTCTGTGACATCATCAGTCTGTGACATCATCACAATCTATGACATCATCAGTCTGTGACATCATCAGTCTGTGACATCATCACAATCTATGACATCATCAGTCTGTGACATCATCAGTCTGTGACATCACCACAATCTATGACATCATCAGTCTGTGACATCATCAGTCTGTGACATCATCACAATCTATGACATCATCAGTCTGTGACATCATCAGTCTGTGACATCATCACAATCTATGACATCATCAGTCTATGACATCATCACAGTCTATGACATCATCAGTCTGTGACATCATCAGTCTGTGACATCATCTGTCTGTGACATCACCACAGTCTATGTGGTGATTCAATGTAATTAGTTTCAAACAAAAGAAAAAAGAAAAGAGTATTTATGTGACGAATGCGTAAATATGATTTCCGTTGCCATGGCGACGACAACAATCCATAGCTCTATGTTCTCAAAGGCCAAAGGTCACTTCAGTGCATATACAAAATGAACTGAGTTTTGACAAGTTTTTCACGAATTTTAATTGAAATAGTAATAAAAGAGCAATTTAGACAAAAAATTGCTGTCCACTGTCTATAAATATGGATTTAGTGCTGTCCACGTTCGCTGACGGCCATACCAACTTGAGAATGCCCGATCTCGTCTGATCTCGGAAGCCAAGCAAGTGCGGGCCTGGTTAGTACTTGGATGGGAGACGGCCTGGGAATACCAGGTGCTGGAAGCATTTTCATTCATTTCAATGTAATTAGTTAAAAAAAATAGTATTTATGTAACGAATGCGTAAATATGATTTCCATTGCCATGGCGACGACAACAATCCATAGCTGTATGTTCTCAAAGGTCAAAGGTCACTTCAGTGCGTATGCAAAATGAACTGAGTTTTGACAAGTTTTTCATGAATTTCAATTGAAATAGTAATAAAAGAGCAATTTAGACAAAAAACTGCTGTCCACTGTCTATAAATATGGATTTAGTGGTGTCCACATTCGCTTACGGCCACTGCGACATCAACACAGTCTGTGACATCATCACAGTCTATGACATCATCAGTCTGTGACATCATCAAAGTCTATGACATCATCAGTCTGTGACATCACCACAATCTATGACATCATCAGTCTGTGACATCATCAGTCTGTGACATCATCACAATCTATGACATCATCAGTCTGTGACATCATCAGTCTGTGACATCATCAGTTTGTGACATCACCAGTCTATGTGGTGATTCAATGTAATTAGTTTAAAAATAAAGAAAAAAGAAAAGAGTATTTATGTGACGAATGCGTAAATATAATTTCCGTTGCCATGGCGACGACAACAATCCATAGCTGTATGTTCTCAAAGGTCAAAGGTCACTTCAGTGCGTATGCAAAATGAACTGAGTTTTGACAAGTTTTTCACAAATTTCAATTGAAATAGTAAAAATAGAGCAATTTAGACAAAAAACTGCTGTCCACTGTCTATAAATATGGATTTAGTGGTGTCCACATTCGCTTACGGCCACTGCGACATCAACACAGTCTGTGACATCACCACAGTCTGTGACATCACCACAGTCTGTGACATCATCACAGTCGATGACATCATCAGTCTGTGACATCACCACAATCTATGACATCATCAGTCTGTGACATCATCAGTCTATGACATCATCACAATCTATGACATCATCAGTCTGTGACATCATCAGTCTGTGACATCATCAGTCTGTGACATCACCACAGTCTATGTGGTGATTCAATGTAATTAGTTTAAAAATAAAGAAAAAAAGAAAAGAGTATTTATGTGACGAATGCGTAAATATGTTTTCCGTTGCCATGGCGACGACAACAATCCATAGCTGTATGTTCTCAAAGGTCAAAGGACACTTCAGTGCGTATGCAAAATGAACTGAGTTTTGACATGTTTGTCACGAATTTCAATTGAAATAGTAAAAATAGAGCTATTTAGACATTTAGACAAAAAACTGCTGTCCACTGTCTATAAATATGGATTTAGTGGTGTCCACATTTGCTTACGGCCATACCAACTTGAGAATGCCCGATCTCGTCTGATCTCGGAAGCCAAGCAAGTGCGGGCCTGGTTAGTACTTGGATGGGAGACGGCCTGGGAATACCAGATGCTGTAAGCATTTTCATTCATTTCAATGTAATTAGTTTAAAGAAAAGAGTATTTATGCGACGAATGTGTAAATATAATTTCCGTTGCCATGGCGACGACAACAATCCATAGCTCTATGTTCTCAAAGGACAAAGGTCACTTCAGTACGTATGCAAAATGAATTGAGTTTTGACAAGTTTTTCACGAATTTCAATTGAAATAGTAAAGATAGAGCAATTTAGACAAAAAGCTGCTGTCCACTGTCTATAAATATGGATTTAGTGGTGTCCACATTCGTTGACGGCCACTGCGACATCACCACAGTCTGTGACATCATCACAGTCTATGACATCATCAGAGTCTATGACATCACCAGTCTGTGACATCACCAGTCTATGACATCATCAGTCTGTGACATCATCAGTCTATGACATCATCAGTCTGTGACATCACCACAATCTATGACATCATCAGTCTGTGACATCATCAGTCTGTGACATCACCACAATCTATGACATCATCAGTCTGTGACATCATCAGTCTATGACATCATCACAGTCTATGACATCATCAGTCTGTGACATCATCAGTCTGTGACATCATCAGTCTGTGACATCACCACAGTCTATGTGGTGATTCAATGTAATTAGTTTAAAAAAAAGAAAAAAGAAAAGAGTATTTATGTGACGAATGTGGAAATATGATTTGCGTTGCCATGGCGACGACAACAATCCATAGCTGTATGTTCTCAAAGGTCAAAGGTCACTTCAGTGCGTATGAAAAATTAACTGAGTTTTGACAAAATTTTCACGAATTTCAATTGAAATAGTAATAAAAGATCAATTTAGACAAAAAATTGCTGTCCACTGTCTATAAATATGGATTTAGTGGTGTCCACGTTCGCTTACGGCCATACCAACTTGAGAATGCCCGATCTCGTCTGATCTCGGAAGCCAAGCAAGTGCGGGCCTGGTTAGTATTTGGATGGGAGACGGCCTGGGAATACCAGGTGCTGGAAGCATTTTCATTCATTTCAATGTAATTAGTTAAAAAAAAATAGTATTTATGTGACGAATGCGTAAATGTAATTTCCGTTGCCATGGCGACGACAACAATCCATAGCTGTATCTTCTCAAAGGTCAAAGGTCACTTCAGTGCGTATGCAAAATGAACTCAGTTTTGACAAGCTTTTCACGAATTTCAATTGAAATAGTAAAAATAGAGCAATGTAGACAAAAAACTGCTGTCCACTGTCTATAAATATGGATTTAGTGGTGTCCACATTCGCTTACGGCCAGTGCGACATCACCACAGTCTGTAACATCACCACAGTCTATGACATCACCACAGTCTGTGACATCACCACAGTCTGTGACATCATCAGAGTCTATGACATCATGAGTCTGTGACATCACCACAATCTATGACATCATCAGTCTATGACATCATCAGTCTGTGACATCATCAGTCTGTGACATCACCACAGTCTGTGACATCATCACAGTCTATGACATCACCACAGTCTGTGACACCATCACAATCTATGACATCATCAGTCTGTGACATCATCAGTCTGTGACATCATCACAATCTATGACATCATCAGTCTGTGACATCATCAGTCTGTGACATCATCACAATCTATGACATCATCAGTCTGTGACATCATCAGTCTGTGACATCATCACAATCTATGACATCATCAGTCTGTGACATCATCAGTCTATGACATCATCACAGTCTATGACATCATCAGTCTGTGACATCATCAGTCTGTGACATCATCTGTCTGTGACATCACCACAGTCTATGTGGTGATTCAATGTAATTAGTTTCAAACAAAAGAAAAAAGAAAAGAGTATTTATGTGACGAATGCGTAAATATGATTTCCGTTGCCATGGCGACGACAACAATCCATAGCTCTATGTTCTCAAAGGCCAAAGGTCACTTCAGTGCATATACAAAATGAACTGAGTTTTGACAAGTTTTTCACGAATTTTAATTGAAATAGTAATAAAAGAGCAATTTAGACAAAAAATTGCTGTCCACTGTCTATAAATATGGATTTAGTGCTGTCCACGTTCGCTTACGGCCATACCAACTTGAGAATGCCCGATCTCGTCTGATCTCGGAAGCCAAGCAAGTGCGGGCCTGGTTAGTACTTGGATGGGAGACGGCCTGGGAATACCAGGTGCTGGAAGCATTTTCATTCATTTCAATGTAATTAGTTAAAAAAAATAGTATTTATGTAACGAATGCGTAAATATGATTTCCATTGCCATGGCGACGACAACAATCCATAGCTGTATGTTCTCAAAGGTCAAAGGTCACTTCAGTGCGTATGCAAAATGAACTGAGTTTTGACAAGTTTTTCATGAATTTCAATTGAAATAGTAATAAAAGAGCAATTTAGACAAAAAACTGCTGTCCACTGTCTATAAATATGGATTTAGTGGTGTCCACATTCGCTTACGGCCACTGCGACATCAACACAGTCTGTGACATCATCACAGTCTATGACATCATCAGTCTGTGACATCATCAAAGTCTATGACATCATCAGTCTGTGACATCACCACAATCTATGACATCATCAGTCTGTGACATCATCAGTCTGTGACATCATCACAATCTATGACATCATCAGTCTGTGACATCATCAGTCTGTGACATCATCAGTTTGTGACATCACCAGTCTATGTGGTGATTCAATGTAATTAGTTTAAAAATAAAGAAAAAAGAAAAGAGTATTTATGTGACGAATGCGTAAATATAATTTCCGTTGCCATGGCGACGACAACAATCCATAGCTGTATGTTCTCAAAGGTCAAAGGTCACTTCAGTGCGTATGCAAAATGAACTGAGTTTTGACAAGTTTTTCACAAATTTCAATTGAAATAGTAAAAATAGAGCAATTTAGACAAAAAACTGCTGTCCACTGTCTATAAATATGGATTTAGTGGTGTCCACATTCGCTTACGGCCACTGCGACATCAACACAGTCTGTGACATCACCACAGTCTGTGACATCACCACAGTCTGTGACATCATCACAGTCGATGACATCATCAGTCTGTGACATCACCACAATCTATGACATCATCAGTCTGTGACATCATCAGTCTATGACATCATCACAATCTATGACATCATCAGTCTGTGACATCATCAGTCTGTGACATCATCAGTCTGTGACATCACCACAGTCTATGTGGTGATTCAATGTAATTAGTTTAAAAATAAAGAAAAAAAGAAAAGAGTATTTATGTGACGAATGCGTAAATATGTTTTCCGTTGCCATGGCGACGACAACAATCCATAGCTGTATGTTCTCAAAGGTCAAAGGACACTTCAGTGCGTATGCAAAATGAACTGAGTTTTGACATGTTTGTCACGAATTTCAATTGAAATAGTAAAAATAGAGCTATTTAGACATTTAGACAAAAAACTGCTGTCCACTGTCTATAAATATGGATTTAGTGGTGTCCACATTTGCTTACGGCCATACCAACTTGAGAATGCCCGATCTCGTCTGATCTCGGAAGCCAAGCAAGTGCGGGCCTGGTTAGTACTTGGATGGGAGACGGCCTGGGAATACCAGATGCTGTAAGCATTTTCATTCATTTCAATGTAATTAGTTTAAAGAAAAGAGTATTTATGCGACGAAAGTGTAAATATAATTTCCGTTGCCATGGCGACGACAACAATCCATAGCTCTATGTTCTCAAAGGACAAAGGTCACTTCAGTACGTATGCAAAATGAATTGACTTTTGACAAGTTTTTCACGAATTTCAATTGAAATAGTAAAGATAGAGCAATTTAGACAAAAAGCTGCTGTCCACTGTCTATAAATATGGATTTAGTGGTGTCCACATTCGTTGACGGCCACTGCGACATCACCACAGTCTGTGACATCATCACAGTCTATGACATCATCAGAGTCTATGACATCACCAGTCTGTGACATCACCAGTCTATGACATCATCAGTCTGTGACATCATCAGTCTATGACATCATCAGTCTGTGACATCACCACAATCTATGACATCATCAGTCTGTGACATCATCAGTCTGTGACATCACCACAATCTATGACATCATCAGTCTGTGACATCATCAGTCTATGACATCATCACAGTCTGAGACATCATCAGTCTGTGACATCATCAGTCTGTGACATCACCACAGTCTATGTGGTGATTCAATGTAATTAGTTTAAAAAAAAGAAAAAAGAAAAGAGTATTTATGTGACGAATGTGGAAATATGATTTGCGTTGCCATGGCGACGACAACAATCCATAGCTGTATGTTCTCAAAGGTCAAAGGTCACTTCAGTGCGTATGAAAAATTAACTGAGTTTTGACAAAATTTTCACGAATTTCAATTGAAATAGTAATAAAAGATCAATTTAGACAAAAAATTGCTGTCCACTGTCTATAAATATGGATTTAGTGGTGTCCACGTTCGCTTACGGCCATACCAACTTGAGAATGCCCGATCTCGTCTGATCTCGGAAGCCAAGCAAGTGCGGGCCTGGTTAGTATTTGGATGGGAGACGGCCTGGGAATACCAGGTGCTGGAAGCATTTTCATTCATTTCAATGTAATTAGTTAAAAAAAAATAGTATTTATGTGACGAATGCGTAAATGTAATTTCCGTTGCCATGGCGACGACAACAATCCATAGCTGTATCTTCTCAAAGGTCAAAGGTCACTTCAGTGCGTATGCAAAATGAACTCAGTTTTGACAAGTTTTTCACGAATTTCAATTGAAATAGTAAAAATAGAGCAATGTAGACAAAAAACTGCTGTCCACTGTCTATAAATATGGATTTAGTGGTGTCCACATTCGCTTACGGCCAGTGCGACATCACCACAGTCTGTAACATCACCACAGTCTATGACATCACCACAGTCTGTGACATCACCACAGTCTATGACATCATCAGAGTCTATGACATCATGAGTCTGTGACATCACCACAATCTATGACATCATCAGTCTATGACATCATCAGTCTGTGACATCATCAGTCTGTGACATCACCACAGTCTGTGACATCATCACAGTCTATGACATCACCACAGTCTGTGACACCATCACAATCTATGACATCATCAGTCTGTGACATCATCAGTCTGTGACATCATCACAATCTATGACATCATCAGTCTGTGACATCATCAGTCTGTGACATCATCACAATCTATGACATCATCAGTCTGTGACATCATCAGTCTGTGACATCACCACAATCTATGACATCATCAGTCTGTGACATCATCACAATCTATGACATCATCAGTCTGTGACATCATCAGTCTGTGACATCATCACAATCTATGACATCATCAGTCTATGACATCATCACAGTCTATGACATCATCAGTCTGTGACATCATCAGTCTGTGACATCATCTGTCTGTGACATCACCACAGTCTATGTGGTGATTCAATGTAATTAGTTTCAAACAAAAGAAAAAAGAAAAGAGTATTTATGTGACGAATGCGTAAATATGATTTCCGTTGCCATGGCGACGACAACAATCCATAGCTCTATGTTCTCAAAGGCCAAAGGTCACTTCAGTGCATATACAAAATGAACTGAGTTTTGACAAGTTTTTCACGAATTTTAATTGAAATAGTAATAAAAGAGCAATTTAGACAAAAAATTGCTGTCCACTGTCTATAAATATGGATTTAGTGCTGTCCACGTTCGCTGACGGCCATACCAACTTGAGAATGCCCGATCTCGTCTGATCTCGGAAGCCAAGCAAGTGCGGGCCTGGTTAGTACTTGGATGGGAGACGGCCTGGGAATACCAGGTGCTGGAAGCATTTTCATTCATTTCAATGTAATTAGTTAAAAAAAATAGTATTTATGTAACGAATGCGTAAATATGATTTCCATTGCCATGGCGACGACAACAATCCATAGCTGTATGTTCTCAAAGGTCAAAGGTCACTTCAGTGCGTATGCAAAATGAACTGAGTTTTGACAAGTTTTTCATGAATTTCAATTGAAATAGTAATAAAAGAGCAATTTAGACAAAAAACTGCTGTCCACTGTCTATAAATATGGATTTAGTGGTGTCCACATTCGCTTACGGCCACTGCGACATCAACACAGTCTGTGACATCATCACAGTCTATGACATCATCAGTCTGTGACATCATCAAAGTCTATGACATCATCAGTCTGTGACATCACCACAATCTATGACATCATCAGTCTGTGACATCATCAGTCTGTGACATCATCACAATCTATGACATCATCAGTCTGTGACATCATCAGTCTGTGACATCATCAGTTTGTGACATCACCAGTCTATGTGGTGATTCAATGTAATTAGTTTAAAAATAAAGAAAAAAGAAAAGAGTATTTATGTGACGAATGCGTAAATATAATTTCCGTTGCCATGGCGACGACAACAATCCATAGCTGTATGTTCTCAAAGGTCAAAGGTCACTTCAGTGCGTATGCAAAATGAACTGAGTTTTGACAAGTTTTTCACAAATTTCAATTGAAATAGTAAAAATAGAGCAATTTAGACAAAAAACTGCTGTCCACTGTCTATAAATATGGATTTAGTGGTGTCCACATTCGCTTACGGCCACTGCGACATCAACACAGTCTGTGACATCACCACAGTCTGTGACATCACCACAGTCTGTGACATCATCACAGTCGATGACATCATCAGTCTGTGACATCACCACAATCTATGACATCATCAGTCTGTGACATCATCAGTCTATGACATCATCACAATCTATGACATCATCAGTCTGTGACATCATCAGTCTGTGACATCATCAGTCTGTGACATCACCACAGTCTATGTGGTGATTCAATGTAATTAGTTTAAAAATAAAGAAAAAAAGAAAAGAGTATTTATGTGACGAATGCGTAAATATGTTTTCCGTTGCCATGGCGACGACAACAATCCATAGCTGTATGTTCTCAAAGGTCAAAGGACACTTCAGTGCGTATGCAAAATGAACTGAGTTTTGACATGTTTGTCATGAATTTCAATTGAAATAGTAAAAATAGAGCTATTTAGACATTTAGACAAAAAACTGCTGTCCACTGTCTATAAATATGGATTTAGTGGTGTCCACATTTGCTTACGGCCATACCAACTTGAGAATGCCCGATCTCGTCTGATCTCGGAAGCCAAGCAAGTGCGGGCCTGGTTAGTACTTGGATGGGAGACGGCCTGGGAATACCAGATGCTGTAAGCATTTTCATTCATTTCAATGTAATTAGTTTAAAGAAAAGAGTATTTATGCGACGAATGTGTAAATATAATTTCCGTTGCCATGGCGATGACAACAATCCATAGCTCTATGTTCTCAAAGGACAAAGGTCACTTCAGTACTTATGCAAAATGAATTGAGTTTTGACAAGTTTTTCACGAATTTCAATTGAAATAGTAAAGATAGAGCAATTTAGACAAAAAGCTGCTGTCCACTGTCTATAAATATGGATTTAGTGGTGTCCACATTCGTTGACGGCCACTGCGACATCACCACAGTCTGTGACATCATCACAGTCTATGACATCATCAGAGTCTATGACATCACCAGTCTGTGACATCACCAGTCTATGACATCATCAGTCTGTGACATCATCAGTCTATGACATCATCAGTCTGTGACATCACCACAATCTATGACATCATCAGTCTGTGACATCATCAGTCTGTGACATCATCACAATCTATGACATCATCAGTCTGTGACATCATCAGTCTATGACATCATCACAGTCTATGACATCATCAGTCTGTGACATCATCAGTCTGTGACATCATCAGTCTGTGACATCACCACAGTCTATGTGGTGATTCAATGTAATTAGTTTAAAAAAAAGAAAAAAGAAAAGAGTATTTATGTGACGAATGTGGAAATATGATTTGCGTTGCCATGGCGACGACAACAATCCATAGCTGTATGTTCTCAAAGGTCAAAGGTCACTTCAGTGCGTATGAAAAATTAACTGAGTTTTGACAAAATTTTCACGAATTTCAATTGAAATAGTAATAAAAGATCAATTTAGACAAAAAATTGCTGTCCACTGTCTATAAATATGGATTTAGTGGTGGCCACGTTCGCTTACGGCCATACCAACTTGAGAATGCCCGATCTCGTCTGATCTCGGAAGCCAAGCAAGTGCGGGCCTGGTTAGTATTTGGATGGGAGACGGCCTGGGAATACCAGGTGCTGGAAGCATTTTCATTCATTTCAATGTAATTAGTTAAAAAAAAATAGTATTTATGTGACGAATGCGTAAATGTAATTTCCGTTGCCATGGCGACGACAACAATCCATAGCTGTATCTTCTCAAAGGTCAAAGGTCACTTCAGTGCGTATGCAAAATGAACTCAGTTTTGACAAGCTTTTCACGAATTTCAATTGAAATAGTAAAAATAGAGCAATGTAGACAAAAAACTGCTGTCCACTGTCTATAAATATGGATTTAGTGGTGTCCACATTCGCTTACGGCCAGTGCGACATCACCACAGTCTGTAACATCACCACAGTCTATGACATCACCACAGTCTGTGACATCACCACAGTCTATGACATCATCAGAGTCTATGACATCATGAGTCTGTGACATCACCACAATCTATGACATCATCAGTCTATGACATCATCAGTCTGTGACATCATCAGTCTGTGACATCACCACAGTCTGTGACATCATCACAGTCTATGACATCACCACAGTCTGTGACACCATCACAATCTATGACATCATCAGTCTGTGACATCATCAGTCTGTGACATCATCACAATCTATGACATCATCAGTCTGTGACATCATCAGTCTGTGACATCATCACAATCTATGACATCATCAGTCTGTGACATCACCACAATCTATGACATCATCAGTCTGTGACATCATCAGTCTGTGACATCATCACAATCTATGACATCATCAGTCTGTGACATCATCAGTCTGTGACATCATCACAATCTATGACATCATCAGTCTGTGACATCATCAGTCTATGACATCATCACAGTCTATGACATCATCAGTCTGTGACATCATCAGTCTGTGACATCATCTGTCTGTGACATCACCACAGTCTATGTGGTGATTCAATGTAATTAGTTTCAAACAAAAGAAAAAAGAAAAGAGTATTTATGTGACGAATGCGTAAATATGATTTCCGTTGCCATGGCGATGACAACAATCCATAGCTCTATGTTCTCAAAGGCCAAAGGTCACTTCAGTGCATATACAAAATGAACTGAGTTTTGACAAGTTTTTCACGAATTTTAATTGAAATAGTAATAAAAGAGCAATTTAGACAAAAAATTGCTGTCCACTGTCTATAAATATGGATTTAGTGCTGTCCACGTTCGCTTACGGCCATACCAACTTGAGAATGCCCGATCTCGTCTGATCTCGGAAGCCAAGCAAGTGCGGGCCTGGTTAGTACTTGGATGGGAGACGGCCTGGGAATACCAGGTGCTGTAAGCATTTTCATTCATTTCAATGTAATTAGTTAAAAAAAATAGTATTTATGTAACGAATGCGTAAATATGATTTCCATTGCCATGGCGACGACAACAATCCATAGCTGTATGTTCTCAAAGGTCAAAGGTCACTTCAGTGCGTATGCAAAATGAACTGAGTTTTGACAAGTTTTTCATGAATTTCAATTGAAATAGTAATAAAAGAGCAATTTAGACAAAAAACTGCTGTCCACTGTCTATAAATATGGATTTAGTGGTGTCCACATTCGCTTACGGCCACTGCGACATCAACACAGTCTGTGACATCATCACAGTCTATGACATCATCAGTCTGTGACATCATCAAAGTCTATGACATCATCAGTCTGTGACATCACCACAATCTATGACATCATCAGTCTGTGACATCATCAGTCTGTGACATCATCACAATCTATGACATCATCAGTCTGTGACATCATCACAGTCTATGACATCATCAGTCTGTGACATCACCACAATCTATGACATCATCAGTCTGTGACATCATCAGTCTGTGACATCATCACAGTCTATGACATCATCAGTCTGTGACTTCATCAGTCTGTGACATCATCTGTCTGTGACATCACCACAGCCTATGTGGTGATTCAATATAATTAGTTTAAAAAAAAGAAAAAAGAAAAGAGTATTTATGTGACGAATGTGTAAATATGATTTCCGTTGCCATGGCGACGACAACAATCCATAGCTCTATGCTCTCAAAGGTCAAAGGTCACTTCAGTGCATATGCAAAATGAACTGAGTTTTGACAAGTTTTTCACGAATTTCAATTGAAATAGTAATAAAAGAGCAATTTAGACAAAAAACTGCTGTCCACTGTCTATAAATATGGATTTAGTGGTGTCCACATTCGCTTACGGCCACTGCGACATCACCACAGTCTGTGACATCATCACAGTCTATGACATCATCAGAGTCTATGACATCACCAGTCTGTGACATCACCAGTCTATGACATCATCAGTCTGTGACATCATCAGTCTATGACATCATCAGTCTGTGACATCACCACAATCTATGACATCATCAGTCTGTGACATCATCAGTCTGTGACATCACCACAATCTATGACATCATCAGTCTGTGACATCATCAGTCTATGACATCATCACAGTCTATGACATCATCAGTCTGTGACATCATCAGTCTGTGACATCATCAGTCTGTGACATCACCACAGTCTATGTGGTGATTCAATGTAATTAGTTTAAAAAAAAGAAAAAAGAAAAGAGTATTTATGTGACGAATGTGGAAATATGATTTGCGTTGCCATGGCGACGACAACAATCCATAGCTGTATGTTCTCAAAGGTCAAAGGTCACTTCAGTGCGTATGAAAAATTAACTGAGTTTTGACAAAATTTTCATGAATTTCAATTGAAATAGTAATAAAAGATCAATTTAGACTAAAAATTGCTGTCCACTGTCTATAAATATGGATTTAGTGGTGTCTACGTTCGCTTACGGCCATACCAACTTGAGAATGCCCGATCTCGTCTGATCTCGGAAGCCAAGCAAGTGCGGGCCTGGTTAGTATTTGGATGGGAGACGGCCTGGGAATACCAGGTGCTGGAAGCATTTTCATTCATTTCAATGTAATTAGTTAAAAAAAAAGAGTATTTATGTGACGAATGCGTAAATGTAATTTCCGTTGCCTTGGCGACGACAACAATCCATAGCTGTATCTTCTCAAAGGTCAAAGGTCACTTCAGTGCGTATGCAAAATGAACTCAGTTTTGACAAGCTTTTCACGAATTTCAATTGAAATAGTAAAAATAGAGCAATGTAGACAAAAAACTGCTGTCCACTGTCTATAAATATGGATTTAGTGGTGTCCACATTCGCTTACGGCCAGTGCGACATCACCACAGTCTGTAACATCACCACAGTCTATGACATCACCACAGTCTGTGACATCACCACAGTCTATGACATCATCAGAGTCTATGACATCATGAGTCTGTGACATCACCACAATCTATGACATCATCAGTCTATGACATCATCAGTCTGTGACATCATCAGTCTGTGACATCACCACAGTCTGTGACATCATCACAGTCTATGACATCACCACAGTCTGTGACACCATCACAATCTATGACATCATCAGTCTGTGACATCATCAGTCTGTGACATCATCACAATCTATGACATCATCAGTCTGTGACATCATCAGTCTGTGACATCATCACAATCTATGACATCATCAGTCTGTGACATCATCAGTCTGTGACATCACCACAATCTATGACATCATCAGTCTGTGACATCATCAGTCTGTGACATCATCACAATCTATGACATCATCAGTCTGTGACATCATCAGTCTGTGACATCATCACAATCTATGACATCATCAGTCTGTGACATCATCAGTCTATGACATCATCACAGTCTATGACATCATCAGTCTGTGACATCATCAGTCTGTGACATCATCTGTCTGTGACATCACCACAGTCTATGTGGTGATTCAATGTAATTAGTTTCAAACAAAAGAAAAAAGAAAAGAGTATTTATGTGACGAATGCGTAAATATGATTTCCGTTGCCATGGCGACGACAACAATCCATAGCTCTATGTTCTCAAAGGCCAAAGGTCACTTCAGTGCATATACAAAATGAACTGAGTTTTGACAAGTTTTTCACGAATTTTAATTGAAATAGTAATAAAAGAGCAATTTAGACAAAAAATTGCTGTCCACTGTCTATAAATATGGATTTAGTGCTGTCCACGTTCGCTTACGGCCATACCAACTTGAGAATGCCCGATCTCGTCTGATCTCGGAAGCCAAGCAAGTGCGGGCCTGTTTAGTACTTGGACGGGAGACGGCCTGGGAATACCAGGTGCTGTAAGCATTTTCATTCATTTCAATGTAATTAGTTAAAAAAAATAGTATTTATGTAACGAATGCGTAAATATGATTTCCATTGCCATGGCGACGACAACAATCCATAGCTGTATGTTCTCAAAGGTCAAAGGTCACTTCAGTGCGTATGCAAAATGAACTGAGTTTTGACAAGTTTTTCATGAATTTCAATTGAAATAGTAATAAAAGAGCAATTTAGACAAAAAACTGCTGTCCACCGTCTATAAATATGGATTTAGTGGTGTCCACATTCGCTTACGGCCTCTGCGACATCAACACAGTCTGTGACATCATCACAGTCTATGACATCATCAGTCTGTGACATCATCAAAGTCTATGACATCATCAGTCTGTGACATCACCACAATCTATGACATCATCAGTCTGTGACATCATCAGTCTGTGACATCATCACAATCTATGACATCATCAGTCTGTGACATCATCAGTCTGTGACATCATCAGTCTGTGACATCATCAGTTTGTGACATCACCAGTCTATGTGGTGATTCAATGTAATTAGTTTAAAAAATAAAGAAAAAAGAAAAGAGTATTTATGTGACGAATGCGTAAATATAATTTCCGTTGCCATGGCGACGACAACAATCCATAGCTGTATGTTCTCAAAGGTCAAAGGTCACTTCAGTGCGTATGCAAAATGAACTGAGTTTTGACATGTTTTTCACGAATTTCAATTGAAATAGTAAAAATAGAGCAATTTAGACAAAAAACTGCTGTCCACTGTCTGTAAATATGGATTTAGTGGTGTCCACATTCGCTTACGGCCAGTGCGACATCACCAGTCTATGACATCACCACAGTCTGTGACATCATCACAGTCTATGACATCATCAGAGTCTATGACATCATCAGTCTGTGACATCACAACAATCTATGACATCATCAGTCTGTGACATCATCAATCTATGACATCACCACAGTCTGTGACATCATCACAGTCTATGACATCATCAGAGTCTATGACATCATCAGTCTGTGACATCACCACAATCTATGACAACATCAGTCTGTGACATCATCAGTCTATGACATCATCACAGTCTATGACATCATCAGTCTGTGACATCATCAGTCTGTGACATCACCACAGCCTATGTGGTGATTCAATGTAATTAGTTTAAAAAAAAAGAAAAAAGAAAAGAGTATTTATGTGACGAATGTGGAAATATGATTTGCGTTGCCATGGCGACGACAACAATCCATAGCTGTATGTTCTCAAAGGTCAAAGGTCACTTCAGTGCGTATGCAAAATGAACTGAGTTTTGACAAGTTTTTCATGAATTTCAATTGAAATAGTAATAAAAGAGCAATTTAGACAAAAAACTGCTGTCCACTGTCTATAAATATGGATTTAGTGGTGTCCACATTCGCTTACGGCCACTGCGACATCAACACAGTCTGTGACATCATCACAGTCTATGACATCATCAGTCTGTGACATCATCAAAGTCTATGACATCATCAGTCTGTGACATCACCACAATCTATGACATCATCAGTCTGTGACATCATCAGTCTGTGACATCATCACAATCTATGACATCATCAGTCTGTGACATCATCAGTCTGTGACATCATCAGTCTGTGACATCATCAGTTTGTGACATCACCAGTCTATGTGGTGATTCAATGTAATTAGTTTAAAAATAAAGAAAAAAGAAAAGAGTATTTATGTGACGAATGCGTAAATATAATTTCCGTTGCCATGGCGACGACAACAATCCATAGCTGTATGTTCTCAAAGGTCAAAGGTCACTTCAGTGCGTATGCAAAATGAACTGAGTTTTGACAAGTTTTTCACAAATTTCAATTGAAATAGTAAAAATAGAGCATTTTAGACAAAAAACTGCTGTCCACTGTCTATAAATATGGATTTAGTGGTGTCCACATTCGCTTACGGCCACTGCGACATCACCACAGTCTGTGACATCATCACAGTCTATGACATCATCAGTCTGTGACATCACCACAATCTATGACATCATCAGTCTGTGACATCATCAGTCTATGACATCATCACAGTCTATGACATCATCAGAGTCTATGACATCACCAGTCTGTGACATCACCAGTCTATGACATCATCAGTCTGTGACATCATCAGTCTATGACATCATCAGTCTGTGACATCACCACAATCTATGACATCATCAGTCTGTGACATCATCAGTCTGTGACATCACCACAATCTATGACATCATCAGTCTGTGACATCATCAGTCTATGACATCATCACAGTCTGTGACATCATCAGTCTGTGACATCATCAGTCTGTGACATCATCAGTCTGTGACATCACCACAGTCTATGTGGTGATTCAATGTAATTAGTTTAAAAAAAAGAAAAAAGAAAAGAGTATTTATGTGACGAATGTGGAAATATGATTTGCGTTGCCATGGTGACGACAACAATCCATAGCTGTATGTTCTCAAAGGTCAAAGGTCACTTCAGTGCGTATGAAAAATTAACTGAGTTTTGACAAAATTTTCATGAATTTCAATTGAAATAGTAATAAAAGATCAATTTAGACTAAAAATTGCTGTCCACTGTCTATAAATATGGATTTAGTGGTGTCTACGTTCGCTTACGGCCATACCAACTTGAGAATGCCCGATCTCGTCTGATCTCGGAAGCCAAGCAAGTGCGGGCCTGGTTAGTATTTGGATGGGAGACGGCCTGGGAATACCAGGTGCTGGAAGCATTTTCATTCATTTCAATGTAATTAGTTAAAAAAAAAGAGTATTTATGTGACGAATGCGTAAATGTAATTTCCGTTGCCTTGGCGACGACAACAATCCATAGCTGTATCTTCTCAAAGGTCAAAGGTCACTTCAGTGCGTATGCAAAATGAACTCAGTTTTGACAAGCTTTTCACGAATTTCAATTGAAATAGTAAAAATAGAGCAATGTAGACAAAAAACTGCTGTCCACTGTCTATAAATATGGATTTAGTGGTGTCCACATTCGCTTACGGCCAGTGCGACATCACCACAGTCTGTAACATCACCACAGTCTATGACATCACCACAGTCTGTGACATCACCACAGTCTATGACATCATCAGAGTCTATGACATCATGAGTCTGTGACATCACCACAATCTATGACATCATCAGTCTATGACATCATCAGTCTGTGACATCATCAGTCTGTGACATCACCACAGTCTGTGACACCATCACAATCTAAGACATCATCAGTCTGTGACATCATCAGTCTGTGACATCATCACAATCTATGACATCATCAGTCTGTGACATCATCACAATCTATGACATCATCAGTCTGTGACATCATCAGTCTGTGACATCACCACAATCTATGACATCATCAGTCTGTGACATCATCAGTCTGTGACATCATCACAATCTATGACATCATCAGTCTGTGACATCATCAGTCTGTGACATCATCAGTCTGTGACATCATCACAATCTATGACATCATCAGTCTGTGACATCATCAGTCTATGACATCATCACAGTCTATGACATCATCACAATCTATGACATCATCAGTCTGTGACATCATCACAATCTATGACATCATCAGTCTGTGACATCATCAGTCTGTGACATCACCACAATCTGTGACATCATCAGTCTGTGACATCATCAGTCTGTGACATCATCACAGTCTATGACATCATCAGTCTGTGACATCATCAAAGTCTATGACATCATCAGTCTGTGACATCACCACAATCTATGACATCATCAGTCTGTGACATCATCAGTCTGTGACATCATCACAATCTATGACATCATCAGTCTGTGACATCATCAGTCTGTGACATCATCAGTCTGTGACATCATCAGTTTGTGACATCACCAGTCTATGTGGTGATTCAATGTAATTAGTTTAAAAATAAAGAAAAAAGAAAAGAGTATTTATGTGACGAATGCGTAAATATAATTTCCGTTGCCATGGCGACGACAACAATCCATAGCTGTATGTTCTCAAAGGTCAAAGGTCACTTCAGTGCGTATGCAAAATGAACTGAGTTTTGACATGTTTTTCACGAATTTCAATTGAAATAGTAAAAATAGAGCAATTTAGACAAAAAACTGCTGTCCACTGTCTGTAAATATGGATTTAGTGGTGTCCACATTCGCTTACGGCCAGTGCGACATCAACACAGTCTATGACATCACCACAGTCTGTGACATCATCACAGTCTATGACATCATCAGAGTCTATGACATCATCAGTCTGTGACATCACAACAATCTATGACATCATCAGTCTGTGACATCATCAATCTATGACATCACCACAGTCTGTGACATCATCAGTCTATGACATCATCAGAGTCTATGACATCATCAGTCTGTGACATCACCACAATCTATGACAACATCAGTCTGTGACATCATCAGTCTATGACATCATCACAGTCTATGACATCATCAGTCTGTGACATCATCAGTCTGTGACATCACCACAGCCTATGTGGTGATTCAATGTAATTAGTTTAAAAAAAAAGAAAAAAGAAAAGAGTATTTATGTGACGAATGTGGAAATATGATTTGCGTTGCCATGGTGACGACAACAATCCATAGCTGTATGTTCTCAAAGGTCAAAGGTCACTTCAGTGCATATGCAAAATTAACTGAGTTTTGACAAAATTTTCATGAATTTCAATTGAAATAGTAATAAAAGATCAATTTAGACTAAAAATTGCTGTCCACTGTCTATAAATATGGATTTAGTGGTGTCCACATTCGCTTACGGCCAGTGCGACATCACCACAGTCTGTAACATCACCACAGTCTATGACATCACCACAGTCTGTGACATCACCACAGTCTATGACATCATCAGAGTCTATGACATCATGAGTCTGTGACATCACCACAATCTATGACATCATCAGTCTATGACATCATCAGTCTGTGACATCATCAGTCTGTGACATCACCACAGTCTGTGACATCATCACAGTCTATGACATCACCACAGTCTGTGACACCATCACAATCTATGACATCATCAGTCTGTGACATCATCAGTCTGTGACATCATCACAATCTATGACATCATCAGTCTGTGACATCATCAGTCTGTGACATCATCACAATCTATGACATCATCAGTCTGTGACATCATCAGTCTGTGACATCACCACAATCTATGACATCATCAGTCTGTGACATCATCAGTCTGTGACATCATCACAATCTATGACATCATCAGTCTGTGACATCATCAGTCTGTGACATCATCACAATCTATGACATCATCAGTCTGTGACATCATCAGTCTATGACATCATCACAGTCTATGACATCATCAGTCTGTGACATCATCAGTCTGTGACATCATCTGTCTGACATCACCACAGTCTATGTGGTGATTCAATGTAATTAGTTTCAAACAAAAGAAAAAAGAAAAGAGTATTTATGTGACGAATGCGTAAATATGATTTCCGTTGCCATGGCGACGACAACAATCCATAGCTCTATGTTCTCAAAGGCCAAAGGTCACTTCAGTGCATATGCAAAATTAACTGAGTTTTGACAAGTTTTTCACGAATTTTAATTGAAATAGTAATAAAAGAGCAATTTAGACAAAAAATTGCTGTCCACTGTCTATAAATATGGATTTAGTGCTGTCCACGTTCGCTTACGGCCATACCAACTTGAGAATGCCCGATCTCGTCTGATCTCGGAAGCCAAGCAAGTGCGGGCCTGGTTAGTACTTGGATGGGAGACGGCCTGGGAATACCAGGTGCTGTAAGCATTTTCATTCATTTCAATGTAATTAGTTAAAAAAAATAGTATTTATGTAACGAATGCGTAAATATGATTTCCATTGCCATGGCGACGACAACAATCCATAGCTGTATGTTCTCAAAGGTCAAAGGTCACTTCAGTGCGTATGCAAAATGAACTGAGTTTTGACAAGTTTTTCATGAATTTCAATTGAAATAGTAATAAAAGAGCAATTTAGACAAAAAACTGCTGTCCACTGTCTATAAATATGGATTTAGTGGTGTCCACATTCGCTTACGGCCTCTGCGACATCAACACAGTCTGTGACATCATCACAGTCTATGACATCATCAGTCTGACATCATCAAAGTCTATGACATCATCAGTCTGTGACATCACCACAATCTATGACATCATCAGTCTGTGACATCATCAGTCTGTGACATCATCACAATCTATGACATCATCAGTCTGTGACATCATCAGTCTGTGACATCATCAGTCTGTGACATCATCAGTTTGTGACATCACCAGTCTATGTGGTGATTCAATGTAATTAGTTTAAAAATAAAGAAAAAAGAAAAGAGTATTTATGTGACGAATGCGTAAATATAATTTCCGTTGCCATGGCGACGACAACAATCCATAGCTGTATGTTCTCAAAGGTCAAAGGTCACTTCAGTGCGTATGCAAAATGAACTGAGTTTTGACATGTTTTTCACGAATTTCAATTGAAATAGTAAAAATAGAGCAATTTAGACAAAAAACTGCTGTCCACTGTCTGTAAATATGGATTTAGTGGTGTCCACATTCGCTTACGGCCAGTGCGACATCACCACAGTCTATGACATCACCACAGTCTGTGACATCATCACAGTCTATGACATCATCAGAGTCTATGACATCATCAGTCTGTGACATCACAACAATCTATGACATCATCAGTCTGTGACATCATCAATCTATGACATCACCACAGTCTGTGACATCATCACAGTCTATGACATCATCAGAGTCTATGACATCATCAGTCTGTGACATCACAACAATCTATGACAACATCAGTCTGTGACATCATCAGTCTATGACATCATCACAGTCTATGACATCATCAGTCTGTGACATCATCAGTCTGTGACATCACCACAGCCTATGTGGTGATTCAATGTAATTAGTTTAAAAAAAAAGAAAAAAGAAAAGAGTATTTATGTGACGAATGTGGAAATATGATTTGCGTTGCCATGGTGACGACAACAATCCATAGCTGTATGTTCTCAAAGGTCAAAGGTCACTTCAGTGCATATGCAAAATTAACTGAGTTTTGACAAGTTTTTCACGAAATTCAATTGAAATAGTAATAAAAGGGCAATTTAGACAAAAAATTGCTGTCCACTGTCTATAAATATGGATTTAGTGGTGGCCACGTTCGCTTATGGCCATACCAACTTGAGAATGCCCGATCTCGTCTGATCTCGGAAGCCAAGCAAGTGCGGGCCTGGTTAGTACTTGGATGGGAGACGGCCTGGGAATACCAGGTGCTGTAAGCATTTTCATTCATTTCAATGTAATTAGTTTAAAGAAAAGAGTATTTATGCGACGAATGTGTAAATATAATTTCCGTTGCCATGGCGACGACAACAATCCATAGCTCTATGTTCTCAAAGGTCAAAGGTCACTTCAGTACGTATGCAAAATGAATTGAGTTTTGACAAGTTTTTCACGAATTTCAATTGAAATAGTAAAGATAGAGCAATTTAGACAAAAAGCTGCTGTCCACTGTCTATAAATATGGATTTAGTGGTGTCCACATTCGTTGACGGCCACTGCGACATCACCACAGTCTGTGACATCACCACAGTCTATGACATCATCAGAGTCTATGACATCACCAGTCTGTGACATCATCAGTCTATGACATCATCAGTCTGTGACATCATCAGTCTATGACATCATCAGTCTGTGACATCACCACAATCTATGACATCATCAGTCTGTGACATCATCAGTCTGTGACATCACCACAATCTATGACATCATCAGTCTGTGACATCATCAGTCTATGACATCATCACAGTCTATGACATCATCAGTCTGTGACATCATCAGTCTGTGACATCATCAGTCTGTGACATCACCACAGTCTATGTGGTGATTCAATGTAATTAGTTTAAAAAAAAGAAAAAAGAAAAGAGTATTTATGTGACGAATGTGGAAATATGATTTGCGTTGCCATGGCGACGACAACAATCCATAGCTGTATGTTCTCAAAGGTCAAAGGTCACTTCAGTGCGTATGCAAAATTAACTGAGTTTTGACAAAATTTTCACGAATTTCAATTGAAATATTAATAAAAAATCAATTTAGACAAAAAATTGCTGTCCACTGTCTATAAATATGGATTTAGTGGTGTCCACGTTCGCTTACGGCCATACCAACTTGAGAATGCCCGATCTCGTCTGATCTCGGAAGCCAAGCAAGTGCGGGCCTGGTTAGTATTTGGATGGGAGACGGCCTGGGAATACCAGGTGCTGTAAGCATTTTCATTCATTTCAATGTAATTAGTTAAAAAAAAAAAGAGTATTTATGTGACGAATGCGTAACTGTAATTTCCGTTGCCATGGCGACGACAACAATCCATAGCTGTATCTTCTCAAAGGTCAAAGGTCACTTCAGTGCGTATGCAAAATGAACTCAGTTTTGACAAGTTTTTCACGAATTTCAATTGAAATAGTAAAAATAGAGCAATGTAGACAAAAAACTGCTGTCCACTGTCTATAAATATGGATTTAGTGGTGTCCACATTCGCTTACGGCCAGTGCGACATCACCACAGTCTGTAACATCACCACAGTCTATGACATCACCACAGTCTGTGACATCACCACAGTCTATGACATCATCAGAGTCTATGACATCATGAGTCTGTGACATCACCACAATCTATGACATCATCAGTCTATGACATCATCAGTCTGTGACATCATCAGTCTGTGATATCACCACAGTCTGTGACATCATCACAGTCTATGACATCACCACAGTCTGTGACACCATCACAATCTATGACATCATCAGTCTGTGACATCATCAGTCTGTGACATCATCACAATCTATGACATCATCAGTCTGTGACATCATCAGTCTGTGACATCATCACAATCTATGACATCATCAGTCTGTGACATCATCAGTCTGTGACATCACCACAATCTATGACATCATCAGTCTGTGACATCATCACAATCAATGACATCATCAGTCTGTGACATCATCAGTCTGTGACATCACCACAATCTATGACATCATCAGTCTGTGACATCATCAGTCTGTGACATCATCACAATCTATGACATCATCAGTCTGTGACATCATCAGTCTGTGACATCACCACAATCTATGACATCATCAGTCTGTGACATCATCAGTCTGTGACATCATCACAATATATGACATCATCAGTCTGTGACATCATCAGTCTGTGACATCATCACAATCTATGACATCATCAGTCTGTGACATCATCAGTCTATGACATCATCACAGTCTATGACATCATCACTCTGTGACATCATCAGTCTGTGACATCATCTGTCTGTGACATCACCACAGTCTATGTGGTGATTCAATGTAATTAGTTTCAAACAAAAGAAAAAAGAAAAGAGTATTTATGTGACGAATGCGTAAATATGATTTCCGTTGCCATGGCGACGACAACAATCCATAGCTCTATGTTCTCAAAGGCCAAAGGTCACTTCAGTGCATATGCAAAATTAACTGAGTTTTGACAAGTTTTTCACGAATTTTAATTGAAATAGTAATAAAAGAGCAATTTAGACAAAAAATTGCTGTCCACTGTCTATAAATATGGATTTAGTGCTGTCCACGTTCGCTTACGGCCATACCAACTTGAGAATGCCCGATCTCGTCTGATCTCGGAAGCCAAGCAAGTGCGGGCCTGGTTAGTACTTGGATGGGAGACGGCCTGGGAATACCAGGTGCTGTAAGCATTTTCATTCATTTCAATGTAATTAGTTAAAAAAAATAGTATTTATGTAACGAATGCGTAAATATGATTTCCATTGCCATGGCGACGACAACAATCCATAGCTGTATGTTCTCAAAGGTCAAAGGTCACTTCAGTGCGTATGCAAAATGAACTGAGTTTTGACAAGTTTTTCATGAATTTCAATTGAAATACTAATAAAAGAGCAATTTAGACAAAAAACTGCTGTCCACTGTCTATAAATATGGATTTAGTGGTGTCCACATTCGCTTACGGCCTCTGCGACATCAACACAGTCTGTGACATCATCACAGTCTATGACATCATCAGTCTGACATCATCAAAGTCTATGACATCATCAGTCTGTGACATCACCACAATCTATGACATCATCAGTCTGTGACATCATCAGTCTGTGACATCATCAGTCTGTGACATCATCAGTCTGTGACATCATCAGTTTGTGACATCACCAGTCTATGTGGTGATTCAATGTAATTAGTTTAAAAATAAAGAAAAAAGAAAAGAGTATTTATGTGACGAATGCGTAAATATAATTTCCGTTGCCATGGCGACGACAACAATCCATAGCTGTATGTTCTCAAAGGTCAAAGGTCACTTCAGTGCGTATGCAAAATGAACTGAGTTTTGACATGTTTTTCACGAATTTCAATTGAAATAGTAAAAATAGAGCAATTTAGACAAAAAACTGCTGTCCACTGTCTGTAAATATGGATTTAGTGGTGTCCACATTCGCTTACGGCCAGTGCGACATCACCACAGTCTATGACATCACCACAGTCTGTGACATCATCACAGTCTATGACATCATCAGAGTCTATGACATCATCAGTCTGTGACATCACAACAATCTATGACATCATCAGTCTGTGACATCATCAATCTATGACATCACCACAGTCTGTGACATCATCACAGTCTATGACATCATCAGAGTCTATGACATCATCAGTCTGTGACATCACAACAATCTATGACAACATCAGTCTGTGACATCATCAGTCTATGACATCATCACAGTCTATGACATCATCAGTCTGTGACATCATCAGTCTGTGACATCACCACAGCCTATGTGGTGATTCAATGTAATTAGTTTAAAAAAAAAGAAAAAAGAAAAGAGTATTTATGTGACGAATGTGGAAATATGATTTGCGTTGCCATGGTGACGACAACAATCCATAGCTGTATGTTCTCAAAGGTCAAAGGTCACTTCAGTGCATATGCAAAATTAACTGAGTTTTGACAAGTTTTTCACGAAATTCAATTGAAATAGTAATAAAAGGGCAATTTAGACAAAAAATTGCTGTCCACTGTCTATAAATATGGATTTAGTGGTGGCCACGTTCGCTTATGGCCATACCAACTTGAGAATGCCCGATCTCGTCTGATCTCGGAAGCCAAGCAAGTGCGGGCCTGGTTAGTACTTGGATGGGAGACGGCCTGGGAATACCAGGTGCTGTAAGCATTTTCATTCATTTCAATGTAATTAGTTTAAAGAAAAGAGTATTTATGCGACGAATGTGTAAATATAATTTCCGTTGCCATGGCGACGACAACAATCCATAGCTCTATGTTCTCAAAGGTCAAAGGTCACTTCAGTACGTATGCAAAATGAATTGAGTTTTGACAAGTTTTTCACGAATTTCAATTGAAATAGTAAAGATAGAGCAATTTAGACAAAAAGCTGCTGTCCACTGTCTATAAATATGGATTTAGTGGTGTCCACATTCGTTGACGGCCACTGCGACATCACCACAGTCTGTGACATCACCACAGTCTATGACATCATCAGAGTCTATGACATCACCAGTCTGTGACATCATCAGTCTATGACATCATCAGTCTGTGACATCATCAGTCTATGACATCATCAGTCTGTGACATCACCACAATCTATGACATCATCAGTCTGTGACATCATCAGTCTGTGACATCACCACAATCTATGACATCATCAGTCTGTGACATCATCAGTCTATGACATCATCACAGTCTATGACATCATCAGTCTGTGACATCATCAGTCTGTGACATCATCAGTCTGTGACATCACCACAGTCTATGTGGTGATTCAATGTAATTAGTTTAAAAAAAAGAAAAAAGAAAAGAGTATTTATGTGACGAATGTGGAAATATGATTTGCGTTGCCATGGCGACGACAACAATCCATAGCTGTATGTTCTCAAAGGTCAAAGGTCACTTCAGTGCGTATGCAAAATTAACTGAGTTTTGACAAAATTTTCACGAATTTCAATTGAAATATTAATAAAAAATCAATTTAGACAAAAAATTGCTGTCCACTGTCTATAAATATGGATTTAGTGGTGTCCACGTTCGCTTACGGCCATACCAACTTGAGAATGCCCGATCTCGTCTGATCTCGGAAGCCAAGCAAGTGCGGGCCTGGTTAGTATTTGGATGGGAGACGGCCTGGGAATACCAGGTGCTGTAAGCATTTTCATTCATTTCAATGTAATTAGTTAAAAAAAAAAAGAGTATTTATGTGACGAATGCGTAACTGTAATTTCCGTTGCCATGGCGACGACAACAATCCATAGCTGTATCTTCTCAAAGGTCAAAGGTCACTTCAGTGCGTATGCAAAATGAACTCAGTTTTGACAAGTTTTTCACGAATTTCAATTGAAATAGTAAAAATAGAGCAATGTAGACAAAAAACTGCTGTCCACTGTCTATAAATATGGATTTAGTGGTGTCCACATTCGCTTACGGCCAGTGCGACATCACCACAGTCTGTAACATCACCACAGTCTATGACATCACCACAGTCTGTGACATCACCACAGTCTATGACATCATCAGAGTCTATGACATCATGAGTCTGTGACATCACCACAATCTATGACATCATCAGTCTATGACATCATCAGTCTGTGACATCATCAGTCTGTGATATCACCACAGTCTGTGACATCATCACAGTCTATGACATCACCACAGTCTGTGACACCATCACAATCTATGACATCATCAGTCTGTGACATCATCAGTCTGTGACATCATCACAATCTATGACATCATCAGTCTGTGACATCATCAGTCTGTGACATCATCACAATCTATGACATCATCAGTCTGTGACATCATCAGTCTGTGACATCACCACAATCTATGACATCATCAGTCTGTGACATCATCACAATCAATGACATCATCAGTCTGTGACATCATCAGTCTGTGACATCACCACAATCTATGACATCATCAGTCTGTGACATCATCAGTCTGTGACATCATCACAATCTATGACATCATCAGTCTGTGACATCATCAGTCTGTGACATCACCACAATCTATGACATCATCAGTCTGTGACATCATCAGTCTGTGACATCATCACAATATATGACATCATCAGTCTGTGACATCATCAGTCTGTGACATCATCACAATCTATGACATCATCAGTCTGTGACATCATCAGTCTATGACATCATCACAGTCTATGACATCATCACTCTGTGACATCATCAGTCTGTGACATCATCTGTCTGTGACATCACCACAGTCTATGTGGTGATTCAATGTAATTAGTTTCAAACAAAAGAAAAAAGAAAAGAGTATTTATGTGACGAATGCGTAAATATGATTTCCGTTGCCATGGCGACGACAACAATCCATAGCTCTATGTTCTCAAAGGCCAAAGGTCACTTCAGTGCATATACAAAATGAACTGAGTTTTGACAAGTTTTTCACGAATTTTAATTGAAATAGTAATAAAAGAGCAATTTAGACAAAAAATTGCTGTCCACTGTCTATAAATATGGATTTAGTGCTGTCCACGTTCGCTTACAGCCATACCAACTTGAGAATGCCCGATCTCGTCTGATCTCGGAAGCCAAGCAAGTGCGGGCCTGGTTAGTACTTGGATGGGAGACGGCCTGGGAATACCAGGTGCTGTAAGCATTTTCATTCATTTCAGTGTAATTAGTTAAAAAAAATAGTATTTATGTAACGAATGCGTAAATATGATTTCCATTGCCATGGCGACGACAACAATCCATAGCTGTATGTTCTCAAAGGTCAAAGGTCACTTCAGTGCGTATGCAAAATGAACTGAGTTTTGACAAGTTTTTCATGAATTTCAATTGAAATAGTAATAAAAGAGCAATTTAGACAAAAAACTGCTGTCCACTGTCTATAAATATGGATTTAGTGGTGTCCACATTCGCTTACGGCAACTGCGACATCAACACAGTCTGTGACATCATCACAGTCTATGACATCATCAGTCTGTGACATCATCAAAGTCTATGACATCATCAGTCTGTGACATCACCACAATCTATGACATCATCAGTCTGTGACATCATCAGTCTGTGACATCATCACAATCTATTACATCATCAGTCTGTGACATCATCAGTCTGTGACATCATCAGTCTGTGACATCATCAGTTTGTGACATCACCAGTCTATGTGGTGATTCAATGTAATTAGTTTAAAAATAAAGAAAAAAGAAAAGAGTATTTATGTGACGAATGCGTAAATATAATGTCCGTTGCCATGGCGACGACAACAATCCATAGCTGTATGTTCTCAAAGGTCAAAGGTCACTTCAGTGCGTATGCAAAATGAACTGAGTTTTGACAAGTTTTTCACAAATTTCAATTGAAATAGTAATAAAAGAGCAATTTAGACAAAAAATTGCTGTCCACTGTCTATAAATATGGATTTAGTGGTGTCCACGTTCGCTTACAGCCATACCAACTTGAGAATGCCCGATCTCGTCTGATCTCGGAAGCCAAGCA
Source organism: Taenioides sp. WSHXM2023 (assembly GCA_029959045.1). NCBI lineage: Eukaryota > Metazoa > Chordata > Actinopteri > Gobiiformes > Gobiidae > Taenioides > Taenioides sp. WSHXM2023. The sequence continues at coordinate 8,115,274 of CM057089.1, forward strand.
AGTGCGGGCCTGGTTAGTATTTGGATGGGAGACGGCCTGGGAATACCAGGTGCTGGAAGCATTTTCATTCATTTCAATGTAATTAGTTAAAAAAAAGAGTATTTATGTGACGAATGCGTAAATGTAATTTCCGTTGCCATGGCGACGACAACAATCCATAGCTGTATCTTCTCAAAGGTCAAAGGTCACTTCAGTGCGTATGCAAAATGAACTCAGTTTTGACAAGTTTTTCACGAATTTCAATTGAAATAGTAAAAATAGAGCAATGTAGACAAAAAACTGCTGTCCACTGTCTATAAATATGGATTTAGTGGTGTCCACATTCGCTTACGGCCAGTGCGACATCACCACAGTCTGTAACATCACCACAGTCTATGACATCACCACAGTCTGTGACATCACCACAGTCTATGACATCATCAGAGTCTATGACATCATGAGTCTGTGACATCACCACAATCTATGACATCATCAGTCTATGACATCATCAGTCTGTGACATCATCAGTCTGTGACATCACCACAGTCTGTGACATCATCACAGTCTATGACATCACCACAGTCTGTGACACCATCACAATCTATGACATCATCAGTCTGTGACATCATCAGTCTGTGACATCACCACAATCTATGACATCATCAGTCTGTGACATCATCAGTCTGTGACATCATCACAATCTATGACATCATCAGTCTGTGACATCATCAGTCTGTGACATCACCACAATCTATGACATCATCAGTCTGTGACATCATCAGTCTGTGACATCATCACAATCTATGACATCATCAGTCTGTGACATCATCAGTCTGTGACATCATCACAATCTATGACATCATCAGTCTGTGACATCATCAGTCTATGACATCATCACAGTCTATGACATCATCAGTCTGTGACATCATCAGTCTGTGACATCATCTGTCTGTGACATCACCACAGTCTATGTGGTGATTCAATGTAATTAGTTTCAAACAAAAGAAAAAAGAAAAGAGTATTTATGTGACGAATGCGTAAATATGATTTCCGTTGCCATGGCGACGACAACAATCCATAGCTCTATGTTCTCAAAGGCCAAAGGTCACTTCAGTGCATATGCAAAATGAACTGAGTTTTGACAAGTTTTTCACGAATTTTAATTGAAATAGTAATAAAAGAGCAATTTAGACAAAAAATTGCTGTCCACTGTCTATAAATATGGATTTAGTGCTGTCCACGTTCGCTTACGGCCATACCAACTTGAGAATGCCCGATCTCGTCTGATCTCGGAAGCCAAGCAAGTGCGGGCCTGGTTAGTACTTGGATGGGAGACGGCCTGGGAATACCAGGTGCTGTAAGCATTTTCATTCATTTCAATGTAATTAGTTAAAAAAAATAGTATTTATGTAACGAATGCGTAAATATGATTTCCATTGCCATGGCGACGACAACAATCCATAGCTGTATGTTCTCAAAGGTCAAAGGTCACTTCAGTGCGTATGCAAAATGAACTGAGTTTTGACAAGTTTTTCATGAATTTCAATTGAAATAGTAATAAAAGAGCAATTTAGACAAAAAAACTGCTGTCCACTGTCTATAAATATGGATTTAGTGGTGTCCACATTCGCTTACGGCCACTGCGACATCACCACAGTCTGTGACATCATCACAGTCTATGACATCATCAGTCTGTGACATCACCACAATCTATGACATCATCAGTCTGTGACATCATCAGTCTATGACATCATCACAGTCTATGACATCATCAGTCTGTGACTTCATCAGTCTATGACATCATCAGTCTGTGACATCACCACAATCTATGACATCATCAGTCTGTGACATCATCAGTCTATGACATCATCACAGTCTATGACATCATCAGTCTGTGACATCATCAAAGTCTATGACATCATCAGTCTGTGACATCACCACAATCTATGACATCATCAGTATGTGACATCATCAGTCTGTGACATCATCACAATCTATGACATCATCAGTCTGTGACATCATCAGTCTGTGACATCATCAGTCTGTGACATCATCAGTTTGTGACATCACCAGTCTATGTGGTGATTCAATGTAATTAGTTTAAAAATAAAGAAAAAAGAAAAGAGTATTTATGTGACGAATGCGTAAATATAATTTCCGTTGCCATGGCGACGACAACAATCCATAGCTGTATGTTCTCAAAGGTCCAAGGTCACTTCAGTGCGTATGCAAAATGAACTGAGTTTTGACAAGTTTTTCACAAATTTCAATTGAAATAGTAAAAATAGAGCAATTTAGACAAAAAACTGCTGTCCACTGTCTATAAATATGGATTTAGTGGTGTCCACATTCGCTTACGGCCACTGCGAAATCACCACAGTCTGTGACATCATCACAGTCTATGACATCATCAGTCTGTGACATCACCACAATCTATGACATCATCAGTCTGTGACATCATCAGTCTATGACATCATCACAGTCTATGACATCATCAGTCTGTGACTTCATCAGTCTGTGACATCATCTGTCTGTGACATCCCCACAGCCTATGTGGTGATTCAATATAATTAGTTTAAAAAAAAGAAAAAAGAAAAGAGTATTTATGTGACGAATGTGTAAATATGATTTCCGTTGCCATGGCGACGACAACAATCCATAGCTCTATGCTCTCAAAGGTCAAAGGTCACTTCAGTGCATATGCAAAATGAACTGAGTTTTGACAAGTTTTTCACAAATTTCAATTGAAATAGTAATAAAAGAGCAATTTACACAAAAAATTGCTGTCCACTGTCTATAAATATGGATTTAGTGATGGCCACGTTCGCTTACGGCCATACCAACTTGAGAATGCCCGATCTCGTCTGATCTCGGAAGCCAAGCAAGTGCGGGCCTGGTTAGTATTTGGATGGGAGACGGCCTGGGAATACCAGGTGCTGGAAGCATTTTCATTCATTTCAATGTAATTAGTTTAAAAAAAAGAGTATTTATGTGACGAATGCGTAAATATGATTTCCGTTGCCATGGCGACGACAACAATCCATAGCTGTATCTTCTCAAAGGTCAAAGGTCACTTCAGTGCGTATGCAAAATGAACTCAGTTTTGACAAGTTTTTCACGAATTTCAATTGAAATAGTAAAAATAGAGCAATGTAGACAAAAAACTGCTGTCCACTGTCTATAAATATGGATTTAGTGGTGTCCACATTCGCTTACGGCCAGTGCGACATCACCACAGTCTGTAACATCACCACAGTCTATGACATCACCACAGTCTGTGACATCACCACAGTCTATGACATCATCAGAGTCTATGACATCATGAGTCTGTGACATCACCACAATCTATGACATCATCAGTCTATGACATCATCAGTCTGTGACATCATCAGTCTGTGACATCACCACAGTCTGTGACATCATCACAGTCTATGACATCACCACAGTCTGTGACACCATCACAATCTATGACATCATCAGTCTGTGACATCATCAGTCTGTGACATCATCACAATCTATGACATCATCAGTCTGTGACATCATCAGTCTGTGACATCATCACAATCTATGACATCATCAGTCTGTGACATCATCAGTCTGTGACATCACCACAATCTATGACATCATCAGTCTGTGACATCATCAGTCTGTGACATCATCACAATCTATGACATCATCAGTCTGTGACATCATCAGTCTGTGACATCATCACAATCTATGACATCATCAGTCTGTGACATCATCAGTCTATGACATCATCACAGTCTATGACATCATCAGTCTGTGACATCATCAGTCTGTGACATCATCTGTCTGTGACATCACCACAGTCTATGTGGTGATTCAATGTAATTAGTTTCAAACAAAAGAAAAAAGAAAAGAGTATTTATGTGACGAATGCGTAAATATGATTTCCGTTGCCATGGCGACGACAACAATCCATAGCTCTATGTTCTCAAAGGCCAAAGGTCACTTCAGTGCATATACAAAATGAACTGAGTTTTGACAAGTTTCTCACGAATTTTAATTGAAATAGTAATAAAAGGGCAATTTAGACAAAAAATTGCTGTCCACTGTCTATAAATATGGATTTAGTGCTGTCCACGTTCGCTTACGGCCATACCAACTTGAGAATGCCCGATCTCGTCTGATCTCGGAAGCCAAGCAAGTGCGGGCCTGGTTAGTACTTGGATGGGAGACGGCCTGGGAATACCAGGTGCTGGAAGCATTTTCATTCATTTCAATGTAATTAGTTAAAAAAAATAGTATTTATGTAACGAATGCGTAAATATGATTTCCATTGCCATGGCGACGACAACAATCCATAGCTGTATGTTCTCAAAGGTCAAAGGTCACTTCAGTGCGTATGCAAAATGAACTGAGTTTTGACAAGTTTTTCATGAATTTCAATTGAAATAGTAATAAAAGAGCAATTTAGACAAAAAACTGCTGTCCACTGTCTATAAATATGGATTTAGTGGTGTCCACATTCGTTTACGGCCACTGCGACATCAACACAGTCTGTGACATCACCACAGTCTGTGACATCACCACAGTCTGTGACATCATCACAGTCGATGACATCATCAGTCTGTGACATCAACACAGTCTATGACATCATCAGTCTGTGACATCACCACAATCTATGACATCATCAGTCTGTGACATCATCAGTCTATGACATCATCACAATCTATGACATCATCAGTCTGTGACATCATCAGTCTGTGACATCATCAGTCTGTGACATCACCACAGTCTATGTGGTGATTCAATGTAATTAGTTTAAAAATAAAGAAAAAAAGAAAAGAGTATTTATGTGACGAATGTGTAAATATGTTTTCCAAGGTCAAAGGTCAAAGGACACTTCAGTGCGTATGCAAAATGAACTGAGTTTTGACATGTTTGTCACGAATTTCAATTGAAATAGTAAAAATAGAGCAATTTAGACATTTAGACAAAAAACTGCTGTCCACTGTCTATAAATATGGATTTAGTGGTGTCCACATTTGCTTACGGCCATACCAACTTGAGAATGCCCGATCTCGTCTGATCTCGGAAGCCAAGCAAGTGCGGGCCTGGTTAGTACTTGGATGGGAGACGGCCTGGGAATACCAGATGCTGTAAGCATTTTCATTCATTTCAATGTAATTAGTTTAAAGAAAAGAGTATTTATGCGACGAATGTGTAAATATAATTTCCGTTGCCATGGCGACGACAACAATCCATAGCTGTATGTTCTCAAAGGTCAAAGGTCACTTCAGTACGTATGCAAAATGAATTGACTTTTGACAAGTTTTTCACAAATTTCAATTGAAATAGTAAAGATAGAGCAATTTAGACAAAAAGCTGCTGTCCACTGTCTATAAATATGGATTTAGTGGTGTCCACATTCGTTGACGGCCACTGCGACATCACCACAGTCTGTGACATCATCACAGTCTATGACATCATCAGAGTCTATGACATCACCAGTCTGTGACATCACCAGTCTATGACATCATCAGTCTGTGACATCATCAGTCTATGACATCATCAGTCTGTGACATCACCACAATCTATGACATCATCAGTCTGTGACATCATCAGTCTGTGACATCACCACAATCTATGACATCATCAGTCTGTGACATCATCAGTCTATGACATCATCACAGTCTATGACATCATCAGTCTGTGACATCATCAGTCTGTGACATCATCAGTCTGTGACATCACCACAGTCTATGTGGTGATTCAATGTAATTAGTTTAAAAAAAAGAAAAAAGAAAAGAGTATTTATGTGACGAATGTGGAAATATGATTTGCGTTGCCATGGCGACGACAACAATCCATAGCTGTATGTTCTCAAAGGTCAAAGGTCACTTCAGTGCGTATGAAAAATTAACTGAGTTTTGACAAAATTTTCACGAATTTCAATTGAAATAGTAATAAAAGATCAATTTAGACAAAAAATTGCTGTCCACTGTCTATAAATATGGATTTAGTGGTGTCTACGTTCGCTTACGGCCATACCAACTTGAGAATGCCCGATCTCGTCTGATCTCGGAAGCCAAGCAAGTGCGGGCCTGGTTAGTATTTGGATGGGAGACGGCCTGGGAATACCAGGTGCTGGAAGCATTTTCATTCATTTCAATGTAATTAGTTAAAAAAAAATAGTATTTATGTGACGAATGCGTAAATGTAATTTCCGTTGCCATGGCGACGACAACAATCCATAGCTGTATCTTCTCAAAGGTCAAAGGTCACTTCAGTGCGTATGCAAAATGAACTCAGTTTTGACAAGCTTTTCACGAATTTCAATTGAAATAGTAAAAATAGAGCAATGTAGACAAAAAACTGCTGTCCACTGTCTATAAATATGGATTTAGTGGTGTCCACATTCGCTTACGGCCAGTGCGACATCACCACAGTCTGTAACATCACCACAGTCTATGACATCACCACAGTCTGTGACATCACCACAGTCTATGACATCATCAGAGTCTATGACATCATGAGTCTGTGACATCACCACAATCTATGACATCATCAGTCTATGACATCATCAGTCTGTGACATCATCAGTCTGTGACATCACCACAGTCTGTGACATCATCACAGTCTATGACATCACCACAGTCTGTGACACCATCACAATCTATGACATCATCAGTCTGTGACATCATCAGTCTGTGACATCATCACAATCTATGACATCATCAGTCTGTGACATCATCAGTCTGTGACATCATCACAATCTATGACATCTTCAGTCTGTGACATCACCACAATCTATGACATCATCAGTCTGTGACATCAGTCTGTGACATCATCACAATCTATGACATCATCAGTCTGTGACATCATCAGTCTGTGACATCATCACAATCTATGACATCATCAGTCTGTGACATCATCAGTCTATGACATCATCACAGTCTATGACATCATCAGTCTGTGACATCATCAAAGTCTATGACATCATCAGTCTGTGACATCACCACAATCTATGACATCATCAGTATGTGACATCATCAGTCTGTGACATCATCACAATCTATGACATCATCAGTCTGTGACATCATCAGTCTGTGACATCATCAGTTTGTGACATCACCAGTCTATGTTGTGATTCAATGTAATTAGTTTAAAAATAAAGAAAAAAGAAAAGAGTATTTATGTGACGAATGCGTAAATATAATTTCCGTTGCCATGGCGATGTCTATGACATCACCAGTCTGTGACATCACCAGTCTATGACATCATCAGTCTGTGACATCATCAGTCTATGACATCATCAGTCTGTGACATCACCACAATCTATGACATCATCAGTCTGTGACATCATCAGTCTGTGACATCACCACAATCTATGACATCATCAGTCTGTGACATCATCAGTCTATGACATCATCACAGTCTATGACATCATCAGTCTGTGACATCATCAGTCTGTGACATCATCAGTCTGTGACATCACCACAGTCTATGTGGTGATTCAATGTAATTAGTTTAAAAAAAAGAAAAAAGAAAAGAGTATTTATGTGACGAATGTGGAAATATGATTTGCGTTGCCATGGCGACGACAACAATCCATAGCTGTATGTTCTCAAAGGTCAAAGGTCACTTCAGTGCGTATGCAAAATGAACTGAGTTTTGACAAGTTTTTCATGAATTTCAATTGAAATAGTAATAAAAGAGCAATTTAGACAAAAAACTGCTGTCCACTGTCTATAAATATGGATTTAGTGGTGTCCACATTCGTTTACGGCCACTGCGACATCAACACAGTCTGTGACATCACCACAGTCTGTGACATCACCACAGTCTGTGACATCATCACAGTCGATGACATCATCAGTCTGTGACATCAACACAGTCTATGACATCATCAGTCTGTGACATCACCACAATCTATGACATCATCAGTCTGTGACATCATCAGTCTATGACATCATCACAATCTATGACATCATCAGTCTGTGACATCATCAGTCTGTGACATCATCAGTCTGTGACATCACCACAGTCTATGTGGTGATTCAATGTAATTAGTTTAAAAATAAAGAAAAAAAGAAAAGAGTATTTATGTGACGAATGCGTAAATATGTTTTCCGTTGCCATGGCGACGACAACAATCCATAGCTGTATGTTCTCAAAGGTCAAAGGACACTTCAGTGCGTATGCAAAATGAACTGAGTTTTGACATGTTTGTCACGAATTTCAATTGAAATAGTAAAAATAGAGCAATTTAGACATTTAGACAAAAAACTGCTGTCAACTGTCTATAAATATGGATTTAGTGGTGTCCACATTTGCTTACGGCCATACCAACTTGAGAATGCCCGATCTCGTCTGATCTCGGAAGCCAAGCAAGTGCGGGCCTGGTTAGTACTTGGATGGGAGACGGCCTGGGAATACCAGATGCTGTAAGCATTTTCATTCATTTCAATGTAATTAGTTTAAAGAAAAGAGTATTTATGCGACGAATGTGTAAATATAATTTCCGTTGCCATGGCGACGACAACAATCCATAGCTGTATGTTCTCAAAGGTCAAAGGTCACTTCAGTACGTATGCAAAAAGAATTGACTTTTGACAAGTTTTTCACAAATTTCAATTGAAATAGTAAAGATAGAGCAATTTAGACAAAAAGCTGCTGTCCACTGTCTATAAATATGGATTTAGTGGTGTCCACATTCGTTGACGGCCACTGCGACATCACCACAGTCTGTGACATCATCACAGTCTATGACATCAACAGAGTCTATGACATCACCAGTCTGTGACATCACCAGTCTATGACATCATCAGTCTGTGACATCATCAGTCTATGACATCATCAGTCTGTGACATCACCACAATCTATGACATCATCAGTCTGTGACATCATCAGTCTGTGACATCACCACAATCTATGACATCATCAGTCTGTGACATCATCAGTCTATGACATCATCACAGTCTATGACATCATCAGTCTGTGACATCATCAGTCTGTGACATCATCAGTCTGTGACATCACCACAGTCTATGTGGTGATTCAATGTAATTAGTTTAAAAAAAAGAAAAAAGAAAAGTATTTATGTGACGAATGTGGAAATATGATTTGCGTTGCCATGGCGACGACAACAATCCATAGCTGTATGTTCTCAAAGGTCAAAGGTCACTTCAGTGCGTATGAAAAATTAACTGAGTTTTGACAAAATTTTCACGAATTTCAATTGAAATAGTAATAAAAGATCAATTTAGACAAAAAATTGCTGTCCACTGTCTATAAATATGGATTTAGTGGTGTCTACATTCGCTTACGGCCATACCAACTTGAGAATGCCCGATCTCGTCTGATCTCGGAAGCCAAGCAAGTGCGGGCCTGGTTAGTATTTGGATGGGAGACGGCCTGGGAATACCAGGTGCTGGAAGCATTTTCATTCATTTCAATGTAATTAGTTAAAAAAAAATAGTATTTATGTGACGAATGCGTAAATGTAATTTCCGTTGCCATGGCGACGACAACAATCCATAGCTGTATCTTCTCAAAGGTCAAAGGTCACTTCAGTGCGTATGCAAAATGAACTCAGTTTTGACAAGCTTTTCACGAATTTCAATTGAAATAGTAAAAATAGAGCAATGTAGACAAAAAACTGCTGTCCACTGTCTATAAATATGGATTTAGTGGTGTCCACATTCGCTTACGGCCAGTGCGACATCACCACAGTCTGTAACATCACCACAGTCTATGACATCACCACAGTCTGTGACATCACCACAGTCTATGACATCATCAGAGTCTATGACATCATGAGTCTGTGACATCACCACAATCTATGACATCATCAGTCTATGACATCATCAGTCTGTGACATCATCAGTCTGTGACATCACCACAGTCTGTGACATCATCACAGTCTATGACATCACCACAGTCTGTGACACCATCACAATCTATGACATCATCAGTCTGTGACATCATCAGTCTGTGACATCATCACAATCTATGACATCTTCAGTCTGTGACATCACCACAATCTATGACATCATCAGTCTGTGACATCAGTCTGTGACATCATCACAATCTATGACATCATCAGTCTGTGACATCATCAGTCTGTGACATCATCACAATCTATGACATCATCAGTCTGTGACATCATCAGTCTATGACATCATCACAGTCTATGACATCATCAGTCTGTGACATCATCAAAGTCTATGACATCATCAGTCTGTGACATCACCACAATCTATGACATCATCAGTATGTGACATCATCAGTCTGTGACATCATCACAATCTATGACATCATCAGTCTGTGACATCATCAGTCTGTGACATCATCAGTTTGTGACATCACCAGTCTATGTTGTGATTCAATGTAATTAGTTTAAAAATAAAGAAAAAAGAAAAGAGTATTTATGTGACGAATGCGTAAATATAATTTCCGTTGCCATGGCGACGACAACAATCCATAGCTATATGTTCTCAAAGGTCAAAGGTCACTTCAGTGCGTATGCAAAATGAACTGAGTTTTGACAAGTTTTTCACAAATTTCAATTGAAATAGTAAAAATAGAGCAATTTAGACAAAAAACTGCTGTCCACTGTCTATAAATATGGATTTAGTGGTGTCCACATTCGCTTACGGCCACTGCGACATCACCACAGTCTGTGACATCATCACAGTCTATGACATCATCAGTCTGTGACATCACCACAATCTATGACATCATCAGTCTGTGACATCATCAGTCTATGACATCATCACAGTCTATGACATCATCAGTCTGTGACTTCATCAGTCTGTGACATCATCTGTCTGTGACATCACCACAGCCTATGTGGTGATTCAATATAATTAGTTTAAAAAAAAGAAAAAAGAAAAGAGTATTTATGTGACGAATGTGTAAATATGATTTCCGTTGCCATGGCGACGACAACAATCCATAGCTCTATGCTCTCAAAGGTCAAAGGTCACTTCAGTGCATATGCAAAATGAACTGAGTTTTGACAAGTTTTTCACAAATTTCAATTGAAATAGTAATAAAAGAGCAATTTAGACAAAAAATTGCTGTCCACTGTCTATAAATATGGATTTAGTGATGGCCACGTTCGCTTACGGCCATACCAACTTGAGAATGCCCGATCTCGTCTGATCTCGGAAGCCAAGCAAGTGCGGGCCTGGTTAGTATTTGGAAGGGAGACGGCCTGGGAATACCAGGTGCTGTAAGCATTTTCATTCATTTCAATGTAATTAGTTTAAAAAAAAGAGTATTTATGTGACGAATGCGTAAATATGATTTCCGTTGCCATGGCGACGACAACAATCCATAGCTGTATCTTCTCAAAGGTCAAAGGTCACTTCAGTGCGTATGCAAAATGAACTCAGTTTTGACAAGTTTTTCACGAATTTCAATTGAAATAGTAAAAATAGAGCAATGTAGACAAAAAACTGCTGTCCACTGTCTATAAATATGGATTTAGTGGTGTCCACATTCGCTTACGGCCAGTGCGACATCACCACAGTCTGTAACATCACCACAGTCTATGACATCACCACAGTCTGTGACATCACCACAGTCTATGACATCATCAGAGTCTATGACATCATGAGTCTGTGACATCACCACAATCTATGACATCATCAGTCTATGACATCATCAGTCTGTGACATCATCAGTCTGTGACATCACCACAGTCTGTGACATCATCACAGTCTATGACATCACCACAGTCTGTGACACCATCACAATCTATGACATCATCAGTCTGTGACATCATCAGTCTGTGACATCATCACAATCTATGACATCATCAGTCTGTGACATCATCAGTCTGTGACATCATCACAATCTATGACATCACCACAGTCTGTGACACCATCACAATCTATGACATCATCAGTCTGTGACATCATCAGTCTGTGACATCATCACAATCTATGACATCATCAGTCTGTGACATCATCAGTCTGTGACATCATCACAATCTATGACATCATCAGTCTGTGACATCATCAGTCTGTGACATCACCACAATCTATGACATAATCAGTCTGTGACATCATCAGTCTGTGACATCATCACAATCTATGACATCATCAGTCTGTGACATCATCAGTCTGTGACATCATCACAATCTATGACATCATCAGTCTGTGACATCATCAGTCTGTGACATCACCACAGTCTGTGACATCATCACAATCTATGACATCATCAGTCTGTGACATCATCAGTCTGTGACATCATCACAATCTATGACATCATCAGTCTGTGACATCATCAGTCTATGACATCATCACAGTCTATGACATCATCAGTCTGTGACATCATCCGTCTGTGACATCATCTTTCTGTGACATCACCACAGTCTATGTGGTGATTCAATGTAATTAGTTTCAAACAAAAGAAAAAAGAAAAGAGTATTTATGTGACGAATGCGTAAATATGATTTCCGTTGCCATGGCGACGACAACAATCCATAGCTCTATGTTCTCAAAGGCCAAAGGTCACTTCAGTGCATATACAAAATGAACTGAGTTTTGACAAGTTTTTCACGAATTTCAATTGAAATAGTAAAGATAGAGCAATTTAGACAAAAAGCTGCTGTCCACTGTCTATAAATATGGATTTAGTGGTGTCCACATTCGTTGACGGCCACTGCGACATCACCACAGTCTGTAACATCACCACAGTCTATGACATCATCACAGTCTATGACATCATCAGAGTCTATGACATCACCAGTCTGTGACATCACCACAGTCTATGACATCACCACAGTCTGTGACATCATCACAGTCTATGACATCATCAGAGTCTATGACATCATCAGTCTGTAACATCACCACAATCTATGACATCATCAGTCTGTGACATCATCAGTCTGTGACATCATCAGTTTGTGACATCACCACAGTCTATGTGGTGATTCAATGTAATTAGTTTAAAAATAAAGAAAAAAGAAAAGAGTATTTATGTGACGAATGCGTAAATATCATTTCCGTTGCCATGGCAACGACAACAATCCATAGCTGTATGTTCTCAAAGGTCAAAGGTCACTTCAGTGCGTATGCAAAATGAACTGAGTTTTGACATGTTTTTCACGAATTTCAATTGAAATAGTAAAAATAGAGCAATTTAGACATTTAGACAAAAAACTGCTGTCCACTGTCTATAAATATGGATTTAGTGGTGTCCACATTCGCTTACGGCCACTGCGACATCACCACAGTCTATGACATCACCACAGTGTGTTACATCATCACAGTCTATGACATCATCAGTCTGTGACATCATCAGTCTATGACATCATCACAGTCTATGACATCATCAGTCTGTGACATCATCAGTCTGTGACATCACCACAGTCTATGTGGTGATTCAATGTAATTAGTTTAAAAAAAAAAGAAAAAAGAAAAGAGTATTTATGTGACGAATGTGTAAATATGATTTGCGTTGCCGTGGCGACGACAACAATCCATAGCTGTATGTTCTCAAAGGTCAAAGGTCACTTCAGTGCGTATGCAAAATAACTGAGTTTTGACAAATTAGTACTTGGATGGGAGACGGCCTGGGAATACCAGGTGCTGGAAGCATTTTCATTCATTTCAATGTAATTAGTTAAAAAAAAAGAGTATTTATGTGACGAATGCGTAAATATGATTTCCGTTGCCATGGCGACGACAACAATCCATAGCTCTATGTTCTCAAAGGTCACTTCAGTGCATATGCAAAATTAACTGAGTTTTGACAAGTTTTTCACGAATTTCAATTGAAATAGTAATAAAAGAGCAATTTAGACAAAAAACTGCTGTCCACTGTCTATAAATATGGATTTAGTGGTGTCCACATTCGCTTACGGCCACTGCGACATCAACACAGTCTGTGACATCATCACAGTCTATGACATCATCAGTCTGTGACATCATCAGTCTGTGACATCACCACAGTCTATGACATCATCAGTCTGTGACATCACCACAATCTATGACATCATCAGTCTGTGACATCATCAGTCTGTGACATCACCACAGTCTATGACATCATCAGTGTGTGACATCATCAGTCTGTGACATCATCACAATCTATGACATCATCAGTCTGTGACATCATCAGTCTGTGACATCACCACAGTCTATGTGGTGATTCAATGTAATTAGTTTAAAAATAAAGAAAAAAGAAAAGAGTATTTATGTGTCGAATGCGTAAATATGATTTCCGTTGCCATGGCGACGACAACAATCCATAGCTGTATGTTCTCAAAGGTCAAAGGACACTTCAGTGCGTATGCAAAATGAACTGAGTTTTGACATGTTTTTCACGAATTTCAATTGAAATAGTAAAAATAGAGCAATTTAGACATTTAGACAAAAAACTGCTGTCCACTGTCTGTAAATATGGATTTAGTGGTGTCCACATTCGCTTACGGCCAGTGCGACATCACCACAGTCTATGACATCATCAGAGTCTATGACATCATCAGTCTGTGACATCACCACAATCTATGACATCATCAGTCTGTGACATCATCAGTTTGTGACATCACCAGTCTATGTGGTAATTCAATATAATTAGTTTAAAAAAAAGAAAAAAAGAAAAGAGTATTTATGTGACAAATGCATAAATATGATTTCCGTTGCCATGGCGACGACAACAATCCATAGCTGTATGTTCTCGAAGGTCAAAGGTCACTTCAGCGCATATGCAAAATTAACTGAGTTTTGACAAGTTTTTCCACAAATTTCAGTTGAAATAGTAATAAAAGGGCAATTTGGACAAAAAATTGCTGTCCACTGTCTATAAATATGGATTTAGTGGTGTCCACGTTCGCTTACGGCCATACCAACTTGAGAATGCCCGATCTCGTCTGATCTCGGAAGCCAAGCAAGTGCGGGCCTGGTTAGTACTTGGATGGGAGACGGCCTGGGAATACCAGATGCTGTAAGCATTTTCATTCATTTCAATGTAATTAGTTTAAAAAAAAGAGTATTTATGTGACGAATGCGTATATATGATTTCCGTTGCCATGGCGACGACAACAATCCATAGCTCTATGTTCTCAAAGGTCACTTCAGTGCATATGCAAAATGAACTGAGTTTTGACAAGTTTTTCACGAATTTCAATTGAAATAGTAATAAAAGAGCAATTTAGACAAAAAACTGCTGTCCACTGTCTATAAATATGGATTTAGTGGTGTCCACATTCGCTTACGGCCACTGCGACATCACCACAGTCTGTGACATCATCACAGTCTGTGACATCATCACAGTCTATGACATCACCACAGTCTGTGACATCATCACAGTCTATGACATCATCAGTCTGTGACATCACCACAATCTATGACATCATCAGTATGTGACATCATCAGTCTGTGACATCACCACAGTCTATGACATCATCAGTCTGTGACATCATCAGTTTGTGACATCACCAGTCTATGTGGTGATTCAATGTAATTAGTTAAAAAAAAAAAGTATTTATGTGACGAATGCGTAAATATAATTTCCGTTGCCATGGCGACGACAACAATCCATAGCTGTATGTTCTCAAAGGTCAAAGGTCACTTCAGTGCGTATGCAAAATGAACTGAGTTTTGAGAAGTTTTTCACAAATTTCAATTGAAATAGTAAAAATAGAGCAATTTAGACAAAAAACTGCTGTCCACTGTCTATAAATATGGATTTAGTGGTGTCCACATTCGCTTATGGCCAGTGCGACATCACCACAGTCTGTGACATCATCAGAGTCTATGACATCATCAGTCTGTGACATCATCAGTCTGTGACATCACCACAGTCTATGACATCATCAGTCTGTGACATCATCAGTCTGTGACATCACCACAATCTATGACATCATCAGTCTGTGACATCATCAGTCTGTGACATCACCACAGTCTATGACATCATCACAGTCTATGACATCATCAGTCTGTGACATCATCAGTCTGTGACATCACCACAGTCTATGACATCACCGCAGTCTGTGACATCATCACAGTCTATGACATCATCACAGTCTATGACATCACCACAGTCTGTGACATCATCACCGTCTATGACATCATCAGTCTGGGAAATCACCACAATCTATGACATCATCAGTCTGTGACATCATCAGTCTGTGACATCATCACAATCTATGACATCATCAGAGTCTATGACATCATGAGTCTGTGACATCACCACAATCTATGACATCATCAGTCTATGACATCATCAGTCTGTGACATCATCAGTCTGTGACATCACCACAGTCTGTGACATCATCACAGTCTATGACATCACCACAGTCTGTGACACCATCACAATCTATGACATCATCAGTCTGTGACATCATCAGTCTGTGACATCATCACAATCTATGACATCATCAGTCTGTGACATCATCAGTCTGTGACATCATCACAATCTATGACATCATCAGTCTGTGACATCATCAGTCTGTGACATCATCACAATCTATGACATCATCAGTCTGTGACATCATCAGTCTGTGACATCACCACAATCTATGACATCATCAGTCTGTGACATCATCAGTCTGTGACATCATCACAATCTATGACATCATCAGTCTGTGACATCATCAGTCTGTGACATCATCACAATCTATGACATCATCAGTCTGTGACATCATCAGTCTATGACATCATCACAGTCTATGACATCATCAGTCTGTGACATCATCAGTCTGTGACATCATCTGTCTGTGACATCACCACAGTCTATGTGGTGATTCAATGTAATTAGTTTCAAACAAAAGAAAAAAGAAAAGAGTATTTATGTGACGAATGCGTAAATATGATTTCCGTTGCCATGGCGACGACAACAATCCATAGCTCTATGTTCTCAAAGGCCAAAGGTCACTTCAGTGCATATGCAAAATGAACTGAGTTTTGACAAGTTTTTCACGAATTTTAATTGAAATAGTAATAAAAGAGCAATTTAGACAAAAAATTGCTGTCCACTGTCTATAAATATGGATTTAGTGCTGTCCACGTTCGCTTACGGCCATACCAACTTGAGAATGCCCGATCTCGTCTGATCTCGGAAGCCAAGCAAGTGCGGGCCTGGTTAGTACTTGGATGGGAGACGGCCTGGGAATACCAGGTGCTGTAAGCATTTTCATTCATTTCAATGTAATTAGTTAAAAAAAATAGTATTTATGTAACGAATGCGTAAATATGATTTCCATTGCCATGGCGACGACAACAATCCATAGCTGTATGTTCTCAAAGGTCAAAGGTCACTTCAGTGCGTATGCAAAATGAACTGAGTTTTGACAAGTTTTTCATGAATTTCAATTGAAATAGTAATAAAAGAGCAATTTAGACAAAAAACTGCTGTCCACTGTCTATAAATATGGATTTAGTGGTGTCCACATTCGTTTACGGCCACTGCGACATCAACACAGTCTGTGACATCACCACAGTCTGTGACATCACCACAGTCTGTGACATCATCACAGTCGATGACATCATCAGTCTGTGACATCAACACAGTCTATGACATCATCAGTCTGTGACATCACCACAATCTATGACATCATCAGTCTGTGACATCATCAGTCTGTGACATCATCAGTCTGTGACATCACCACAGTCTATGTGGTGATTCAATGTAATTAGTTTAAAAATAAAGAAAAAAAGAAAAGAGTATTTATGTGACGAATGCGTAAATATGTTTTCCGTTGCCATGGCGACGACAACAATCCATAGCTGTATGTTCTCAAAGGTCAAAGGACACTTCAGTGCGTATGCAAAATGAACTGAGTTTTGACATGTTTGTCACGAATTTCAATTGAAATAGTAAAAATAGAGCAATTTAGACATTTAGACAAAAAACTGCTGTCCACTGTCTATAAATATGGATTTAGTGGTGTCCACATTTGCTTACGGCCATACCAACTTGAGAATGCCCGATCTCGTCTGATCTCGGAAGCCAAGCAAGTGCGGGCCTGGTTAGTACTTGGATGGGAGACGGCCTGGGAATACCAGATGCTGTAAGCATTTTCATTCATTTCAATGTAATTAGTTTAAAGAAAAGAGTATTTATGCGACGAATGTGTAAATATAATTTCCGTTGCCATGGCGACGACAACAATCCATAGCTGTATGTTCTCAAAGGTCAAAGGTCACTTCAGTACGTATGCAAAATGAATTGACTTTTGACAAGTTTTTCACGAATTTCAATTGAAATAGTAAAGATAGAGCAATTTAGACAAAAAGCTGCTGTCCACTGTCTATAAATATGGATTTAGTGGTGTCCACATTCGTTGACGGCCACTGCGACATCACCACAGTCTGTGACATCATCACAGTCTATGACATCATCAGAGTCTATGACATCACCAGTCTGTGACATCACCAGTCTATGACATCATCAGTCTGTGACATCATCAGTCTATGACATCATCAGTCTGTGACATCACCACAATCTATGACATCATCAGTCTGTGACATCATCAGTCTGTGACATCACCACAATCTATGACATCATCAGTCTGTGACATCATCAGTCTATGACATCATCACAGTCTATGACATCATCAGTTTGTGACATCATCAGTCTGTGACATCATCAGTCTGTGACATCACCACAGTCTATGTGGTGATTCAATGTAATTAGTTTAAAAAAAAGAAAAAAGAAAAGAGTATTTATGTGACGAATGTGGAAATATGATTTGCGTTGCCATGGCGACGACAACAATCCATAGCTGTATGTTCTCAAAGGTCAAAGGTCACTTCAGTGCGTATGCAAAATGAACTGAGTTTTGACAAGTTTTTCATGAATTTCAATTGAAATAGTAATAAAAGAGCAATTTAGACAAAAAACTGCTGTCCACTGTCTATAAATATGGATTTAGTGGTGTCCACATTCGTTTACGGCCACTGCGACATCAACACAGTCTGTGACATCACCACAGTCTGTGACATCACCACAGTCTGTGACATCATCACAGTCGATGACATCATCAGTCTGTGACATCAACACAGTCTATGACATCATCAGTCTGTGACATCACCACAATCTATGACATCATCAGTCTGTGACATCATCAGTCTATGACATCATCACAATCTATGACATCATCAGTCTGTGACATCATCAGTCTGTGACATCATCAGTCTGTGACATCACCACAGTCTATGACATCACCGCAGTCTGTGACATCATCACAGTCTATGACATCATCACAGTCTATGACATCACCACAGTCTGTGACATCATCACCGTCTATGACATCATCAGTCTGGGAAATCACCACAATCTATGACATCATCAGTCTGTGACATCATCAGTCTGTGACATCATCACAATCTATGACATCATCAGAGTCTATGACATCATCAGTCTGGGAAATCACCACAATCTATGACATCATCAGTCTGTGACATCATCAGTCTGTGACATCATCACAATCTATGACATCATCACAGTCTATGACATCATCAGTCTGTGACATCATCAGTCTGTGACATCATCAGAGTCTATGACATCATCAGAGTCTATGACATCATCAGTCTGTGACATCATCAGTCTATGACATCACCACAATCTATGACATCATCAGTCTATGACATCATCAGAGTCTATGACATCACCACAGTCTGTGACATCATCAGTCTGTGACATCATCAGTCTGTGACATCACCACAGTCTATGTGGTGATTCAATGTAATTAGTTTAAAAAAAAAGAAAAAAAGAAAAGAGTATTTATGTGACGAATGCGTAAATATGATTTCCATTGCCATGACGACGACAACAATCCATAGCTGTATGTTCTCAAAGGTCAAAGGTCACTTCAGTGCATATGCAAAATTAACTGAGTTTTGACAAGTTTTTCCACAAATTTCAATTGAAATAGTAATAAAAGAGCAATTTAGACAAAAAATTGCTGTCCACTGTCTATAAATATGGATTTAGTGGTGTCCACGTTCGCTTACGGCCATACCAACTTGAGAATGCCCGATCTCGTCTGATCTCGGAAGCCAAGCAAGTGCGGGCCTGGTTAGTATTTGGATGGGAGATGGCCTGGGAATACCAGGTGATGTAAGCATTTTCATTCATTTCAATGTAATTAGTTAACAGCTCCTTTCATCTTTTGTTCAGTAGAGGTAGGCAGTTCCAGGGATGAAATCATCAACTTGATTCTAATGAAAGTGTGGAGTTTAAAACCACAGTGGAGCACTTCCTGTATTAGGCTACCACATGACATCACAAATTGTTTTCTGTCGGAGAGAAGAACTCAACCCCAGGTATGTTTGTGATGAGGAAACAACATTATAACAGAGATCAGAAAATAGCCCTTTAATATTTGGAAATCCATAGAAAGGATCACACATTTATGTTAAGTTATAGCAAAGTTCACAAATTAACTTTCTTTTTCTAAAAATAATATTTATAACATATTTATAGCTGAATTTCTCTTCTGTTTCCATTATAACTCACTAGTCTGTTCAAAAATGTGATGCACTGAGGACGAACTGCAAATGACCCATGGGTACACAGAATGGTGCGGTGCAGAAAAAATATTGGTGCCAAATATCTGCGAATTTCCAATATTAGATCGATACTGATATCTGGAGGAACAATCCGATATCTGATCATTTATTCCTAATAATTTTACTTTTAGTTATAGAAAGTTCCAACATTTATTTGCTAATACTCAGAACAAGAGTTGAGGAGAGTGAGTCTGTAGGTAAGAAGACAGGTATATAGTATATGACTGATGGGCTTACATAAATTATAGTAATTAAGAAGTAAACTTTAATAAAAGAGCGTAACATCATGTATCAAAATCCATATGATTTGAGATTTGAGATGTCTTGAATTTGAAATTGAGCTAAAATCTAGATTCTAGGTTCTAGGTACTAGGTCTAGATTATAAATGATACAGGAGAGCACATACATTTACTTCATTTTCAGTATTCTAACTATTCACTACAATGCGAAAATGGAGGGCTTTGCTAACGTGTACATATAAACTGTAATTTTAAAGGAAAAAAAAGGAAACAAAACTGCCAACAAATTTACCTTCATATCACCTAAACTGACTCCAATAGTGATTTCAAAGTCAAAGTGAAATTTAAGCTTTAAATCATATATCCGAGTTTGTTTTCTTTTCTATGTCACGTTTTGAAGGGATATAGAAGATTTTCCAAAATACATTCACCTGCATTGGATTACTATAAAAACACTGTTCGGGTCTGAATCCAAATGGGTGTTGTCGATAAGCAGAAGCAGCTGCTATAGCCTCTGTCATCATGTAAAATGGTTGACCATAAGTTAAAATATTCCAATAATCTTTAGGCATTATTGAGCGACTTGTCTTCATTATGGGGAAAACTTTGAAGTGAAGTTGATGTCTCATTTTTCTATGTGAACAATTGACTTATGGAGTTTTTTTAAATCAGCAGTGAATTTTTGACCCCTAACTGTCAACTGTTGTCCAAAAGCAGTGTTCAGGAAATTCCTAAAATATCGCCCCCAAGAGTGAAAACCAATAAAGATGACAGAGAAGTAAAATGACTTAAAAGAAAGATTGTGAAAATAAGATTCAATTCATCAAGCTAAAGCACACAGAATAAAAAAAACAAAGCTATAGTCATGACCAAACCTCGCTCAAGATCTGGAAATGGGTCACCAAGTACAGGTTTATCGCAGCAACACTGAAGGATGGGTCAAACGTAGAGATGTAACAATATCAAAATCCCTCGAGTTGATATTTTCACGATATGCAGCTCATGGTTTGATATTTATTCCAATATTTTAAATAGTGAATATGCTACTTTTTCCTTTTAAAACCCTTGGAAAATCCTTGATAAGCCTTTGGTACTGTTTTAATATGAAGAATTAAGATTTAAAAGTGCTTAATAACAGTTATTTTGTCATGTAGTCTGCGCTGACAACACCGAAGGATCATGATCTATGTAAGAAAAACATTAGAATCACCATAACTGTTCATTTAAGACTTGTAATTTGATATATAGTGATGGCGAACTGTATTATTGTGAGACCTCTGACGATACACAATATTTTTCTGTTATTGTTACTCCCTAGTCAAATGGGGGGGTTGCCAGCTGCTTCTCCACAGATTTGACCTGACACTTGGCCTTCTGATGTTACCTGCTTGTTTCTATGAAGATTGATGCTTGCCATACTGTGGAACATTCCAGGCAAAGAAACCTCTCCACAGTGACAAATAGGCAGCTGAAACAGAAATGTTGAACTATCTTTAAATGGACACAGCTAAAAAGTGTATTTTGAGATTAGGGGCAGTGTAAACATTATTGTTGTGTATCTATGCAAAATAAGATTACTAAATACATTTTCTATTAAATAAATAAATAAAAAACTGACAAAAATATCACAAACAAACCTGTGCGTAGATTTGAAATAATGTTCAAGCATAGCTGTGCAATTGTGTAACTTTTCTGGTGGAGGGTCTGTCAAATGTAGTGCAGTAGAAACTACAGATACCTCCTTTCAAATGTGGTGAAGTAAAAGTAAAAAGTATCCACTGCAAAAACTACTTAAGTACAGATACCTAAAATGTATACTTACTACTACTTTACTACGTTTACTTCGGTGTGCACTGAACCTTTAATAGAAGTAAAAGTAATCATTCATTCATTCATTCTTTTTCCCATACAAACCCCTAATTACTGTATTAAGAAACCACTAGACTCCAGACCGCCTGCAAAGCACTTCCTCTCTCTAATGTGGAAAAATCAGGGAGTGCTCCCCACTGAGCATGCCCGAGACAATGAATAAACATGAATGAACGACTGACTGAATGAAGCCAAGCCATCTTTCCCAATGGCATCGTAAACAAAACTGACACATCCCTTCACACTCCTATAGGCTTCCCCAAACCACCAGCTCAGTACCACCCACTGCTCATCTGGGAATATAAAAGGACCTCTTTATTAAGGCCAACTACAAATCAGCAAAATGTGTTTGGATTTCTGTTTAATAAATTTGAATGTAGCTTTTATTACAGTGCCAGAGGACTAAAAGTCAGTGTTTGGACTTTCTAAAGGCTGTGGAGCAGTCTCTTTTTTCCATTAACATTGACCAAAACCATAATTAATGCATTTATTAATATGCTTTTTTCCCCCTGCTTTTTTAAAGGTGCACTGTGTAACTATTTGGTTGGAGGGCCGTCACCTGCTCGTTTCTGTGGATATGCCATTGCTCTGCCTAGAACGTTCCACAGTATGACAATAGCTCTATCTTATATTTATTCAATTACAGGTACAAAATCCCTAGAAAAACAGGCATTCTGACTGTGACTGGGGTTGCCTCTCCACAGATCTGATTTGTAACTTGGTCTGGTTTGGTCTTCATGAAGATAGAAAGGTTTAATAACAACTCCATGGCAAAAAGCATTTGATGAACCCTCCACCGGAAAAGTTACACAATGCACCTTTAAGCCAAGTGTGAAATATGTAATCTTAGGCATCTCATTCTGACTTTTTGAGTTGGATATCCTGAATAAAGCCTGAACTGACTTGGACATGGCAGTTTTGTAATGCTAAAAGACATGCTTATCAACCTAGCATTACTAAACAGTGAGAGCTATTCATCTTACAATACAGAGGCCAATAATGGTGAAACAGGGCTGCAAATAGTGGCTATTGTTAATCGATTAGTCTAGTGATTATTGTTACAATTAATAACCCTATACTACTCATTATATCATCTTTGCACTGTTTTTCCTTACGACCTCTTTTATATAACTGTGATGTACTGTATTTATATTACTATATTTCAATTTTTGCTTTACTTGTACATATAAATTTATATAATTATGCCTTATTTAACACTAGTCTCTTGCCATTTTGCTACTTAGTTAGAATTTATTATTAACATTTATATTTTTTGCTATTTGTTATTATATGATATTATGTGATGTGTGAGCTACTGTGTCCAAATAATTTCCCTTGTGGATCAATGAAGTTTGTCTAATCGATTAGGGGTTTGGATTGCAAAAGGATAAATGAAGATGAAGTGATCCCGCTTGAGGACATTCTGACTGAGTATATGTACAGACAAAATCATCTTTATTTATCAAAAACACTAATCTAAATGTGTCCTGTGATATTTTTAAGTTATTTTCTACTTTGCCCGAGTCATAAAAGTTGTTATCTTTGCTCATGGTTTCAGAGTCTATGCAGAGTCCAGAAACGGCTATTCGACGACTAAATGAGTTGACGATTATCTCAGTCTAATCGATTAGTTGCGATTAATAGATTCATTAGTATGTAATAAATAAATTATATTTAAAAAAAAACTCACCAGATGTGGAAATCTTTCATTTGGCAACACTTCAAAATGATCAGGAGCATCATGAGACCAGACGTCTGCTGAAACGTCCTGAATGGAGAAGAAATAAATACTGTGAAATAGCAGTAGTTTCTACTATTTAAAGCTATTGTGACATTTCTTTTTTCTTGCTTCACTCTTCATGACCAGACTCTGTAACTACTGCTGCCCTAGGGCTAAGTGACAGACATGCCTGTCAATCTGCACCAAGGGCCCCTATGACCAAAACACTCTCACACACATAACATTTATACGTAATTAAGCAAGGTGGGGTCAATGTGTTGCCCAAGGACACAACAACAGCACACACTGCTCGGAGTTGGGAATGAATCATGTTTGTTTTTTATATCATTAAGCTAGTATTCTTCTGTATGCAGATAAAGTGTACTTCAAAATGGCTTACAACATATGTACAATAAAACTAATGTGATAACTTTTACACTGAAAAAACACATACCCATGTAGTTTTGGAGTTGTTGGGATTACAGGCAGGTCTCTGGTGAGTGCAGTGGTCTCTGGCTGCGTTTGCATTGCCCATCACAAAGGTCATCAGTCTCACTTCACCCTGAGGACACCAGGAAGAGAGGTCAAAGGTCACATTTTAGGTCAACTACAGAGAGGAATTCTCAACCCAAATCTTCACACAGGCATTTTGGCATGTTAAGGAAAATGAGCATGCAAATTCATTCCCATGTTTCTGTCAACATCGTCCACAAATCAATGCAACACAGTGGCGCAAGTAATATTCAGGTAAATTACAATTATTCACATATTGAACAGACATTTCTTCAATAAATTTTCACAAAAATTGCAAAACAGTAATTACTTTTGATTCGATACGATTCAGTACAATTGCATATGATATATTTTATAATGATTAGATTGATTCAGTAATGATCAACACCATTTTCATACAAAAAAAACCAACATAAAATTAAAGCCACCGGTGGCGATGATGGCCCTCGCCCTGGCATGCACGCCCCTCCCACGTGACCGCCCGGCACGCTATTGTCCCTACCCGACAGCTGCCCAGGCTGCCCAGGCTGCCCAGGCCCACAGATCCTCCATTGTTGTAGTCGTGCATAAAATTTAAGTTTAATTTAAGTTCAATAATGTTGACGTTTCAAGTCTATGGCAGGGGGCGCTACAGTGTACACTTGTCATATGCTTTATAGTGTATTATATTCAGGCCGAGATCATTAGTGATTCAAATTTCAGCATGATTGGACTAAGCAGGTGAGTGTAAGGTTTTTTAAAATATTTTTGGGGGAGTCTTTGCGCCCCTCCATAATAGACTTTTTTGCTTGTAGTCATGCATAGAATGTAGTCCCCAAATTTGGTACAAATCCGATAATGTTGACATGGCAAAAGGTTTTGCTTTTGTCATGGATTCTACCTGGACGACTGAGGGATTCTACACACATGATAATATTGACATTTCATGTCTATGGTAGAGGGCGCTATAGAAAAATGTGATTTCCTACAGAGAAAAAAAATAATAAGAAGAAACCAGCAAAGAACAATAGCCCTTGCCAGTTGCCAGTTACTCTGTTACTTGCTTGGACCAATAAATAGAAAACATTAGCCATATGTATTAATAATATTTATACATACAGTACATACATAGAGCACACATATTTTTAACACACATGAATGTAGATGATCTTAATTGCTGTCCAAACTCTTGACTGATATTAAAGTATTAATATTAATAATATATAAAATAGTCACCGATCACCATGGAAATGAAAACTGTTCTAGAGCGACACACTTTAGTTTGACTCACAACCTCTCAGCACACTGGTGAACACGCACACAAACATGGATAGCTCTATGTCTTTCTTAACCAAGCCCTGGTACCTCTACACTTTAGAGGACGACGCCCACCTCTATGATGAGGGCTTTGACCTGGAGGTTCTGCTCTGCCCCACACCATCAGGGAGCGGTCAAGAGCAACTGGTGTCTCTTGATATCCAGGAGCCCTCAAACACAGAGGACAGAAGCCTGGTTCAGGCGCTTCCACCCCTGGTTCAGGAACCTCCAACCCTGGTCCAGGAACTTCCACCCATGGAGGATAGCACTCTGGTCAGGGCGCTCCGTGAAGAGTTGGCGCGAGCCAGGGCCAAACTTGCAGATCAGGTCCAAATTAGCAATTGTTTGGACCTCAAGCTTAGGTCTCAGGAGAGAATCAACCAAGAAAAAGACTTGGAGTTGAAAAAACAAGAAGAAAGACCAGCAACTGCAAGAACAGATTAATATACATAAGGAGATCCGGTACCTGTACAACACAAAAGGACAGGAAAATGTGCAGCTGAAGCAAGAGCTTTCAAACTTAAAAAAAAAAGTCAGGAATAAGTCTGACAATTTGGAGATGCAAGAACTCAAAGCTTCTCTCCAGAAGAAAGACAAAGAGCTGGAGACTCAAATGAATACATACAAGGAAATCCGATATCTATGTAACAGTTCGGTGAGAGAAAATGTCCAGCTCAAACAAGAGCTTTACAGCACCAGTAAAGTCCTTGAAAAGACAAAGGCACAACTTAAAGCACAGGACAATATCATCGCTGAGATAAGAAACACCAACAGGTTGGATCCAGACACCTGCAGTGACTCTCAAACCACTGGTTTTGGAGTTGGTAGAGATACAACCCACAAAGACAACGAGAAATTGTCCAGGAAGGTGCAGGAGCTGTCTGCTGCACTCTTCTCAGCACGAGAGGAGATACGTCTCCTGAAATTTTGCGGTGAAAGTGAAAGTGCACAGCCACCCAGCCGCCCAAAAGGAGTGGCTGTACTGAAGGAGCAGAGGAGGATGCTCCAGCATTACTACCAGCGCTAGAGCCACTCCACACATTACCCTTTACCTCCACATTATGAAAAAATAAAACAAAAATTGTTTTAACGTTATGTTCTTCTCTTAAATGTATGTGGTAGTTATTCATGTTCATTGTTACACATGTCAAATGCCAGCCACAGCTGCAGTTGCTTAATTTTTATTCATTGGTGAAGTGGAAATAGAAAAATTGCGCCCCTGCTGGCCAACCATGAAAAATGCCCCATGTCCGAAATATATATTTTTGTTTGTAGTCTTACATAGAAGTTAATCCCCAAATTTGGTACAAATCCGATAATAGTGTTCAGTTTTATTAGACTTCATATTCCGTTTGATTCAGGCCCAGATCACGCAATTGTGATTAGAATTTGAGCTCTCTAGACCAATGCCTGTGGCCGTGAGAGGTCATCGGAAATTAAGGTGTTTTTTTGCCGGCATGCTACAGGCAAACCGTAAGGAATATTAAAAAAACTGATAATTTTTGTGATCCTATGTCTCTAGATGTGATGTGCCAAATGTGAGTTCATTTCGACCAAAAACCAGGGACTAGTAGCATTTTACACCCAGTCAAAATGGCAGGGAATTTCTGTTCATTGTAGGGGTACGCACCATTTCAACTTTTGGCTTGTCTTATTGTTCGCCATCACTGTTTCGAATTTCTTTTGCCTACGCCAAATTTAGCTTGTCCCCACTCCCATAGGGGTCCACTTCTAGGCGGCGCTGTTGAGTTGGGTCACTTTGGGCATTGTCGTGATGGCCATTTTATCAAATTTTTCAACAGATAGGTCAATCCCATACCCGGTTTGGCAACATTTAGTTGACATTTAGCCCCTCAAAATCGCGATTGTTTGCAAGGAGAAATAATAATAAAGAAGAAGAAACAGGTGAAGAACAATAGGGCCAAAAACACATTAATGGTGCATTGATCTTCCATTTATATCGAAGACTAATACATTTAAAGCGCATTTTGTTTAGTACATGTTGCTAATTAGAAGAATACATAAGACTGTAGCATTCATATATGCTTATGTGAGCTTAACATCTACTTGTACAAAAGGAAATATGCAGTTTAACCACTCTAAAGGCTCACAACATAACTACTAAATCATGTGATACTAAAAGGCTTTGTTAAACCACCACCCAAAAGAAATTGTGATATACTGTATTTATATTACTGTATTTCACTAGTCTCTTGGTGTTTTTTATTGCCACTTATTTAGAAGTATTATTACCATTTTTTATTTTTCTACTCTTTGTTATTATAATATATATTGTGTTGTGTGTGCTACTGTGTCCAACTAATTTTCTGTCAAAAAGTCTAAATCTAAACACACTCAAATGTATTGCATAAATTAGTTTTGTTGCTTGTTTTTTTTTTTTTTTTTAATCATTATCCGGAAGGAGAAGAAAGAGAAAGACCAGGGAGTCATAAACACCAGAACAAGAAATCTACACCATGTCATTAGCGAAGTATAAAAATATATATGACGCAAACGCTGAGCCGATCACCTCCGCTGATGGGTTTTATGTAATAAATACACTAAAGGCACTCTCAACCGGGAAAACAAGGCTCTCGCAGACTGTAGCAGATGCCCTGGACATGCATCAAAATAATAAATAATTTAGTAAAATATACAAAAAATACTGCCCATGATATTATTACTGTATCATCAAATTTAATCATATTTTAAATACAAAATATATTGATATTTCAATATTTTTGCGTACCCCTCATTGTTTCTGTGTCATGGTGCAAGACACAGTGGCAGAAAGGACAAAGTGGGCGAAGCTAAAAGTTTAAACTCACACATGTTCCTGAATCATATTTTGTAATCAGGTACAGGCCCTTTAACCTCTCAGTAACACCAGTGAGAGTCTAAGACCATTTACCTTCTGTCTACTGTACCTGGAAGGATGTCTTGCCTGTCTCCAGGTTTCCTCCTATGACGACCAGGCCGTCTGTGGACACAGGGAGCCAGGGATAGGCCCAGTTCAGCCTCTCCACCAGGGAACAGTCCACATAAACCTCCAGCCAAAGAGGGGACACACCCAGAGAGATACGATGTGAGACTCTGTCCAGTAGAGGCCCCACTGAAAACCTCGACAACACAACAACAATCATATCAAATGAATAAAATTGGTGTATCCATGGGTTACAATAAAAACCTGGCTAAAAAAAAAGACATGAGAGGTCTCTACTATGTTTAAATCCAGTTTTATTCCACACTCTTCTCTCTTCTCTTTTTAATGTTATTTTTATGATGATTATTTATGTTTTGTATTGTGATTTTAATGTATTTCTTATTCTGTAAAGCATTTTGAATTACTTTGTGTATGAATTGTGCTTTACAAATAAACTTTCTTTGCCTTGCCAGTACAATGTAAAACGGACACCAGCATCCAAGGCAATAAACAATCCAACACAAAATATTCTCTATTGCAATTAACTATTCTTAATTACAATTAAGAAAACATACAGTGTTTATGTGCTTTAAAGGTGAACTCTGAAACTTTTCTGGTGGAGACTCTGCCACCTGCTTGCCTCAATGGAGATGCTACAAACACATGAATGTTCGGTTGGTTATGTTCATAATGTTAAAGGTGTGACTTACTGGTAGTGTCTGTGCTGTGTGGAGATGATGGTGAGGGAGCGAGGGCTGAGCTGGAGCTGCAGGTGGATGTGATACTCAGAGTTTAAAACAGTCAGTACACTGCTCTCCTCCAACTGTGGACTCCAGAGCTCCAGAAGAACACTGAACTCATCACAAAACCTGCAGGGGAATAAACATGCTTTATTATATAGCCTATAGTATATTAAATAACTACCAACATGTGTATTTTCAAACATAGGCAATGTTGGGAAGAACACCTGCATTAAAGTGTATTTTGTAACATTTTTCAATACATGGTTCAATCGGAGTACTGTATTCTGAATACTTACAATTAGGGGTGTAAAAAGACATTTTTAGAACGATACAAACAATATGATTACAAAATTATTTTTGTCTTTTCAATTCAATACATACATTCAATACAGTTCCTTTAAAATAATATATCGATTCAGTACAGTGAATGTGTGTGAATAAAACCATTATGAATCACCAAATGATTAAACATGAACGCAACAGAATGTTTTTGATTTTACTTTTATTTTAAAAGCATCACTTGTGTTGGTGTGAAGAGTTGGTGTATTGTGGTGGCCTGTGCTTCAGAGGCCCTCCCATTTCTTCTTTGTGTGTGGAGTTCCTCTGCTTTGGTAGGTACACTTTGCAGTTTCAGTGGTGTTGGGTACAACATGATGCCTGTATGTCCATACGGTCCCACACTACATGGCTCTGGTGCTGCAGAAACTTTACTCCCGTCGTAATACAAACCGCTGTGGTCTTATCCATGCGATTACATTCCTTGTAAACTTTGAAGCATAATCACACTTATGTGAATATCCTCTCCTCAAACTGCCCTGACACAGATCTGCTGACCCTGCCTGACCAATCCTCCTGTTAAACTGACCTTTGACCTTTGACTGAGACAACACAAAGCCCACTGAGGAGCGCAGTGTAAATGCTGTTACAGTAAAACTTGAATTTCCCTCGGGATCAATAAAGTATCTTTCTCTTTCTCTCTGTATTTCTCTGCATCTCTCTCTGTATCTCTGTAGTTCTCTGTATCTCTCTGTATCTTGCTGTATTTCTCTATGTCTTTCTCTCTCTGTGTATCTCTCTCTGTATTTCTCTATAGCTTTCTCTCTCTCTGTATCTGTCTGTATTTCTCTCTCTGTATTTCTCTGTACCTCTGTGTTTCTCTGTATCTCTCTTTGTTTCTCTGTATCTCTCTGTGTTTCTCTGTATCTCTCTGTGTTTCTCTGTATCTCTGTGTTTCTCTGTATCTCTCTGTATTTCTCTGTATCTCTCACTCTTTGTATCTTAGTATTTCTCTCTCTATCTCTCTGCATTGCTCTGTATCTCTCTTTTTCTCTTTGTCTTTCTCTGTATCTCTCGCTCTCTGTATGTCTCTCTGTATCTGTTAGTATTTCTCTGTATCTTTCTCTCCCTGTATCTCTCTAATGAAGCATTATTCTGTATAAATAATGGTTTCGATATCTGCCTTCCCTCTGTGACACCCATGGGGCTGTCCTCTGACATAACTCCCCACCAACAGTGCTGCAGCAGGCTCTTGAAGACGACATGTTGCAAATATAATAACGTTTACAAATTAATCATATATATCATAAGACTTTACCAGCGTCCAGATGCTTGTTCTGTGGACACCATCACATATCCAGAAGAGTTAAAATGTAGAGAGGGACAGTCCTGCTCGTCAATATATAAGGAGACATCACTGGCCAAAACTGCAGTCTGAGAAATGTGCTGCAGCAGATCCACCGTCTCTGATGAAAACACAAAGAAAAAAATATATAATTACTTGAAAACGTACCAAGAAAAAGGCACAGGCAAATGGAAGTATTGCCTTTATTTTAAGATAATGGAGCAGAAGCCTGTATCCCAGTATTGATTATAGGTTATTTTTTATGAGAAAAAAAAAATTACCAAAAGTTAGGACTACATGAAATTACCGACAAAGATTTACATTAAAGGTGCATTGTGTAACTTTTCTGGTGGAGGGTCCGTTAAAGAGATGAGATGTTATTTCTTTGTCTGGAATGTTTCGCAGTATGACATTAAACCTTTCTATCTTCATGGAAACCAAACCAGGTCAAGTTACAGGTCAGATCTGTGGAAAGACGACCCCGCTCAGTCAGAATGCCTGTTTTTCTAGGTGGTTTTACTAGAGCAGTAAAACCACCTGTAACTGAATAAATGTAAGCTAGAGCCATTTAATGTCATACTGTGGAACATTTCAGACAGAGCAATATCTATAGAAACAAGCAGGTGACAGACCCTCAACCAAAAAGTTACACAATGCACCTCTGAGTCGCTATATATCCAAACAGAACGAAGAACAACAATTGCTAATTTGCCCCAGCTTCAGATTAACTACAGGCCTGTCCAAAGCTTTCATGACTAATTCAGTTCAGTCAGTTTCGTGGTATTGTGTCTGTATTACCAAACCTGAACCTGATCAAAGAGCCGCATGACCCTTGACCTTTCCCTGAGCCCGTGACCTCTGGATACAGGGCTGAGAGGAGAGTTTACAGCTGTGATGAAATGTGACGCTGACCCTCACTCTGAAACTAACGTCCGAGGAGAAAGGAAACACGTGCAGAAGTACCAAAGACACAACACAGGCTCAAGTTCAGTGTCACTACAAAGGTATTTAGAGTGGTATACAAGTAATGGTGAGTTTAAAAAGCAACTACAGTGAACCTCTGGTCAAGTTAATGTTATTAGAATCTGCATAAAAACTGGTATTTCAAAAACATTATTGAGGTAATTATCACAAAGGTCATGCTATCTTAGTGTCCTTAGGCAAGGCTCTTCATGAAATGTACCAATGTGATATATATAGAGCTGATAATACGTTTTTTGGGGGTTCGGGCGTCGAGCATAAGAGAAGACCATAAAGGTGGCTGTATGTTTACACAGTTTTTATATAAAGTAAGTCATATCTGTGGAAAATACATTTTGTTATAATGTTTAAAGAGCTTTGTAATATTTCAAAATGACTGTCATCAATATTAATATTTCATATTGATGACAATTATCTGTGGTCAGTCATACAAGCATCCCTAGTATGAATGTGGTATGACTGAGGAACATCCTCCTGTTACACGTCAGAGCTGCTACTTCCCTGGAGAGTTTTAAATCGCTGCTGTAAACGCACTTTTTTACATTGGCTTTTAACTCAAGTTGATTTTCTATCTGTGTTCTTAACCTTTTTTGATTGTGTTTACTTTTATTATTTTACTCATGTTACTTTCTGTTTTACAGGTAAGGTGACACACCTTACCTTACGTGTGTCCAAACACTGCGCTTTGTCTGGACGCACGTAGGACTATGTTAAACGTGAGTGGCATTCATTTGTTCAGAGCGCAGTCATGACTCGTGAGCACCTGCGATGTTGATAAATATCAGAAAGGTGGATGTATTGGTTCATTGATTCCGACATTTAAAGCCAAGGAACCAAAAGTTGGCACCAAACAAACATTAGTTTTTCAGTAGCAGTATCTACTGAACCTTTTCGGTCAGTTCCTCCTTGGAGCTGAGTTTCGGTACCCAGCCATACACAATACTAAGATCCAGTTACAGAAGAGGCAGCCGGAAATCCAAACCACTATCTCCAAACAGTGAATGCGGCGCCTTCTTTATTGAGCTGTGACTAGCATGTTATCAAACACCTTAGTATAATTTACTTCTAATCTAGTTTAGTTTAATCTGGGAGCCTGTGACACCAGATTATATTGGGTGCTTCACATAAATGAGTAAGAAATTAGCCAGTCTAGACACGGAGTGCAGCTCCAGGCCCAGAGACAGTGTACGAGTGTCCTGGGGCTGTAATGACTGTGCAGATAGAAGAGTGCTTTGTCAGTAGCCCTGGGTTTGGCTGCCACCTGCCCACCTCACTGCCAGCCCTGTCACTCAGAGGGGCATACCTGGGGCCCGGCGGCTCCGGTCACACTCCACCGGACCCCGATAAAGGCATGAAAGGAAAAGCGCATTCCTCCGCTCCAACACAAGGCATTCCTCAGGTGAGAGAGCTGGAGACAGGGCCCGGACGTGCAGCAAATCAGCAAGAGTGAGCCAAGAACTTTGATAGAAATTATTAAAGAGTTACAAGGGATGTAAGGATATCCAAATTTCTCAGTACGATATTTTCACAATATACATATCACGGTACGATATGTATTGCAATATTTTGTGGAGGCTAACAGAATTGTGAATGTTACTTTTTTCTCTTTAAATGCCTTGACAAGACTTTGATTCTGTCATAATCCAACTAATTAAGATTTTAAAGTGCTTAATAACTGATAATAATATAATAATTATCATTACTATATATTTTTTAATAATTATTTTTCATGTAGTCTGCACTGAAACGGAGCAAAGGATCATGGTCTCTGTTTTTTTCAGCTCATGCTACAACATAACAATGAATTTAAGCAAAAAAAAAACAACTTGTAATTTCGATATATTGTGATGGTACACAAAATTATAATGAGATTTTTGACAATACAATATTACGACATTTCGGTTATTGTTACATCCCTAGTGCCAGTGCTTATATCTGCATATAGTTGACACATACACATGGTTCTCATTGTTAGTATATGAACATGTTATGGCTCGTGTGAAAGCTCAGAACCCCCAGAATTCACTCACTGAGCTGCAGAGGCATTTTAAGTTTAAACCAACTGGATTTCCGCACTGAAACTGGCAACCCAAACAAGAGACTCACATGAGGCTCATTCTGCTTTCTGACTAGATAATCATCTTGAGAACCAAAATACCAACTTACAGCATAACCTTGCCGATCATGTTCAATGTTTATTTATTTATTTATTTATGTTTATTATTATCTTTAATTAAGAATAAATCAGCATTATAAATTGTTATCAGTAAAAGGTATAGTTGATTTGAATATGTTTACCTTGTATCTGGGGTCATATTCATAAAATTTTAAACTGAAATCTTACATACTGTATGGTTCAGCTGGAGTGAATGAATGGTCAAGATGTTTTTGCATATAAATAAAACTACACTTTGCACACTGTACATTCCTTGAAATAGTCTTGAATTCCTTGGTGTTTCGTAGAAAAGCATGGAAAGCATTAGGACACAGAGCCAGGGAGATCTGAGACCCTCTGCGCTGCTCTCACACGGGGAAATGCCAGAGGTCCAGATGAAAAGGCGTTATTTTTCAGAGCTGATGGACAGTCCAGAAGAGCAGGTGCCATCTTGTCTCCATGTGTGGACAGAAAGACGGGGTAAAAGTGGACGAAAGGGGCTCCCAGAGGAGTTGAGTTAAAGTTTGACAGCACGGAGACAGGTTCAGGTGTGAGAGAGAGGCACAGGGCAGAACTTCAGACAGACACGTAAAACACACTGGGCTATGGACCATGGGAATAAGAGTATGATGAATACCAAGGACTAGTGGTGTTAGTTGGTGATAATAAAATTTAAATGCAATTTTGATACTATAAGGAAAAGGCTCGGTACAGATAAAAAAAATAAAATAAAAATTAGAATAAATTTTCAGCATTAAAGGGCCCATATTACACTCTTTTCTGATCTATGTTATATGATTTCAAGTATGACCCTTTTAGATCCAAGTATTTACTTTTGAGGAACTTATTTGGTTAGGCAATAGGGCAATTCAAATTATTTCAAGAAATCCTAATAAGTAACCCTTTTTATTTTATTTTCATTGAGAGATTTTGAAATACTGAGGCACATTCATCCTTGAGAGGCCTTCCCTGAACCTGCAAAAATCCTTCATTTCCCCCTTTTTACAAGAATAATATTTAGACTTTTAGATCCTGATATTACCGTAACTCAACCTGGTCCAGTATTAGCCTAAACCTTTGGGAGGTAAACATGACGGGGCGTTTATGGTCCCGTTGTATCCTGCTCCACTATGGGGTCAGCTCGGGACACTGCCATTAAAAAGAAGAGGATTATGTCGTTTACGCCTCTGATGTGGGGTCAGTGAAGTAGCCAGCGGTAATTAAAGCTCCTCACACTTTATAGTTTCTGGTTATGGACGACCCGGTGACCTCAGGATGACCTCTCAAATTGAACGACACAAGGCAGTGTTAGTTCAGTAACACTAGGGGGCGTTGTTATGGTGGAGTATTATCGGGTAAGATTTTAACATGAAAACTAACACACAAGACAAAATAGTTTACCCAATTCCAGATTTGTGAATCGTAAACAAGCATACAATTAATGTTATACAGCATATATTAGGTTTTTTTGATGTTACCATTTTTCCGGAAAATTTTGAGAATGATTTTGATTTTCTAAGTATACCTGCAACATCTGTAATAACTTTAAGGTGCACTATGTCACTTCGAAGGTGGAGGCGCCGCTACTTGCTTGTCCATATAGATGTTATTTCTTTTCCTGGAATGTTCCACACTAGAGCATTAAACATACAGTATCTCCCTTGCATTTTTCAATTACAGCTGTTTTATTGCTCAAAAATACCTTTAAAACATGAATTGTTACCATGTGAAGGCTTGCTTCTCCATAGATCTGACCTTTAACCTGTCTCCATTGTGATTATCAAGTTTATTTCCATACTGTGGGATAATCGTGGCAAAACAGTAATATCTCCATAGAGACAAGCTGGTGGTGGACCCAATACCAGAAAAGTTACACAATGTACACAATGTACACAAAAACAAAAAAAACAAAAAAAAAACCCCGCATTGATAGATTTTGACATGTGGACAGAACAGGTAAAATTAAACATGCACTACGCAGCTTACATCATTGTTATTTAACATAACATTTAAATAAGTAAGGTAGAGACATAGACTGTATAATGAAGTGGACTAAGCGACTGTGACGTCACCCACAACGTTCGGCTCCACTCAAATGAAGCTCACGATGCTCTCGGTTACGGGAGTGAATTTGGAGCCAGGCTCCATATTATGAGTAGGATTTTATTTATGGACAAAATAGCAAAAAAAAAAAGGATCATGTAGAGAGAGTTTATATGAACATGTTTAATACAAACATTACAAACATTTTAAGACCAAAATGACGAGGATCACGGCGGCAGTTACAAAGAGAGGGGCCACATTCGAACTTCTTATTTGGAACGCGGTGGCTAGTGCGTTAGCTATGTCCATTGATATATACGGTCTATGATGTAGAGACGAACAAAAAACAAAATAATAAATTGTCTATCTGCATACTTTGGTTCCGGTCAGGGGTTATAGGCTGGAAGGTCCCTCGCCTGCTTATCTCCATGGCGATGTTATGGCTTTCCTTGAAACATTGTACAGAGACAAGTTTCAGTTACAGGTCTGATCTGTGGTGAGGTGAGTACGCTGACAGTCATAAGGCATGTTTTTAGAGGTATTCTTAAGCTATAAAAAACATTTTAAAAAATGTCATGCTATACTGTAGAGCATTCCAGGAAAAGCAATATAAGCTCCATTTTTTTTTTTTTTTCCAAATTTAAATATCACAATCACATTGGTTTTAGATTCTATTAGTCAGGAGGTCTGACCCTCCTGGAACCCTGGAACCCTGAGCTTTTCATGTGTGTAAGGTGTCTCCTACTTCCTCTTATGACTCATTACAGACTTGACATGAGCTGGTGGAAAACTGGGATAATTGGAGTTTCATGGCGATAATCAAACAGTAATGAACAAAGTCTCTTTATGATCGCTCTGCTGTGCTGTCCCTCACTATTCCTCTCACACAGGACTCTTAAGTACAGCATTACTACTACACAAACACACTGTCACTTTTATCCCACATATAAAAACACATTCTCTTCTGTTCAGGCCACATGTGTCACAGACTGGAGCTGACGCCATGTTTGTGGAGTAAAGTGATCAGACTTCTGAAGAGAAACTTATCCTGGAACTAACGTATGACATCAGGGGTCACCAGAGGTCAGGATGTCATTTTTCTGACATAAATAAAATGCAATTCAATGATCGGCTGTGCCTTGAATGTTCAGTGTAAAACAGTTTCTCCCAAGGTAATGGCCTGGTTGTGCTTAGCAGACTATTGTCTGTACAGTCCACATACTGTAGAACAGCTGTGTACTGTACATTGGCACAGACGTTATAATAAGCACCAGGCTGTAAAATGAAGGTCAGGCTGTTTTTATTCTTGCAAAGTGCCAAAGTTAAAAGACTCACTGAGACCTGGACTGTCATGTTTAAGGGTTCAAAAGCCTATAGTTATTCAATCAACAACTAAAAAGAATTCACAGGAATAAGTATTATATCATAAAGAAACACAAACTCAACACAGACAGTTGCCTGGTGAGCCAGCCCCTTATATTTTCTTTTTAAAAGCAGGAGGGTCTGGGACCAGACCCACTTTTTTACCTCAGATGTACAAGATACAGTTCCAGATCAAGGCTCTGTATAAAGTATGGTCAGTGCGGGGCAATGTCTTGGCCGGCCAGGCAATAGTTCCCACACTATAGCAGTTCTAAACCTAGACTAAAGTAGAGAGACCCCCAGCTCCCCCAGTACCAGCTAATCCTGTGGCAGTAAAAACATGTGATGTGGAGACGAGTTCTGATTGAAGCAATAATTTGTGTCAAATGGCATTCCCTCAAAGTTCAGCAACCATTAGAATCAATAAATAATCAAACAAGCAAAAAAAAAAAGAAAAATAATTGTACATCCTGTGCAGTATTTTTTTCCCTTCAGTCATTTGTCCACACACACAGAGGCCCTGTATAGCCACTGTGAAAGGTGAATGACAGAATGACTGCCTATCACCATGCAGCCTGTGGACTTGGCCTGGTGCCCTCAGCTCCTTTCACTAAACTCCACTGGACTTTGAAGTTTCATAGAGACATCAGCATTTACATCAGATACTATGGGCTCCATGTACTATTGACAGGGTTGGAAAGTAACCAATTATAAATACTCATGTTACAGTAATTGAGAAGTTTCTGGGGGTAACTGTACTTTTTAAATTGAACTGCATTACACTACATTTAAAATAATAGAGAAGTTATTGTGTACTGTACAGGTCCCTGATTGGCCAGGGCTCAGAGAAAATGATGCTGTTTACTAATGTTTGCTGTTTGCTAATTGTGTCAAAAGTAAATAGATACTTTGAGTATACTTTTACTTAAGTACAAATTTATCAGCAATCCTTATAGTTGTAATTCAGCACATTATTGGCCATATAACTCCACAGGCCTCTTTTCCAGTGAGAGGGTCTGAAAACCCAGTGGATGGCAGAGCTCAACTTTACACTGGAAAATCCTCATCTATTTATTTAGCAACAAAATATTAACACAAATCACCTCCTGTATTAATGCACTCAGTCATACCAGTGTACTGAAGTGAAGTAGTAAAAAATAAAAACGTACTACAAAAGTACTTTGTCTGATCTCAAATTATCTTTATCCTTTAGTATTATAACTTGAGTAAGCAAACAACAAAACAATAATAAGTCAGCCATCATTCAGGCCCTGTCTAAAGGCACAGTGTATTATTATTTGGATGTTCTATATTCAAAGTGAATCCTGTCATACCCTCAAAGTACCATATGAAATACTTGTGTGTATCGTAAATACTCCACGTACATCTGGAGCACAGACGCGCGCCTACATCTGCATCAGGTTAACTTTTACAACAGCTGCCTCCAGCGGCTCCATCCGGTACTACACCCAATATTCACAATTACAGCTCATTAGCATAGAGACTAACCGATGCTTTAGTTTAGTCGAAATGATTAATCAGTGTAATACAACGCAAACAATACGTTAACTGCTGCAAAATGTAATAATAATAATAATAATAATAATAATAATAATAATAATAATAATAAATTGAATACTTTTTTCGAATGTGCATTTGGTAAACTAAACATTCGTACCTCTTTGCTGACAGCTCCACGTGTCTTCGTTAGCGGAGGAAACGTCTGCGATATAAAGTCCAAAAAAATACAGAAATAACACCCTGAAGGAGATGCATTCACGGGACAGAGGCATGGCTCAAAAACATCAAGTCATGCACCAACTGTTAAATCAAATGCGCGCTTCTGAAAGTGTCATGGCTTTTACATCCCACATCTCACTTTTCATCGGACTTTCTGCACTGGAGTAAAGCTGCGTATTCCACTAGCACAGGAAGTTCCTGCCTTCTGCTTCAAAGTAAAATCAAACACTATTTTACTACTCTTTAAATGTAAAATGTTACTTTTACTTTCCTGTATCTCTAATTGTATCTGGTCTTTTACTGGAACTAAATAAATGAAATGACAATTTGAAGTCAAACTGTTGTAATTGTAAATATCTGCAGCTATATTTAAAGGAACTGTATGCAATATTTATATTTTATTTTTCATAAACTTAAAAAATAGGAGCATTTACTGATTATTGAATTATAATGCTGATTTATTCTTAATTACAAAAACATTGGACATGAATGCAAAGTTGTTTATAGTATGATTTGGTTTGGGGTGCTTAAAATGATTAGCAAAATGACAAATGGAAATCAGAATGAGCTTCACATGAGTCTTTCATTTGGGTTGCCAGTTTGAATGCAGAATTCCAGCTGGTTTAAAACTAAAAGGACTCTGTCTGAACTGATTCTGAGTCCTCACTACCTAAACCCCAGCACCTGCAGACAATCACATGCTAGTGCAGCCTCTGCAGCTCAGCGAGTGAATTCTGCAGGTGCTGACATGAGGTGTATGTTCTATATGTAACTTAAGGCACTGGCAACCCACGTTTAGTTGTGATTGTAATAACTTTTTTAAACAGTAAGTGCACAGACTACACACAGCTCCTTTAAATACTCACTCAAATGTCTTTATATGTCTTTCTATAACATTTTTTCCTCTATTACGATTTGAATACAGGTCCCATGATTTCCAATGACAAGAATCACATCATTTCATTTGCTTTTTTATTTCAAGGTACTTTGCTTCATACAAAATGTTTAATGTAGAAACAACAGCAGAATTCAAAGTCTGGCCAAGAAACAGATGTCAGGCAAACAAACATTTCACTGAATCCCAAGAAGACCCAAAATAAAGAGGCAGCGTGGGCCGCCCTTACAATACTGCTCTGGATATAAAGATGTTTTTTCAACAAACCCCACACTTGATATCAAATATTAAAAATCAACAACAAAAAAACACATGGTATCTAAAAGTACTAAGTCACCTACATGCACATACATCGTCAGAACATGCAGACATTTGTATTATCAGGAGAAATAGTCCAATGTACACCTCCAATGTTTAGCGGAAATGAAGAAATCTGATTGTTTTGAATTTGGTTAAAAAGTGGGCATATGCATTTAAATAGGCCAGATAAGGTTCTTGTATAAAACTCCCATTTGGTGTGGAGGGTAATGTTTTGCATGCAAATATATGTATAAAGTTGCTGTCACCCTAAATATTGTTTTCTGTTTACACTTTGTGCCTTTATGCATGTACTGTAAATCTGTTTCTTTCTTTCTTATTTTTATCTTCTTTTTTTGAATGCATTTTCTATAAAACATTTGGTCACACTCACACAGAAGCCTGAACTGGAGCAGTCCAGCGTGTAAAGCTACAGATGGATGGAGAAGTGTGTGAGTTGTTGTGTTGCATAGCCCCAAAATCTTCACAGGAAAGTGGCTGGACCCCTCAGTCACATACTATACAACGTCATTCTAATTTCATTTTGTGTTAGGTTTGAATTCATATGCATATATTCTGTAACTCTACACTATTAAGTACAATCGCCACACTGCCGAATCAATTTGGACAAAATAAAACACACATTCATACATACATATGAACATTTTAGTAAACAAAACTACTAAAACTAAATTACAATTTCACAAACCCCCTTGAAGTTGATGCGTCTCAAGAGGCTATCCAAATTAAATAAATACATGTAAAGATGGACAATGCAACTTTTTCTAACGGACCACCTATACTCGATCTCCATTATAGCTCTAGAATATTCCACAATATGGCATTAAAGGTGCATTGCGTAACTTTTCTGGTGAAGGGTCCGTCACCTTCTTGTCTCCATGGAGAAGTTATTGCTTTGCCTGGAATGTTCCATAGTATGACATTAAACACATCCATCTAGCATTTATTCATTACAGATGTTTCTATTGCTCAAAAATACAATAATTCTCTTTGTGGATAGGGTTGCCTCTCCACAGATCTGACCTGTAATGTAGCCTGTAGTTCTTCCCCACAGATTAGGTTTCATCTATACTGTGGAACATTCTAGACAAAGCAATAGCAGCAGGTGGCGGATCCTCCACTAGAAAAGTTTCGCAGTGCACCTTTATTCGTCTATCTCCATGGAGACAAGAGGCGACTCCACTCACAGTAAGAATGCAGGTATTTTTTGGCAAAAAGAAAAAGAAAAGCGTGTAAATTAATAAAGTCAAGATAGATCATTTCAGTGCAGTATTGTGGAACATTCCGGGCAAAGGAAACATCTTCATGGAGACAATCAAGTGGCAGACCCTCCATAAAGTTACATAGTACACCTTTAATCTTAATATATAGGTCTGCATAGGGTCTCAAGTGCTATACCATTTTCCAATTGCTCTGGCCAACACCATAATAACTGCGTATTGGGAGAGTCATTCAAAACGTTATTTATTTTATTAACAGCAACCCCATGTAGACTAATTCCACTACGGTTTAACATCAAATTGGCAATATACAATTTGGCATGTACAAATATCACTGTAATTGGGGTCTAGGGCTCACCACTCTTTACACTGGCCGCGTCTCATTTCTCTTTCCTCGCTTCCTTCTGCTTGATTCCTCTCCTCGATTCTGCAGGAAATAGGTGAGGAAGTCCCGCCCACAGAGGAGACAAAGCGAGGAGACGGGTATATATATACTGTAAACTCCTCACTGAGACCAATAAAGTGTGATTGTTTTATCTGATGTCCGCCTCATGAAGCCTCCCTCAGGTTTACCCCGTGTTACGCCTTCTGTGGTTCTCATTGGGACACATTTGATTGACAGCTGAAAAATGGAGCATCGAGGAGAGGAATCGAGGAGAAGGAAGCAAGGAAAGAGAAATGAGACGTGGTCATTACTTCTGGTATTGGCCACAGCGGAATAAAACCTACAGACATTGCTGCTTTGGAGGTGCTTTTTCTCCATTACTATGTAGCCCTTGTCATGGTCCACGTCTTGCTACCTCATGGACAGAAGATCCAGCTACTGTATTGGCTGGCGTACGTTATTGAAGTCTAACCTGGCCAGCATTCCTATAATCTATTTTTATTTTCCTGTTAAAGGTGCGCTATGTAACGTTTTGTTTGGGGGTCCGTCACCTGCTTGTTTCTATAGATATGTCATTGCTTTACTTCAAATGTTCCACAGTATGACTTTAAACAGCTCTACCTTACATTTATTCAGTTACAGGTGGTTTTATAGTTCAGAAAAACCTAGAAAAACAGGCGTTCTGACTGTGAGTGGGGCCTGGCCTGTAATTTGGTCTGGCTTGGTCTCCATGTTAAATGCCATACTGTGAAACTTTCCAAAGCAATAACATCACCATGGAGAAAAGCATCTGATGGGCCCTCCACTAGAAAAGTTACACAATGCAACTTTAAACAAGACTGATCGGTTCATGCCAACAGAGGTCACATGTTGCATGATAGAATTCCATTAATTTGGTCAAAGACATATTGTTTCTGTGGGAAGTGGTGAGAATTTCCTATTTCTACGTTTTTTTTTACACATCCAAAAATGGTTTACACACAAATGTTGCGTCAAAGGCTGTAGTAACCAATCAGCTTATGCTAACGTCACACAGGGCAGTCAGTGCAGATATTGGAATATTGTGATGGCGTTTCCATGACTTTCCTTAGACACTGAAAGATCAAAATAAGTTTCAAACTTAATTCAGATTTAGTGCAACATTATTAACACTTACAACACACTTATAAGCAACTTTTCAGGTGTTACTAGATTTCTAAGGGCCCATTTTAGTAATAACTTGCTGCTGTATGTAAGATTTTGATTTTAAATTCCATTTCAAACATGGCCTATCTGTGTCCCTTGATATGAGGAAAATGTGTTTAAAAACTGTGACACACCCAGATTGGGACGGTTGGTATAAATAAAATATTGAAAAGAGCATATAACATTGTCCACCCTTGACTTGTCTCGACTTGTGGGTCTGGGTATAATCAGTGGGACTACTATTGTTGCATTTTTTTGCCCTATGGTAATTTTCAAGCACAGTTTTCTGTATTTTAGCTAAACAAATCATAATATATTCCCCTCTTTACTGTTGGCAGGTGTCAAACGGGTCAAAAATAGGGACAGCTGGAACATTTCTTGTAAAAAACTGGGACAAATCACTAGTTTTGGACAAATTTGCTGGGACAGGGGACACAGGGCTCAAAACTGGGACTGCCCCAGGTAAATAGGGACGTCTGGTCACCCTAACAAAGTCATTTGTTGTGTAAATGTCCACAGTAAAGATTAGGTTCTGATATTGGAGCAGTTTATGCAGATTTCCTTTGGAATACAGGTGTTTGGCATGAACCGATAGAGACAAAACTATATTAGATAAGCATTTAACCAATCATAGGAGACAAAATGATGATTGCATAAGAGAGATACTGCCCCATTTTAAATCCTGAAAAGCTCAGGTGATTTCAAGGAAGACGGCTTGAAAAAAATCATTTATACCGACATATTTGTCTCATAGGCCAGGCTAGACTATGTTTGCGAGCTGTTAATCATTTGTTATTGTATTTTTGACTTTTTTTTTTGCAACACAATCCATATAAACCACAAATCGAACATTGATTATGAGTGTATGTATGCCTTCTGTAGTTCTCCAATGTTGAGTAGCTGCTAGACCAACCCGGTGTGTTCAAATTAGCCACACATTCGCAACATGATGGTACAAAAATAAGCGTCAAGTGGACCTATATCTGGAAAAGACATCCAACCATGACACAAATGCACACTGCTAACGCAAAAGGCTGATTCTGCGGACTCGGTTTAGCCTTTATAATCAGACACGCTGTTTAGTTCAAACATTAAAGGCAATACAAGAGGTCCACGGCGCCTTGACATCCTTTTTTTCCGCTGAAAGATACAAAAAAATTCTACACCATCTTTACATGCACGTTACTGTTGTTTATGTCAGTGGTTGATATAGTCAGAAGTAGAAGGCTAGCATTGCAGTTTGCACAATGTTGATTCTTGTTCCACCACAAAGAAAATAATTGTTCAAAAATAAAAATAAAAATAACTTTGAACTATAG
Organism: Taenioides sp. WSHXM2023; assembly: GCA_029959045.1. Lineage (NCBI taxonomy): Eukaryota > Metazoa > Chordata > Actinopteri > Gobiiformes > Gobiidae > Taenioides > Taenioides sp. WSHXM2023. The sequence continues at coordinate 8,160,273 of CM057089.1, forward strand.
GTCGTGCTATCATTCCAGTTATAAAGCGTTGTAATAGGTGCGTTGACTCTGCTTTAAGGCTTTCTATACAACTTGTTTTCCAGCAGAGCTACATACAGAACAAACCAAGTCAATGCATTAGAAAACAGTTGCATTTTCTTTATGTATATATATATTTTTTAATCTACAGTTTTTATCTAAAAGGAGAGGCACTTTGTCTTTAAACGTCGCAAAAAAGAAGTCTGTAAAAAACATTATAGACCTGAAAGGATGGTTAAGCAGTAAGACCCAAAATGGCGTACCAAAAACGTACACAATGAACAGTTAAGAAAACAGAATTAAAGTACATCTCACTACCATGCGGCGCGTCTGAAAAAGGGAATGTAACGAATAGGCAGCGTCATGGAATGGTAGACTCCCAAAATAAACGTCGCCCCCTAGAGGCTCTTTGTACAGTGTCTTTGAGGTTTTCGACAACAGGAACCAGACTTCCAAAGACCATAGTTTTAGGTGAAACGATCATACCGATGCCCAGTCTAAAAAAAGTTTGCTGTTTGTAGTTTGTAGTCAGCTCATATGAACTTGTTTATTAAAGGTGCATTGTGTAACTTTTAGGTTGGGAGTCCGTCACCTGCTTGTTTCTATGGATATGTTATGTTACTTTAATTACACAGCATATTTTATAAACTGTAACGTAACTGTAACAAATAAACAAACGCTCTACCAGTGCTGATTAAATAATAATAAAAAAAATAAAAAAAATAAAAAATGAAAATGGCATTCTGACCCGGGGTCGCCTCTCCGCAGATCTGACCTTTAACGTGGTCTGGTTTAGTCTCTATGATGATAAAAAGGTGTAACACCATACTGTGAAACATTCCAGACAAAGCAATAACATCTCCATGGAGAAAAGCATTTGACGGACCCTCCATCAGAAAAGTTACACACTGCAGCTTTAAGTCCCAATTGTTAGGTGGCCTTCTTTATGTGGTCTGTTTGTATTTACCCTGATGTGCCATTGTAGAAAGTCTGAACCTTGATAACATTGGTTTTGATGGGTATAATTGTATCATGAAGCGTAAAAAAAATAAAATACGTATTAAAAAAAATAGGTATAACCACATTTTGAGAAACATACAAAAAAATGAAGCCAGTTCCTTTTTATTATAAATTTGTTAGTAGGAAACCATTATTGGGTCTGGCTGGTTAGAATTTGTTGTCATGTATTATTTGAAGATTTGACTGAAAAAAATGTAATAAAAATTTTAGACCGTCCTTGCACAGTGATGTGTGTGCTCAGTTGTAAAATGATTCTGTTTGGATGGGCAGATTGTATTGGTGAAGCATTGGTATGGTGGTTTAATCTAAACCAGGAAGTCAAAGTAACTCCAGCATTAACTGTAAGACATCTCAAATTGGCAAAAGGTCCACTTTCCATCTGACACCTTTAAGACCAAAACATTTCTTACCCAAACCCACTTTCCTCCTCTAACCATGCACTCCCACTTAGGAATAAAGTACTTCATTTAACACACAGTGACAATGTAAACAACGAAAGCCTTCAAAGAAGATGATAAAACTCATCACAATTTCTCCAAAATGCATTAAAAAGGTTGCTTTAAAGCCATGCTAGCACCAGTCGTCCTCATCTGCCTCTTCGTAATACCTGGTCACCCGGGGGGCACCAGGGCTACTGCTGGGGCTGGTTCTGCCCCCAAAGCTGAGGTGGTACCCATTGGGCACCCCCAGTCTGTGCTGCGGGGAGGAGGGAGGAGGCAGGGCGGTCCGAGGAGACAGTCCCGCGTAAGGGAAGACATCCAGCTGCTCGCGGAGGCTGCTGTACGGGCTGACCTCCGCGTGACCCCCTCCCAGAAAGGGCTCCGAGCAGATCCTGGTGACGGGACAGGGGAAGTAGTGAGAGCCGCTGTGCCGGAGAGTGACGTGCTCAGACAGCCCTCGACTCAGGCTGGACACAAAGGGCACTGGGGAGGAGTTTGCAGTCTTGTAGGCCACCCCAGGGCGAGGGGTGAGGGGGGTCTGAGGGAGCTGCCGACGGCCACGAACAGGAGTGCTACAAGAGGAGCTAACCCCACCACTGCCCTGCGTGAAAAGTGGACAAGCATTTTTTGAGACGATGGCATAGCGACAAGGGGAGAAGGAGACAAGGAAGGACACCGAGATGGGATAATATGAGAATATGTGAGACAGGACGAGACGGGAGCGATGGAGGAAATCGGACACACAGAATGGTGAAAAGAGAAAGTAGAAAAAGAAGGGAAAGGCCATAAGAGGCAGCACCACAAGAAGACAGAGAAAGCATGCACAACTATATACAGCTACAATAAAGGCAACAACAAGGCAAGCTGCACATGTAATAACTATGCTTATACTGATCAAACTGTACAAAAAATAACTAAACAAGGTAGCTTTGGCAAAAATAGTACTAGTAGAGAAAGAACACCTTCTGGACACATTAAAGTTTAGTTTAATTGTTAGCTACCTACTAAGTGTACTCATTTTCAATTCATAAATGTGCATCTTCCTGGATAGTGCAATAAAATAGTGAAATATGCAAAACCAAATATACCCAGACCGGTTTATAAAATTTGTCTATATTCCTGACTGTAAAAAATTATAATGCTAATAAATGAATTTAATTGCTAAGATATGTACACTACCAGTCAAAGGTTTGGACACACATTCTCATTCAATATGTTTTTTTCTATATGTTTACTATGTTCTACATTTTGTATACATACAGAAGACTTCAGATATATGATGGAAGATATATGGAATTAGCTAGAAATTACATATTTTTTGACAAAGGATTTGAATTTACTTTTTGTCTTTGCAACTTAATTTCATACATCTTACTTCATATATTTGATGTCTTCTGTATCTAAAATGTAAAAAGTAGTAAACACATAGAAAAAAAAGGATTTGGTGTTATTATTATTAATTATCATTAAACCTTTATGCATAAACTTTAAGGTGCACTAAGTAACTTTTTGGTTGGGGGTCCGTCACCTGCTTGTTTCTTTGAATATGTCACTGCTCTGCCTGCAGTATTCCACAGTATGACATTAAACAGCTCTACATTACATTTATTCAATTACAGGTGGTTTTATGTCTCAAAAATATCTAAAAAAAAAAACAGCCATTCTGACTGTGAGCGGGGTTGTCTCTCCACAGATCTGACTTTTTACTTTGCCTGGTTTGGTCTCCATAAAGATAGAAAGGTTTAGCAATAACATCTCCATGGAGCATGCAAGCATTAGACGGGCCCTCTACCAGAAAAGTTACACAATGCACCTTTAAGTAGTCTATCCTAACTAACTCTAACTACTCAATATGACCCAGGATATTCAGGTTAGATCAACACTGAAAATATAAGTTTGTACAAACTACTAATAAAGAAATAAAGAAATAAACCCAATCTAAGCTTCCTGGTTCACATGTTTTCCGTGCAGAGGTCCCATCCCAGCAGTAGCCCCTCCGCCCTGGCGCACCTGCTTGTTGCTGGGGTCCTGGCCCTCACTGGGGGAGGCGGCACAGCTGGCAGACTTGGTGCTTGCGTGGCAGTGTTCCCGGCTGCAGTAGCGGTCGCAGGAGTAGTAGCGCTGTTTGTCCGCAGACGAGTGGTGGTGCCTCCGTTCGTGGGACCTGCCCCTGTCGTGAGGGCGCTCCCGGTGGGCAGGAGGCTCAGACCCGGGCTCTGCTAGGGCACCTGGGGGAGGGCAGAGTTGGCATGAATAGTGCTGTTTTTAGTTTCTTTGCTCTTTGTAAAACATATAGAAAATATATGTATGTTTTATTATTATGGTCACATTTTTATACAGCACTTTTCCACCTTCAAGGCACTCAAAGCGCTTTACATCAAGGAACCACTCACCCATTCACACACACATTCATACACAAGTGCACGCACACACTGGGAGCAACATGGGAAAGTGTCTTGCCCAAGAACACAACGACAGTATTCATCTATGGGAGCTGGAATCTGATTGACAAACACACTACCAACTGAGCTCCTGTCGCCCCATTATTATTGTTTTCATGAGACTTGTATTATGCAGTTTTGTGTTCAATATGTCAACATAGCAGATATAGCTGATTGGCAGAACAATAAAAGTTCACACAATGTAGTTCAATATTGGGATACATGTACTAACTATTTTAACTGTTTTGTGATGGGAAAAACCCAACCAGGGACAGGAGCTGAGAATTAGCACTCGCAATACACTTTATATAACTATGTATGACTGCATTGTTCCTGTTAAATAATTAAATACATTAAAATTAAATAAAAAATAAACCAAGTGCAAATGGCAAAGAAATCTAGAATATTTTATATAGAAATCTGTCTCATAGTTTCAAGAAATTTACACAAAATAAGTATTGGAAGTAGTGCTAAGTTCCAAAGAAGTTCCATCGTGAGGAATGAAACAAAACACAACTCCAGGTGTGTTTTTGACAAGGAAACTACACGATTAAAAGAAAGTCTTGGTCTGAAAATTATTTACCACAGCCGACTGGTCTTCATGCCTGCATAAATATAGACTTTATCACCACAGAGGTACTAAAGACCATTTGTTTTATAGAGGGCGTATGGGCCTATGGGGAAAGTGCAGTGCATTTGATCATCTGTTCTAAACACATGTTCCACATTGTCACTGTGTCATGCTAACATTTATTATGTTATGGTTTCACTTTATATTATTATTAAAATACCTTATAACACCAGGAATGGCCAAATCTGTGCACATACCACAGTTTCATCTCCCTGGTCTCCCTGACATTCCTCCACAGCTCAGCGCACAGACAGACAGCCCATAAATCTGCTGTGTCTGGGGCTTTTATCTGACTAACACAGAGCATGTGCCCTCAGCCAGAGAGCGTCCAAGTCTCTCATCACTGTCAACTTCATAAAACAAGAGGGAGCAATATGACAACAAACAATAATATCGTTTATCGTGATAAAAAATCAGAATCAGAATCAGAAAGCTTTTATTGCCATTGTCAGTGAACACAATTCACAGACTAGGAACTTGCTTTGGTGATGAGGTGCAACATAGAACACTGAATAATAATAATATAAAGTAGAGATATCACTATTAAAAAAAAAGATAATATAATAATAAAGTATCACTATTAAAAATAAAGTAAGCGCATGCAAAAGATTAAGATATATAATAAAAAAAAAAATAGTCAAGTATATACAGAGCATCAGAACAACAGTGCAAACTGACAGTGCAAAAGAGCAAGTGACGTGACATGACTTATTTAAGGTGACAGGTGTTATAAAGTGTCCATCTTAGTGCAGGCATTATAAAGTGTCCCTAGTACAGGTGTTATAAGTGTTCATAAAGTGTTTATGAGTCCAACAGCAGAGGGGAAGAAACTGTTCTTATGGCGAGAGGTTCTGGTCCGTATGGACCGTAGCCTTCTGCCAGAGGGAAGTGGCTCGAATAGTCCATGTCCAGGGTGAGAGGGGTCAGCTGCTATCCGGCCTGCTCGCCCCCGAGTCCTGGAGACGTACAGGTCCTGGAGAGATGGAAGGCTACAGCCGATCACCTTCTCAGCAGAGCGCACAATGCGCTGCAGTCTCTGTCTGTCCCTGGCAGTGGCCCCAGCGTACCACACAGTGATGGAGGAGGTGAGGATGGACTCAATGATGGCCGTGTAAAACTGCACCATCATCTGAGCAGGCAGCTTGGCTTTCCTCAGCTGCCGCAGGAAGTACATCCTCTGCTGGGCTTTCTTGATGAGGGAGCTGATGGTCGGCTCCCACTTGAGGTCGTGGGTGATGCAGGTGCCCAGGAAGCGGAAAGAATCCACAGTGGTGATGGGGGAGTCTGTCAGGGTGAGGAGAGGCAGGGGGGCTGTGACTTTCCTGAAGTCCACGATCATCTCCACTGTCTTCTGGGCGTTGAGCTCCAGGTTGTTGCTGCTGCACCAGGACACCAGCCGGTCCACCTCCCTCCTGTAGGCAGACTCATCGCCGTCCGAGATGAGCCCGATGAGGGTGGTGTCATCCGCAAACTTAACCAGTTTCACGGAGTCGTGGCTGGAGGTGCAGCGGTTGGTGTACAGGGAGAAGAGCAGGGGAGAAAGTACACAGCCCTGTGGAGATCCTGTGCTTATAGTCCGAGTGTCCGAGACATTCTTCCCCAGCCGCACGCACTGCCTCCGGTCCGTCAGGAAGTCAGTGATCCTCCTGCAGGTGGAGTCAGGCACGTTGAGCTGGGCGAGCTTGTCCTGGAGCAGAGCAGGGAGGATGGTGTTGAATGCAGAGCTGAAGTCCACAAACAGGATCCTGGCGTAGGTTCCCGGGGAGTCCAGATGCTGAAGGATGAAGTGGAGGGCCAGGTTGATGGCATCGTCTACAGACCGATTTGCTCTGTAGGCGAACTGCAGAGGGTCCAGGAGAGGGGAGGTGAAGGACTTGAGGTGAGGCAGAACCAGGCGCTCAAATGACTTCATGACTACAGACGTCAGTGCCACAGGCCTGTAGTCATTAAGTCCGGTGATCCTGGGCTTCTTGGGGACGGGAACAATGGTGGACAGCTTGAAGCAGGCTGGGACATGGCATAACTCCAGGGAGGTGTTAAAGATGTCCGTGAAGACAGGAGCCAGTGTCTCAGGGTGGAAGGAGAGACACCGTCCGGACCTGGGGCTTTCCGTGGGTTTTGCCTTTTAAAAGTCTTAGTCACATCCTGCTTGGAGAGTGTGAGGGCAGTGGGGGAGGAGGAGGGGTCTGAGGTGGGCTTGGCCGCAATGTCCATTGTAGTCAGTGGGGTGGGGGAGGGGTGTGAGACTTCAAATCTAGCGTAGTAGGTGTTAAGCCTTTCCGCTAGTTGTCGGTCATCCACAGCAGGGGGGGCTTTGGGCCTATAGTTTGTGATCTCCCTCAGACCTTTCCAGACAGAGACGGAGTCGTTGGACCAGAACTTCTCCTTCAGATGGTTATTGTATCTCGATTTAGCCTTCTCCACTTCCTTGCTAAATGAGTACTTGCTCTGTCTGTATGAGTGAGGGTCACCACTTCTATGCGCCTCCTCCTTCTCCTTCCTCAGCTGTCTCAGTCTGGGGGTGAACCAGGGTTTGTCGTTGTTAAAGTTCACCCTGGTGCAAGATGGAACAATACTGTCCTCACAGAACTGGATGTATGACGTCACTGTGTCCGTGTACTCATCCAGATTCTATGCGGAAGCCTTGAACATGCCCCAGTCTGTTGTGTCCAAGCATGTGCGAAGCTCCTCCACAGCCTCGCTGGTCCACCTTTTAGAAGTCCTCACAGTTGGTTTGGAGAGCTTCAGTTGTTGTTTGTATGTGGGGATGAGGTGAACCATGACGTGATCAGAAAAGCCTAAAGCAGCACGTGACACGCTCCGATAGGCCCCACTGACTGTTGTGTAACAATGATCCAGCATGTTCTGCTCTCTCGTTGGGCATTTAATAAACTGTTTGTACTTTGGCAGCTCCTGGCTCAGGTAGACAATAAACATTCGTGGGACATTTTTACATAATCTCCATGATGTTTTCTTCTAGATCATTATTGTTTTCACTTTCACTAACAAAGTATAACAGTTGTTTAAATATGGAACCTTTTGATAATATTCAAATTATCATTATTCATATCTATAACATTTTTAAACTGTCAGCAACTGGACACTGCAGTGTCCACCAGCATCTGACCAGAACTGAAGAAGCAGCTTGGATGAGCTGCGAAACGTATTCGACCAAATAAACTCTGTCCAGTTGACAAATTAAATTTCTCCTTTTGCTATGGATTCTACCTGGACGACTGAGGGATTCTACACACATGTCAGCAACTTTCATAATTATTGTGATATAAATGTTAGTCACAATTATTTCGGCCATGATAATCGTGACACCAAATTTCTATATTGTCCCATGCCTAGGTGGTAGGTGGTACTGTCTATTGTAATAGATTTTGGTACATCAGATAATTATTTGCTTGATTTCTCTCTGTATTATTTATACAGAGGGATATCAGTCTGGTCACCACTCCCTCTGTGTCTGAAGCAAGAACCAAACATGATCGTCCAATCAGATTTGCTTATTTCAGTGAAGTTTGAGCGAAAGAGCTCATTGGTCACATATGATTTAGTCTAGTGCTACACTCACTGACTCTGCAGAAATCCGCAATGTTTCTTGTGATTTATTTTTTTTTCAGTATTTGTTTTGATACAAATGGACACAATTATATTACATTATATTATACAGCACTTTTCCACCTTCAGGGCACTCAAAACACTTTACATCAAGGAACCATTCACCCATTCACACACACATTCATACACCAATGTACAACACTGGGGATAAGGTGTGTTAAGTGTCTTGCCCAAGGACACAACAGCACCATTCATCTATGGGAGCTTGAATCACACCACCGTCCTGTGGGTCAGAAGATCTGAGCGATCTACCAATGATGTTTTACGTCAAGAGTGGATTCGAACTGCCAACCTTTAGATCAATGGACAAACTACGTGTTTCTGATTACATAAATATGACCGGCCACTGTCCCAGTAAGACTTATATATTATTATTATTATTTTGAGCTCATAATTTCATATGTCCAAACAAGATAGTAGTGAATTCTGCATGAGGAATAAAGCACAAAATCATTACATTATGAAAAGAAATAATATTGTCAGTTGATAAGGAAACTGTTCTTGTACATGATAGACCATTAGTGATGGTTATATTTCTGTAGAAGTTTGGACCCACCCGCAGTAGTGGGAGGTTGTGACCCCACAGGAGTGTCTAAAGACCTCTGCCTCTTCTCTCTGTCTCTCTCCCTCTCTCTCTCCCTCTCTCGTCTGTGGTGGCAGTGGTGATGGTGGTGGCGGTGATGAGGTCTGGTCTCCTGGTTGGGCTTTTCCAGGGTGTAGTCCCTCAGATTGACCTCCTGGGGGCGCTGTGGGGTCACACTGGAGGCAGAGCGCCGCATGGGACTGGCATCTGGGACAGTCTGTAACAGGATGGACACAGTGCAAAGTGAGAACGAGAGAACAGGGAGACTTGTTAAAGAATCAAAAATTAGGTTCACCACATTTTCCCCCTTCTATTTCAATTTTATATTCATCATAAATACAAGAACTACAAGGTTAATTGCAATCAAATCAAAATCACAATTTCACACAATTAGCAAATCACAAAGACTGCAATTTCTGAAGCACAATAATTTCAAATAAACAAAACATCTTCTTCTGCATACAAAACAAACAAAATATTCTTATTCTGTATAAAAGAAACACTAACCCTTTATCTTAGATCTGTACAAAGATGTTCTGAAATGTGACTCTTGTTCAAGTTTGTCTTTTGTCTTTTTGTCAATTCTTTTGGAGGCGTTCAAAACAACACAACACAAACACAATAAAAATCGCATAATGCTTGTCAAAACTACAAGCAGGGGCGTTGGACTGGGGGGGTAAAAGGAACTGCTTACCCAGGGCCCAGTGCAGGGAGGGGCCCCTCACAAAATCTGTAATGTGCATTTTTCATTAGACAACATATAGTGCGGGCCCACCAAGATGATTTGTACCCAGGGCCCAGAATTTGGTGCTACAAGCCTGACCACAAGTATATATATGTTTTATCCCAAATGGTTCAGCCCAAATAAATAATATATAAATAAAAATAAGTCACTATGAAATTCGAGAATACATACAGTGAGGTGGTTTCCTGGAGAGAGGCGAGACTGACACCGCTGTTGAAAGAAAGCAAGAAGAAGACAAAAAAACATGCATTAAAATTAGTTAATCAACAAATCACATTTACTTCCCACTTCTTATCTCTTTTAAAACAAGAGCTACTGTATGTCAAATAAAGTCTTTATCCAGGATTCAGAACTGACAGAGAAAAGAAATAGAAAATGATGAAGCATTGTTGATAAAGACATTTTTAGTTTAGTTTTTTTTTTTTTTTTCCTACTTGGCACTGATATTTACACCTTTTTTTAAAACCTGAATTGTAGGAATGAACTGACCTGATGGTATCTGATATCGGCATTAATACTTAAAGGTGCATTGTGTATCTTTTCTGATGGAGGGTCCGTCAAATGTTTTTTCTCCATGGAGATGTTATTACTTTGTCTGGAATGTTTCATAGTATGGTATTAAACCTTTCTATCTTCATGGAGACCAAACCAGACCAAGTTACAGGTCAGATCTGTGGAGAGGCGACCCACTCACAGTCAGAATGCCTGTTTTTCTAGGTATTTTTGAGCAATAAAACTATAAAATTTAATAAATGTAAGGTAGAGCTGTTTAATGTCATACTGTGGAACATTCTAATCAGAGCAATGACATATCTGTAGAAACAAGCAGATGACAGTCTCTGATCCAGAAAAGTTACACAATGTACCTTTAAGTAGTATTTGTTTCGTAAGTATTTCAAGATATTTTGCTATACTTATCTTTTAAGTGTGTCAGCCAGTAATACCCCTATTTATTAATGTATTTTAACTGCTAAATGTGCTTTAAAGCTTCCGTCTGTAAGGTTTTTAGATTTTTGTCACAAGTAGATGGCAGATTTGATACTTGTTAATCTCCCTTCACCTGGCCTTTGTTCAGACTCACCTGTGCTCTCTGCTCTTCTTCAGGCCAAAGCTGGCACAATATCACACTGCAGTAATGTAGATAGCATCTAGTGGTGATATGTGAGAATACAACAGGGGGGGTCAGCCAGTCTAACTACAAATGGTAACTTTAGTTGCCCCTCGGGAATAAATAAAGTTATATTGATTGATATATCAACAGTCTTGAGATTAAAACCTAGAACTCCACCCATGGGTTTCACATTTTGAGGACTTTTCACCATTCAGAAGAAGTAATATTATTTCAGTAAATTGTTTTAAATTGTTAATTGCTATAGAAACTATCCTAATTTTCATCACTCTGAAACCCATGGCTATCCAGAGTGCCGGTAAAAAGCAACCCAACTTCACAGCACCTGATTTAATAGAATTGGCTGAGGGATTTCCTGCCCTGACTTCAAAGGGTTTAAGAGAATAAAACACTTTACTCAACGGGGGAACCACCATCTCCTCTTTCCTCCTGCAATACTTTCTCTAACTCTCTTCTGAACTAAACACATTATCACCTTTTCTTCTGTCTGTGAATCTCTATCCGGAAGAACATCCCTGGCCTCTATCATCTTTTGGGCTGGGGAAAAAAGACACCAGGAAAATAGCTGGCCGACTGCCACATCTATAATCAGATCACTGTAGCCTTCTCCCATGCACAGGATCAACAAATGCTTTTCCAATTTGGGCCGTGAAAGGAATGCACTTTAAATGTAGCGATCGATTAACTTAAACATCACTCAGGAAATGGGCAGAGTCTTATTATATTTCGGTGGCTCTTCTCTTCATTCATTCAGAGGTTTTCGGGACCTAACTGTATGCCAGGCTCAATGTGCTTTGTAATGCTGCGCAAGAAAAATGATAGATAGAATGATGGCTGGTTCGAATCTGCAGGGCTAAACGATAAATCAGGATAAGGAGAGGGTTTTCTCGATGTTTAAAGATGCATTGTGTAACTTTTCTGGTGGAGGGTCTGTCAAATGCTTTTAATGCTTTTAATAAATGTAAGGTAGAGCTGTTTAATGTCATACTGTGGAACATTCCAGGCAAACCAATGACATATCCATAGAAACAAGCAGGTGATGGACCCCCAACTAAAGTTACACAGTGCACATTCAAAATATGGTCTGCATTTGAAGTACCGTATTTTCCGGACTATAAGCCGCTACTTTTTTCTCACACTTTGAACCCTGCGGCTTATACACCGATGCGGCTCATATATGGACGGATTATTCGTCTATGAACACAGCGGATGCGCGCGCAGCTTGAGTGCAGAAAGCGCCGCTGTCTGTGCGGTGAACATGGGTTAGGGTTAGTTAGAACACTCGCTAGCGCTGTTGTCAGCACTAAAACAGTTTATCGCTGCGTGATAAAATAAGTTCTGCTGCTAAATGAACATTAGTGAGTGGGATACGTCTTAATGACCCGTATGTGTTAAATGCAGGTGAAGCGTAAATGACGAGACGAAACGTCTCAAACTTCAGTAGCGGGACATCCGCTCATACATGATCGATACAACTAACCCCGACCCCCGGAGAGCCTGAAATCCTGTTGAAATCCTACAAGACACTGACATGATCCCAGACACTGACATGATACAAGACACTGACACAACTTTTTGCACTATACTGTCCCCTGACTGTGAGCTTCTGTCACAAGTGAATTTCTCCTCTGTGAGATCAATAAAGTCTTATCTTATCTTATCTTATCTTATGATCCCAGACAGGACAGCGGCTCTTTCTGCTCGAGACATGCGCAGTAGAGCGCCAGAGCGACTCTCGTGCGTGACGAACTGACTCAATGCAAAAAGACGACAAAAGCTTTCAGAGGCAATACAAGCAGATGCTCGGAACTTGAAAACTTCTTGAGGACGTGGACACCTGCGGCTTATAGACAGGTGCGGCCTATATATGTACAAAAATAAAATTCTTTGAAAATTTAGGTGATGCGGCTTATATTCAGGTGCGCTCAATAGTCCGGAAAATACGGTATATATAAACTACACGTCTGTTTCCAATGAGACATTTAGGCGTTGGAGCTCCCTCTGCTGTCAGCAACAGGAATGAACAATGACAAAGTAAACAAATGAAGTTTTTATCCCCTGTGAATACTATGCTAATACAGCCAGGTGTTGGTTGTGAACACAATTTGACCATAGAATGAGTCTGGTAATGGTTTATGGGGATAAAACTGCAGGAGAAGTCCAGAGTTTTATCTGTGACGCAACTAATCGAGCAAAATGTGAACGAAACATTTTTTAGGTGCTCAAAGAAGACAACTTTGGATTAATGGATTAATGAAACAACTGTGAAAGGAACAAAACACAGCTCCAGGTATGTTTTTGATGAGGGGACAACAGTATAATATGGTTAAAAGCTCCAAAAAGTCAATTTTGCATTATATGCTTTCTTTAAAGACGCACTATGTAACTTTTTAGTTCAGAGTCTGTCACCTGTTTGTTTCTATGGATGTGTCATTGGTCTGCCTGGAATGGAACCTTACAATTACTAAATTACAGGTGGTTTTATAGCTCAAAAATACCTAGAAAAACAGACACTGACTGTTAGCTGGGTCGCCTCTTCACAGATCTGACCTGTAACTTGGTCTGGTTTGGTCTCCATGAAGATACAAAGGTTTAATGCCATACTGTGACGCATTCAGGCAAAGCAATAACATCTCTATGGAGAAAAGCTTTTGACAACCCTCCACTAGAAAAGTCGCACAATGCCTTTAAAAGTGAGGGCTAAAAGTTATTACATAGATACAGTAAGTATTTCCCGTTATTTTGATTCCATAGACACAAGCAAATTGAAATGGATCAGATGTCTAAACCTGTTCTTATCAATGCATGGAATATTAAGTCATTAATTATTCATTGTCTCCATTCAAAAATAGCACAGACTGAAAACATAAAAGGCTGTAGGGTAGAGAGCAGCATCGTAGAAACTGGATGACCCTTTTAAGTTAAGTTAAGTTAAGTTAGTTTAGTTAGTTAATGTCAATATATTTTCTCTGCACTTGTGGGTAAAACTGATAAACCATTTTCAACTTCACAAAACCAACAAAGGGCCGCTGTATTGTCAGTATTTTTTGAGATATATTAGGCTATTGTCCTTGTTGCCTATGCTAGCATATGTTAAACTAAAAGCTACAAACAGAACTATTTTCTTGACCCGGACCTCTGCGCTGAGTCGAGGCATAGAGGCGGCTCTGCCCTGGTTCTCCAGACCTGACCCTGGGACCGGTAAAGTACTGCTGGCACTGGTCTCCATCTTCGTCATCTCCACCGACTCCTGCAAATCAAATACAGCAGTTTTACAAAAGTCAAATCAGAAACAGTGGGTAGAGCGGACACAAGGCAGTCTACCATCTGTTCGTCTCATGGATCTATTATAGGCTTGTATCCATGGAGATACAGTATGACATTAAAGTTATCTATCCCACCATTCATTACTCTGAGTTACAGGTGAGATCTGTGGAGGTGGGCCCACTCACAGTAAGAATGTGTTTTACAAGGCATTTTTAAGCAATTAAAAACAGTTGTAATTGGATAAACGCAAGATGGTTTACGCTGTGGAACATTCCATGCAATGCCATCTCCATGCCGACAAGTGGGTGGTGGACTCTCCATCAGAAAAGTTACATAATGCAACTTTAATGTGTTGCATTCCAACATTAGCCAATAAATATGAGCTTAATACTACATAGAACACCAAGGCTCCCAAAAACCAAACGAACAACAACAGCTCATACACTTGTGTATGGAACTTGCACACAAAGAGGAGGGTAGTCAACAAGAAGTGCCAAATAAGACTAAAAAATAAGTAAAATTATATGCCAAAACGACCCAAGTTATTTGAGTAAATGTAATATTTTAATTTGTGCATATTTTAAATGTCCCATATTACACAAAATGGACTCTTGTGAGCTTTAAGCCACGTTATAACACTGTTACCTCCCCCAAAACATACCTGGAGTTTTGTTTCATTCACACATGTTTGAGTAATCCTGCGTTATTAGTCTGTCTACATCTCCAAAGCTCAAAATTCTCTGTTCAACTTTGTGATGTCATGAAACGGTAGTTTTCAAGTTAACACCTACCTTTTACCTTTTGTTCAGTAGAGATTGCCAATTCCAGGACCGATATTATCCAAATAATTCTAGTGAAGGTGCATGGAGTTTAAAACATAGTGAAGCACATCACAAGGTAGAACAGAATGTTTTCAGTTTAAGAAAAGAAGTCAGCCTAAATATGCAGGGTTTGTGTGTTATATGTATGAATGAAACAAAACACTCAGGTATGTTTTTGATGAGGAAACAACATTATAACAAATCCTGGACAATAGCGTAATATGGGCCCTTTAATATTTTGTTTAAAAAATGTTAGATAAAATGCTAGATAAATGTTAGATTTTAGATTCTGCTTCTGTACGTAGTATGGTGTACCTGAACAGCATTGTCCGGTGTATCCTCTGAATGGTCCCGGGACAGTGGTCTTTTGGTCTTGATTCGGGGCGGGTCCTTCTGCTTCTCTGCCACCCACGAGGAAGAAGCCTTGATGCTGTGGTCAGTCGATCTGTTGTATTAGTAATTACATTGACAATAAATACATTTAGGAATTTGGATGTGCATAGGTTCAAAATTGCACAAATTTGACTCATGTGAGCTTTAAACCATGTTATAATGTTGTTACCTCATCAAGAACATGTCTGGAGCTGTGAATGAAACAAAACACAACTCCAGGTCTGTTTGTGATGGAAAAAACAACTTCATAACATAAATCAGAAAATAGCGTAATATGGGCACTTTAATCTTGGCTATAAAAGTTCAACGTTAGATTTCTAGATATACCTTGAAGTAGTATAAAGTATTCATTCAGTCCCCTCTGAAGTAAGTTACTTTTTTGGCTGTCATTTTGTGCTGCTAGCCTTTCGGGCCAAAACAAATCACACAGCCATTCACACAAGCAAGGGAGTGTCTTGCCCAAGGACATAACAGCAGCAGGCAGCAACAGTAGAGTTTAATCAACAGCTAATATTGGGTTAGTGGGGAAAGATTTCTACCCACTGAGAGTAAAACAAAGCCTAAATTTCAGTATTTTAGTACTTTAAAGGTGCATTATGTAACTTTTCTGGTGGAGGGTCCATCACCTGCTTGTTTCTATGGATATGTTTTTGCTTTGCCTGGAATGTTCCACAGTATGACATTAAACAGCTGTACTTTACATTTATTCAATTAGAGGTGTTTTTATAGCTCAAAAATATGTAGAAAAACAGGCACTGTGACCGTGAGCAGGGTTGCCTCTCCACAGATCTGACCTGTAACTTGGTTTGGTTTGGTCTCCATGAAGACAGAAAGGTTTAATGCCATACTGTGAAACATTCAAGACAAAGCAATAACATCTTCATGGAGAAAAGCATTTGATGTACACTCCACCAGAAGAGTTACACAATGCACCTTTAAAAACCCATTTTGAATTTATTTCTCCTAAGAAATACAAATTCTGTTAAGTGATAAAGAAAATTTAAGATACTGTAATACTAATTATTTATTGAGAAAACGAAACCATTTTTATATTTGATCTATCCAAAAAGATTCATATCTGGATTCAAACTGGACATTTGTAATAGTCTCAACATTGCTGGATCACTTCCAGGCAGAATCGATTTATGACACAGAAGCAAAATTAAAAAGTGAATTATGAAAAATGTTCAGCTTACAATGCCACAGAGTCACAAAGTAGTAATTACATTGGCATAAAAATATAAAAGTCCACCTTATACTATACTACCAGACCTGTACTTCAACATGAAGTACAAGCCAAGTAAAAATGTTCCATGTCCAAACAGCCCCCACAGTGGAGTCTTGTCTTTTTATTCCACTTTTACTCTCTGGCTTTTAACACCGTGTGAGTTGTGTAGTCCTCTGTGTCTTTTATTTAATTTTAGCTTTAGCTTTATGACTTACTGTCTTTTATTGAATTAATTTGTATTTGTCTGTTATCTGCAGCACTTTGGTTTTATGTTTATAAAATGTGCTTTATAAATTGAAGATTGAAAATAAAGTCTTTGGTCTGGTACACATCTGACTATGAATGTCTACAGTAAACTAGGGTTGTCAAAAATATCGAAAATCAACATTATATATACTCATTTCACAAAGGACAATAATGAACGTTTCCTGAATAGTTTTAGAATGATCTTGAGTTGTATCAGAACAAGTATAAGAGCACATAGACTAGTATACACCCACTCAGTGTCATATCAGAAACGGTATTGAGTATCAAGTCTATTTCTTATCAAGTTTGAAATTTCAGTATCACGATAACACTATGAATGAACATGCCCCCCCCTTGTCTTCTTGTTATATAGAAACTTTGTTATATAAGAAGAAAACACAAAGGCCATGTCTACATTCTCTTTCCTCGCTTCCTTCTCCTTGATTCCTCTCCTCGATCCTCCATTTTAAGTAGTGTCCCAAAGAAAACCATGGAAAGAAGGAGTAAACATGAGGGAGACTTCAGGAGCAGACATCAGAGAAAATAATCAAACTTTATTGGTTTCAGTGAGGAGTTTATATCCTCTCTCCTGCCTGTGTCTCCTCTGCGGGCACGACTTTCTCACCTATTTCCTGCAGAATCGAGGAGAGGAGGAGAAGAAATCAAGGCGAAGGAAGCGAGGAAAGAGAACTGAGACACGGCCAAAGTTTCTATACTCCTACCTCCCTTCTCTCCTTTCAAACTTACAGCGTTCCTCCGTTGTTGAGCGAGTTGGCGTTGGCTCTGCTCTTGTGCTGGGCCTTGGACTTGTTGTGAGGCTGGAGCATGCTGGGAGGCTCTGTGCTCCTAAACATCACGGGCAGGTCTTTAGCAGGCAACTCCTGCATGTGAGGCAGAGGCAGCAATGGCTTAAACAGAGCCCCGAGCTTGCACTGTGGAGGAGAGACGGATGGCCACATGCTCAAGGAGTCCAGAGGCAGCAGGCAGAATATTGTACCACCCAAACCGAACAGCAGAGGGCGGCGCCACTGTGTCAGACTTGGGCCAGAATATTCATCAAGTTGCAATCATGCTTGAGACAGTGCATTGGGTTGTGTGTCTAATGTGGTGTGAAATGCATGCAGCTTCAAATATGCAAAGCTGTGATCTATAATCAGCAAGTGTAATATTTGGCATCTCTATAACTGATCTGATAACCCTGTGTCCTGTCAATCATCATGTCATCTTTACACTGTTTCCTTATGACCTCTTGTATATAGCTGACATATGTTTTTATTACTTAATATGACTTTATTTCTATATTTTATTTATTTTTACTTGTAGATATTTGACACCAGTCTCTTGCTATTTTTGCTACTATTTAGAATGTATTATTAACATTTATATTTTTACGCTTTGTTATTATAATATATCGGGATGTGTGAGCTACTGTGCACAAATAATTTCCTTTGTGGATCAATAAAGTTTGACTAAGTCTAAAAAGAAAGAAAAAAAAAAAAGTATGGCAGTATAGTTATGCAGCACTACCACATGATCTTTAGAGAGCTTTGTTGTTTCATGTTTGTTTTAGGTGTTGTTTTACGTTTTTATGTCTTGATTTCATGTTTATTATTGTATTTTGTTTAATGTTATATTCTATTGTCTTTAATTAAAAATAATAATAATAAGTAAAAGTAGTAGAGTACTGTATTTAAGGATACACTTTAGTAAATTGGTCCTAATATGAGCCCTTTAACACTGAGTTTACAGAGTTGTAATCCTGCCCTTGAGCTTGTCCATAAGATCGTCTGTAGTGTAGAGTTCATGCAGCTTCAAGTATGTAAAGCTGTGAATAAAATCAAGTCAGATCACCTGCCAATGTGTAGTGTCTTTTCTTTTGACTTCTAACATGTACAGTTATAAATATTTAAACATTTTGCACAGAAAAGTGGATGTAAGAGTTTGCAAGTTTCACCAAGGATCTTTACATACTGTATAACATCACTGAGACACAAATGTATAAAAATAACCCCAAAAACTAAATATGACTCCTCAATAATAGAACCAATAATAGTTCTGGAGACAGTTTGTCATTACTTTCCGTGGTTGAAAGCTCTCATTTGTGTGGTTTTGTGTGCTCAGCTCTGAGAGACTGCACAGTAATTATACAATCTGTAATTTGTGATTCATTCATTAAATCATTTTCTATAATTATTACAATTTAATGGTGCACTGTGTGGTGGGAGTTATGCCACCAGCTTGTCTCTATGGAAATATTATGGCCTGGAATGTTCCACTGTAAAGCATTTATACTTATCTATCGCCATTGAAATTAGCAGGTGACACCTCCAGGGTAAGTTAAAGGTTCATTGTGTAACTTTCTGGTCGAAGGTTCGGAGATGTTATTGCTTTATTTCACAGTATGGCATTAAACCTTTCTATCATCATGGAAACCAAACCAGTTCAAGTTACAGGTCAGATCTGTGGAGTGGCAACCCCGCTCGCAGTCAGCTTTTTCTTGGTATTTTTGAGCAATAAAACCACCTGTAATTGAATAAATATAAAGTAGACCTGTTTAATGTCATACTGTGGAACATTCCAGGCAGAGCAATGACCATATGTGTCCATAGAAACAAGCAGGTGACGGACCCCCAACCAAAAAGCTACACAGTGCATGTTTAAAGGTCAAATACGCAGTTGAGATATAAAATACACGTGATTGCGTAAATGCAAGATGGGATAAGTCTAAAACCCTACTGAGGAACATTCTCAGCAAAAACAGTAAAATCTCCATAGTGACAAACCAGCGCTGCCCCCCCATTAGAAAAGTTACATAGTGCATCTTTAATCTCATTTTTGCAAATCATTACAAACCAAATCTTGTCTCTAGCAATAAACTCCTCATGCAAAGTGGATGACAACAAGAGCAGATTGTCAGCTAAAATAATATAACCCACAAGCCATTATCATTATAAACATTTGCTAACAGTGATATTGATACTTTGCAGCTGATGTCATCAACATTTCCTGGGGGTGTGATGCTAACTGTACGCACTGCTCTGTCTGAGGCTTTGTTAGGCTTTATTCTGAGCTTTGTTTAAACACAATCTGACCATAAAGAACTGACTTAGCCGGAGCTACAACAGGTGAGCTGATTTGTGCAGTTAAACAAGTCCCTCTCAAATAACAATAACATAACAACAGCACCCAGGACCATGAAAGCTCGTATGGATCACAGGCTCCTGAAAGTCTGTACTTTAAATCCATTTTGTATTTTTTTTCTTGAGATTTCTTAAAACAGTGTTTGCTCGTGTGTGCCTTCTGTCACCATGGTAACTGCTATAAACATTCCACTATAGAGATGCATGTAGAACACCCCCAGCGTGATGTCACTGCAATGTATCAATATGCTCTGATCTCGGGTTGTGCAGGCATTTTGTGTTGTAGCCATGCATACTGGATCTAGCATCATCTGTTATGCTTAAAGGTCCTATATTACGCAAAACTGACTCTTGTGAGCCATGTTAGAATGTTGTTACCTCATCAAAAACAGACCTGGAGTTGTGTTTTGTTTCATTCACACATGTTTGAGTAATCCTTTACTATTAGTCTGTCTACAGCTCCAAAGCTCAGAATGCTTTGTTCCACCTTGTGATGTCATAACACAGTAGTTTTCAAATTAACAGCTACCTTTTACCTTTCATTCAGTAGAGATTAGAAACTACAGGGCTGAAATTATCCAAATGATTGTACTGAAGGTCTATGGAAATTAAAAACTCAGTGGAGCACTTCCTGTATTGCCACATGACATCACAAGGTGAAACAGGTGTTTTCCGTTTGAGCAAATAACTCATTCTAAATATGCAGGATTTGTGTGTTAAACATGTGCGAATGAAACAAAACAAAACAACTCCAGGTGTGTTTGTGATGAGGAAACAAGATTGTAACATAGATCAGAAAATAGCGTAATATGGGCCCTTTAAGTTTATATTTCAAATGAACAGGCAGGAGAAGTAGTCATGTGATCGCGATGTGGTACCTGGGATCCCGGACCACTGTCGTCCTTTGAATGCAGATGCCTCCTCATGCGGTTTTGCTTGTAGTAGTCGAAAATCATCAAGGCTGCGTACACCTTCCCCACAGTTAGTTCATTTGCTAAAAGGGAAAATACAACAAACATGAGTGAAAGATGTAGATGTAACACTGAACTGACATCGAGAATGCTGCAAAATTACAAGGGAAGGGAATATGCTGAGTCATTGGTCTCTCCCTTTTTATTTCTATTAGTGCACCAGTGCTTTAGTTAGAGAAATTACCTGTTATTAGTACTACATTAATTACAAGAATGGTTTACTGCAAGCAATCAATGTGAAAAAAAAAGAGAAAAAATTGAAAATATATCTGTAGGGAGATAAATAGTTAGAGGGAGCACATTTTGCCAATAGAGGGCAGTATAAGCAAAGAACTAGTGCCTGAAGTCTTTATGGAGGAATTAAAATACAGAGTTGCTTACAGTGTTAGAAAATAACTAAACCTGGACTAGACCAGAACTAAACCAGGACTAGAACAGGACCAACCCAAGTCCAGATTAGTAAGGATTGGTTTACTAGTATTAGTTGAAATTTGCACATGCATTTGAAGGGAACCAGATTCAGATTAATTTATCATATATAGTAAAAAAACATATTAAAAACTCCAGAGAGGTAAAATTATCCTTCTTATGTGTCAAATAAACTACAAATAGGTAAAAATGAAAGAAAAGAAGAAGAAAAAAGTCAAATTAAAATTGCAATTTGAGTTGGTGCGACTATCAAATGGTAAAGGCTGTAATTATTTTGGCAATAAAATGTCCTCTGCAAAAAAAAGAGAACAAAATATCCTGTCTTTTATAGAAAAATCTTGCTGCACCTGTAGTTTAGGTGTTTTGAAATACAGGGGATTCTTGTATTATTATTTCAGTCTTCTCTAAAATTCAACACTCCTGGAGTTGTTTGTGACAAGCACTCTGAACAGAACCCTAATTTTAAAACATTGCAAATGGTCCAGTGAGGGTCATTTGGTTTGCCTATAACTCATATTGAATAAATATTGCAAATGTAATCACAATTGCAATAGGTATCCCCAACATCATACAAAAGGTCAAATATTTGAAAAAGAAACCCCATATTTAGTGACTGAAAGCACATACGTTTATGTGGTGTAACCAGGAGGTCCATGGTCTTCTGTGAAAGGCTGGGCCAGACCGTGGACAGCTCCTTCTTGAGCTCAGCATCACTCAGGCGCTGGGCCACCATACCTGCACAAGCCACAGACATAAGCCACAAACACACAGCTCATCAAACATTTACTGCACACAAACAGCACATCAACAAGCACTGGACCAGATCTGCTAAAACGGGACATACGCTGGCTCTTTCACACTTTTTTACTCAGAACATGCTTTTTCCTAATTGTTCACTTTCATTGTAAAGGTGCACTATGTAACCTTTCTTTCTCCTCTAATGACACTTTGGAGACAGCACCGAGCCAAGTTACTAGTCAGATCTATGGAGAGGTGACCACACTCACAGTAAAAATGCAGTGTCAGCTCCTCCAGCCCCTTTCAGCTGTCGAATCATATAAACCTAAAAGGCCTTTCTATGATCTGAATGGTCACTACCTCAACCCCATCACCTGCAATCATGAGTCAGTGCTAGTGCAGCCTCTGCAGCTCAGGGAGGGGATTCTGGAGTTTCTGAGCTTTCACATGTCCATATACAGAGAATGAGATAAACACATGTGTCCTTAATTATGCACTTGCAGTTCAGATTGTAGTTCCTTTTTTAATCCAGTAAAACTGAAGGCCACATACCTTAAAACAGTTAGGAGTAAAAATAAACTCAAGGTTATGTTTGTTAGAGCCAAATAATAATGACACACCTTGGTTAAAAGCTACAAAAGTAAAGCTGGAATAATACGTCTCCTTTAAATGTGGGTACAAAAAAGAATCCCTTATTAAAAGTGCAGATTGAGGCAGTGAAGCACAGAGTTTGTGTTTAATGAGTCCAAATGGGAGGAGGATTCACTCCTGAGGACAAATCCACAGCATTCGGATCAAGAACACAGCTGCTCCTGGGCACGGGCCAGGGCAGGGGGACAGAGGGGAGACAGGAGGGGGTTACTGAGGGGAATATTTGAATCCACTGTTCCCAAATTTTTTCTCCAAGTATTTTGCTTTTGGATACGTTGGCACCCCCTAAAATATTGTAGAACAGTAATGATTATAAAATTATAGTATGAGCAACGATCTAGTTTGGACCCCTGGAGACCCCCTTAATCTTTGGGGAGCTAAATTTGGGTCCTCAGGCTGGGAATTAATGATTTATTCTGTTCACCATGGTTTTAGTGTTTTGTTTCTGTTATTTCTGTTTATTTGTTTTAAGGAACTAAATGTAGCTTGTGTTTTGAAAGAAGATACTACAACAAACCTGCACATCTGATTTCTTATATACAGATCCTTTAAAGGTCCACTGTGTAACTTTTTTGGTAGAGGGTCCGCCACGTGTCCGACTCCACATAGATGTTTTTGTTTTTCCTAGAATGTTCTACAGTATGGCATTTAATTTAACTATCTCCATGGAAACAAGCAGGCCACTTGTAATGGAATAAGTGTAAGATAGAGCTGTTTAATGTCATACTGTGGAACATTCCAGGCAGAGCAGTGACATATCCATAGAAACAAGCGGGTGACGGACCCCCAACTAAAAAGTTACATAGTGCACCTTAAAGTTTATACATAAAGGTCCACCACTTTCATTATATAAAAAGGATTATGTACAGAATGTTACGTTGGCTAGAATGAACTCCCGCCTTAAACAATAAAGCTAAAAGTAGCCGTGGAGGCAGTGAACCCTGGGAGGCTGTGTCAGCAGAAGGGGCTGTAGCCTTGTGGGAGGCAGATCAATTCTCATAAACATAAACATTGAGCTGTGCTGCTATGGCTTTATCTATACACATTTCTGTGAACTGAGGGCTTAACCTATCTGATGTTTAATAGCTGAATTTAAGGAGGGTGTGCCCAACTTTTTCATGTAAATAAACTAACGTTTGTTTGTTTGTTTGTGAGCAATCTGCATCTTATTATAAAGCAATTTACTGTCAGTGACTCAGGAAGTAAATCTGGTGTGCTGTTATAATTAGCTAGTTGTTGTTAGGGTTACCATGGCGGCAAAACTCTGCTCTGGCCTCTGCAAGGTAGAACAGTTTTCCAACAGTCATATGACCACGGAATTTTAATTCTGTATTTTAACAACTATTGTCTCTATTCAATTGTCTTAATTTGGCCCCTCCAACCACCATACACCACTTTCATATTTGGCAATACGTGAAAAGTGTCTTGCCTAAGGATACAAAGACAGAACTTGGTCTGAGCGGGAACTGATCCCCCCGATCTAACCACTGAACCGCTGTTGGATTCTAGGAATAACATAAGCAAGGCCTATAAAAGGTCCTAGAGTATTCATTTATTGAAGTATGTTATCATATTAATTATATCAAAAATATGCCAGAGTTGTATTCTGTTTCATATTTAGGTAGATTTAAGTACTTTAAGTCAAAATACTAACTCTGTAACTGCTCCTCTGTGTTTTTAAAGTCCATACAATGTCACCTGACCTTTATACAACACAGCTAACCAACTTTAGTGCTATCAACTCTAATTTTGAGATTTTTCAATAATAATATGGTACTACTTAGATGCCTTTTGTATATGGTTTTATTAAGTTATTCACAGTAAAATCAGACTGGGAGTGAGTTATTTTGGCAAACCATACAATGTCCACCATTCAATCCAGGCCCATCAACCCAACAGAACCCTTTGTCCTCCCGTCTACCGCCCTGATTCAACCCCAAGAAGCCGAGATTATACATAGATATTTCCGTTCTTATTTCCTATAACTGAATGTTGTAGGCTTTTCCCACCTGATGCGAGCTTGATTTCCAGTGCGGTGCGGATAAGAGCCATCAGCGTTGACGTGAAGTGGACTGTGTTGTCATCGGCGATAGGCATGTTCATTTTTACCAGACGCTAAAAACACAAAATTAAAGAGAGATATAGGGGGAAAAAGAGAATTTGAATGGTAGCTGGACATTAACATCTTAACCACAACACCGAAGGTCACCCGGAGAAGACAATTTGTGTGCCATATGTCTCGTAGTCTATATGTATTAAATTCCAAGAAAAAATACATGAAAAGTAAAAAAAGAAAGCTAAAATTTGACATATGTAGATTATACTATAAGCTTATCAAGCACACAAAAAGCCTTCTCAACCAAAACATACCAAAGAGAGAAGACAAACATTCACATTCACTGCTATAGGCTACAATATGCACTACGCTGCATGTCAAAAGTGCACTGGTGCAAGACCGACAGAGACCGGAGGAAGAAATGTGTGAAAAACAGAGAGAAAGAACGAGAGAGAGGGAGAGAGAAAGGCATGTACCGCATAACCATGAAAGTGCGTCCAAATCTGAGGAGCTCGACTCTGTGGTGGCTATAGCTGGATTGGTGAAGCTCGTTGGATCAGTTACTACACAGAAGAGTGTCGATTATACCAAGCTTATTTAGCCAGTAAAGCACTGCATACAAACAAAAGTCCCCTGGTTTAAAATCATTTGAATTCAGAATGTTGATTTTAGTTGTTTCGATGAGATTTATTTATTTATTAACCTTCTTAAAGCAAATCATCATCTTACTCCATATGTGCATAAAAGACAAACTATAAATATGGGTTTTGGTTAAAGATGAATGTCATATGATCTCCTCACCAGATTCTAAACTACAAGTACTATTTCTAAGCTATTATTACAATAAATCACAATGGCATTCTATATAATCAGTACTCTTTATATAGAGAGCTGATGGCATTCCTGGTTAAAGGACATTTACTTTCTCATTTCCTATTTCATTTACATTTAGATTTACATTTACTTTCTCATTTCATTTCATATTGTAGGTGTACTATTTAAAAAAAAAAAAAAGTATTGCAATCACAACTGAATTTAGGGTGCCAGTGCCTTAAAGGTACACTGTGTAACTTTACGGTTGAGGGTCCGTCACCTGTGTGTTTCTATGGAGATGTCATTGCTCTGCCTGGAATCTTCCACAGTATGACATTAAAGAGATCTACTTTACATGTATTAAATTACAGGTGGTTTTATAGGGTAGAGGTCCATGGGCCAGCTCCAGCTCGTGGTGCCTAAAACGAGACTTAAAACCAGGGGGGACGGGGCCTTCTCTGCGGCTGGCCCCAAACTCTGGAACGTTCTGCCCCTCAACGTCCGAACGGCCCCCACAGTGGAGTGTTTTAAGACCCACTTTTATTCTCTGGCTTTTAATACCTCGTGAGTTGTGTGGTCCTCTGTGTCTTTTATTTACTTTAATCATTTTATTTATTTTTACTGCTACTTTATGATTTTATGGTTGTGCTTTTATTTGATTTTACTGGTTTTATTGTTTTAGGACTGGTACGATCAAATTTTAGCAATTTACCTTTTCGTGGTCTTCATTTTATGATCTCTGTGCAGCACTTTGGAAACTGCTTTGTTTGTAAAATGTGCTATCGAAGTAAAATGGATTTGGATTTTATAGATCAAAAATACTTATAAAAACAGGCATTCTGGCTGTGAGCGGGTCGCCTCTCCGCAGATCTGACCTGTAGCTTGGTCTGGTTTGGTTTCCATGAAGATAGAAAGGTTTAATTCCATACTATGAAACATTCCAGACAAAGCAATAACATTTCCACTGAGAAAAGCATTTGACAGAGCTTCCACCAGAAAAGTTACAAAATGCACCTTTAACTTGCATATAGAGGAACCGTACAAATGATTCTCATTCTCAGTATGTGGACAAGCCATGCCCATGTAAAGGTATAGATATGGGATTGGATAAAAAAGGGTTACATGTTGGTGAGTTACGTCTCTTACAGTTCCAAAAAGAAGCACTAGAATGGCAACAAAACTATGAAATGAAATAAGTAAAAAAAATTGTGAGGCCAAAACTGTAAACTGAACCGTGAAGTTTATATATTGGGAATTATTTTAAAATCTTATGGAAATTTTATCTCGTCCTATCGCGAGCAGAGAAGATGGCTATTAAAGCTATTATATCAAAATTACACAAACCAAGATTAATGTTCTGAAATCAAGTCATTTTAACCAAAGTAGACAATCCGTTTTTGCAGTGCAGATGTGTTGGCTTATGTACCACGCCACTATTTACTGTTTATCTATCTTTACATCTGTATCTCTATATCTGAAACTGTGTTAAGAGTTGAGCTCCCTGGAACACAAAATGCATCGGTCTATAGGTGCTTTCCAAGGCAGTGCAGAGAGGAGCATAGACCAGAGTCAGAGTGAGACGGAGATGAGATGATGAGGGGCACACACTCAAAACATTCACACAAATATTGAATAAAATCAACTATTAAACATCAGTAAACAATTAATAATACAAAAATACAATATTCTTTACAAAATTTCAAATATGTCACAAATCTTGAAAATCCCTTAAAGATGCACTGTGTAACTTTCCAATTGAGAGTCCGTCACCTTCTTGTTTCTAAGGACATGTCATTGCTCTGCTTAGAATGTTCCACAGTATGACATTAAACAGCTCCACCTTACATTTATTCAGTTACAGGTGGGTTTTATAGCTCAAAAATACCTAGAAAAGGGAGAGGGGTTGCCTCTCCACACATCTGACCTGTAACTTGGTCTGGTTTGGTCTCCATGAAGATAGAAAGTTTTAATGCCATACTATGAAACATTTCAGACAAAGCAATAACATCTCCACAGAGAAAAGCATTTGATGGACCCTTCACCAGAAAAGTTACACAATGCACCTTTAGACTAAACTATTTTATACTACTTGTACATGAGTGGAATTGCAAAAATGCCAAACTCTTGAGAACTCAGGTTTAGAATATTGGAATTATTACTTTCATACTATGCAAAAGGGTATAATATAATACAAATTAGAATATTTTTACAAACATGAGACTAGATGGACAACTCAGTCTTTAAAGGTCCTACATTACGCAAAATTAACTCTTGTTAATTGTTAATTACCTCATAAAAAAGCATACCTGGAGTTGTGTTTTGTTTCATTCACACACGTTTGAGTAATCCTGCATTATTAGACTGTCTGCATCTCCAAAGCTCAAAATGCTCTGTTCATAAAGCGGTAGTTTTCAACTTAAAGTGTAAATCTGCAGGATTTGTGTGTTAAACATGTGTGAATGAAACAAAACAACACCAGCATGATATGACGCCTTTATAATAAATTTGCAATAAATTAGCAGCACTGTAAATTCATCAAATTTCATAGCATACAACCTAATATTTTATTAGATCTACACTACAATACAACAGAAACATTTAAAAGCAACTGAAAAATGTTCTGCATATCACCGAGTAACTGTGAATGAGACTGAAAGTATAGGATGTACAGTATATACACCATTCTAGTAAGTTTTGGTGATCTGTCAAAACTTTCCCTTCTCCACAAAAACAACCACCACAGTCTTTGCTGGACTTAATGTTCTGTGTGTGTCCTTAAAGGTCCATAAACTCCACAATACTAAATGTTGATCTAGTGGTTCCTCAGCTCATAACTCAACAGCAGTCTGTAGCTCTGGAAAACCTCCTCTTACTTTTGTTCTCCTCCAAATGAATGTTTAACTGAACTCACTGAAGACTGAAGATGCAACTACAATTTAAAAGTTCATCAAGTGTAGGGTCTTACTATCAAACCATTGAATAATTGAATAAATATACAAAATAGACAAACAACGTTATAAATGACTTACAGACTCACAGAAGGTAAGTTTATGTCTCGTTTGATTAACATCACAAATATTTATTAAGTATAAATAGTCCAGGTTACTATTTTGACTAATGTATGTCTTGCATTAAACTCCATCTTTAGAATATAGTGTAGATATAAAGAGGTATAAGACACGAGACAATTGGGCACTCCATTTCCTTCTGATAATACACGAGTACGTTCCCAGCATACTCCGATTCTGTCCAGAGTGACTGAGCAGATCCACATGTATTATTAGAAAGGCCAAAGACAGCAGACTGCTGCTGCTGTGATGGAGACAGGAGGAAATAAGGTCATGTGATTCATATGGACAGATCAAGCCTTTTTACAGTGTCATCTCAGCCTTCTGTTTACCAGTCTGTTAGATGCCTAGCAACATGACTGGAAGTGTGTGGACAATAATTGGAAATGAAAACAAATTTCAAAATCAGTTTCAGGGAAATGTTCAGTACTGCTGCTGTGATCAGTCATTTCACTGGCAACACTACACTTTTTTATTATTAAAGCAAAACTAAGTCACATTTTTACCTCATGAAACATTGTTAAGTCCCTGAGATGGTTAAATACGTATATTTGTGTGTTTGAAGCGTCTCTCTGAATACCAACTTTGTAATACAGCTAACACAACCCGAAATGAGTTTTCCTGAGAAATCCTGGCTCTTTTTTATGTTTGACAACATTATATGTTTTTTATGTGCATTATTTGAATTAAAACAAACAAACAAACAAAAAACACTTCTGAGTCTTTTCTCTGACAGTGTATTCTCATGTGGGAGCTACAGGCTGAAAGTTTCTTAGTTCTGCTGTAAACTTCAGAACTTAAGGTGGCTTGATACTAAGGTATAACTTATCAACAAAAATATATAAATATAAAAAATATGGTGACATTTTGAAATTATATAAGGAGAGGATGACCACAGCTTTCTTCTAAAATAAAATTATAGGCCATATACACACACACACACACACACACACACAATCATACCGAGTGTAAATAGGTTTGTATGGAAACAGACAGATGTGACAGAGATGAGAAGGATGAGATGGACAGTAGAGACAGGAGTAAAAAGCATAACACCAAAAAGTGTGTATCCCACAGAGAAGCACACACTAGGACACACTTACACACTGCTCCACAAAAAGACCCCACTAAGGCAAACAGCTCAAAGAAAACCATCGCTTCAGACTGATTTTTACGTAAATGTGATAATAGTACGTAGATGCATCAAGTATGAACAATGCAGAAAATAGAGTATACTATATAGTAGTTACTTATGTTATTTATTCAGTTTGACATATTTAATTGTATTTCTGACTGGTTTCAATCTTTGTCTGGCTGTGGAGTAAGAAAACTGCACTTAAAATACACTCAAAAATGTAAATATTGACTTTAAATAATTATGTAACCCCTTTCCATGTATTATTCTATTTAAGCAAATCTACTTAAAATGTTTAAGTTCAATTAACATAAAAATATTTATACAGACAAAGATGCTATGATGTGTAATCATTTTCTATGTAATTATTTTTATGTTGAGATTTTGAGCAAATTAATTCAATTCAATTAACACAACATATTAGAAGGAAAAAGACGACATGAAAAATGTATTTAAATCAAACTTCCCTGTACTGAAACCATTCAGAAATACATTATAATACGCAACTCAGTGAATCAAGTTCTAACAGGTAAATAAATCAAAATGAATACTTCTACTTGAGTTTTTTTTTTGTAAGGCAAGGGGTATGAAATCAGGGCTTACACCAAAAATCTCAGCAAAAAAAAAAAAAAAAATCAATCAAATGAAATAAATAAAATAATGAACACTGCAGAGCACAGACAGTCGCCCGGAGCTGACGCCAATGGGACGGGGGGTATCACAGGGGGAGGGGAGGAGGGGGTGGAGGGGTGGAGGGGAGAGCGAGTATAGGTGGGAGGGGTCTACCTTGTATGCGACTCTCGGTGGACATTTCTTTCCCAAACCTAAGGGTGGGGACATGTGGAGCAGCATCTGATACATATCGAGGTACTTGATACGGCCACTTCACCGGGTTGAAAAATAAATGTAAAAAATAAACGAAGGATGGGGAGTTAGAGAGAGGAGAGGAATAAGGAATAACAAAAAAAAAAAAAAAGGAGGAGAATGTAAAGGAAAGGTACAAAACACAGAAATCTGGTGTTAATAGATTTCCAAGAGTGAGATGATGTAACTTGGATGACATCCCCGGCCGGTGGCGGTGGTGGTGGGGGGCACGAGGATGCATCGCGGTGGAGCCCTGAGAGGAAACATGGGATCATGGGACAGAGCGAATTTAGTGGTGGCGATGGAGGAGGGGCCGACCCACAGACTGATGGAGCTGATGAGAGGGGAGAGAAATGACAGCATCGTAAAGAGATGTCTGCTCCGGCATGCTAGCAGACATCCCAACTTCAACCACAGAGACAAAGCTTTCAAAACACCAGAGAGAGGATATGGGGAAGCTACGTGGGTTTAGCAATAGGGCTGCACAATTTTTGGGAAAAGTATGTAATTGAAATTTTTCTGACAAGTTTTGTGTTTGTTTTATAACAGGATTTTGTTCAAAGTTTGTATTTTAAAAAGCTGAAATGAATACACAAATTAAATGAATATGAAGAGTCTCATTTAAGAGCATGTTTGTACAGTTGTGAACTACAAAGTTAGCAGTTTTATGCCAAATGAGACAACATATTTTGTTGTTCGTGGAGGATATTCTGGTACTACAAAAACAGCAGCCTTTGCGATTTGCTAATTGTGTCCATTAATACTGTGATTTGATTTGATCTTGCAGCCCTATTCTATTTAACAAGACTTTTCTTCAGGTGTTTCAGCACAAAAAGGAGCTTTTGTTATCTGTTTTGATATCATCTTGCTGAATGGTAGCTGCGTTTGCTATCTATGTTGCAGATAAGAAAAATCCCACGTTACAGAAGGCATTTTGGGACAATGCCTAGTCTTTGAAAGCTTTGTCTCCTGCCCGGCATCATCCATCAAAGCCAGTCCGTTTGAAGGGGTGGAGGTAGTGTATAAGGCGATTTCACTGGTGCACAGCCATTCAGTTCAAAGTCCATTGGCAGAGAGGTACACAAAGCACCCTAGTGACGGAAATGTCTGGTTGCAAACCTTGTATGCTACCCTATTAGGGCAGTTCTTCCCTAAGCCAAGGGGGGGTGAGATAATGCGCAACAAATTGTACATATCCTTATACGAAATCCGTCCGCTGCGGAGAAGAACAAGCACATAAATAAATGTGAGCTCAAATAAACAGTTTTAAAAGTGCGCTGTCTGCATCTTCAGTCCTTTTGTCAAACAGGGGAGAGAGGAGGTTCTGTTAGGGTTAGTCCCCACACTGCTCTAAATAGAAATATGCAAATAAACAAACGAAATGTAAACATACCACGCAGCCGGGTCGTACTCTGCCCAAACCCGAATAAACTCGTCAAGGTGATGAGGTCCCAGGATGGAGGAGTCTCGCGTCAGGTACTCAAAGTTATCCATTATAACAGCCACAAACAGGTTCAGCATCTGGAACACACAATGCAGACTATGTACTTTACCAAACTTTATGTAAAGGTGCATTGCACAACTTTACTGGCGGAGGGTCTATCACCTTCTTGTCTCTATGGAGATGTCATTGCTTTGCCTAGAATGTTCCACAGTATGACAGTAAACAGCTCTGCCTTACATTTAGTCAACTACAGGTGGGTTTATAGATAAAAAACAGGCATTCTGAATGTGAGTGGGGTTGCCTCTCCACAGATCTGACCTGTGACTTGGTCTGGTTTGGTCTCTATAAACATAGAAAGGTTTAATACCATACTGTGAAACATTCCAGACAAATCAATACTACAATTTATACTATAATCTACATAGAGAAAAGTATTTGACGGACCCTTCACCAGAAAGTATATTAGTGAAGTATAGTAGTGAAGTATAGTAGTATAGCAGTGAAGAGTCAAAGTGTCTCTTGTTAATAACTTGCCAAAAACCAACTTCAACATTATAGGCTCTCAACAGTATAACACTGAGGTGGAATAGAGGTGAAATTTTATGAAAGAATTTGTTGATCTGCTCTATTATGCAACTCCAAAAGATATAATTGTAAATTGAAAAGACTTGAAAGGTACTTTTGGAGCTAATTCCTAATAAATAATAAGGTTCAATATATTTGGATCATAAATTTGGACGTTTCCTGCAAAAACAGTTAAACTCCAGCAGACTTACAGTATATAAGCTCCTACCCTCTATCTAAAGTTATAACCTCATAAAATTATAAACAGTGAATGCAAATTATTCAGTACATTGCCAGGAGAAAGTACAAAAACTATTCAAGCATTTTTCTAAGGACTGTCACCTTGGTTGACTCTCAGCTGGTTATGTAAAGTCTATATACATCAATAAATATTGTCGTATCATTTGTCTCATGGTGTTCAGTGACGATATCGGGAGATGGTGGCTGATGTTAAATAAATAAATACATAATTGTTAAGAAATGACACCAGACCTAGGTGAATAGATGCTTGATTGGAAGTTTACTGACCAGGATGCTCCACTTTACACACTAAGCTTCACATAGGTCAGTCACAAGAGAATGGAGAATTTGGGAAACGTTTTGCACCTTAAATATGACATAAAGTAGGTTCATTTGTTTAAAATGTTCAATTTTCATGTGCTCCAACAAGTCACACTGCAATGATTCTCTGGGAGGCTTTATAGTCCATGTTGAACCTATTTGCTCTGAAGATCGTCACCCCATATAAAATAATACAATCCGAAACCAATGATGGTGGCGCCTACGGCAACTTACGGAATAAAGTGGATATGAATATAGGAGTTCTAAGTGCAGCAGATATGTAAACATTAAACAACGAGAAGAACTTGTTTTAATGCACTTATATGATGGCTACAAACTGAAATATCTCACCTGTAAATGTGAAAAGCCTGTTCACTGTCTGTAAATGTCTCAAATATTAGTTATTTCTGTGTTTTAATTAAGTTACTCCCTACATTCAGTTGTGGATGGGTTTACCTGTTGCTGTGGTGATGTCATGGCAATGGCAGCAGAGCAGTCATATGTAAAAGTATTGAACAACGAGGAACAGTGCGTTAAAACTGGATAACACACGGCTCCAAGTTGTATAATGTGCTTATGCCACGGCTACAAACTGAAATGTGTCACTTGTGAATGTGAAAAGTCTGTTCCCTGTCTGTAAATGTCCAAAACATCAGTTATTTCAATGTTTTAAACTATATTACTACATTCTGCCCACAGCAGTTGAGCATATATATTGAGTATATACTATATATATTGAGTATGTATTTTACTCTGGGGTCACTGGAGAGTGCACAGCTTAATTACCTCTGTTTAAGTGAATCACTGATATACTGTAGGTCCACTCAGAGGGCTGACTATGACTTTTAGCATACATAAAGAACAACCATTTAACTACAAGACGGACGTATAAAACCATGCTTTCAAGCAATTTGACTGACCAGGAATGAGCAGAGGAAGATGAAGGAGACAAAGTAGAAATAGGCGAAGTCGCTGCCACACTCTTTGCCGTGGGTCCCCGATCTCTCATCACACGGACGGTGACTCAGACAGGACAGCATGATCTCGTGCCACGCCTCCCCTGTGGCACTCCTGAAACACAACAGAGGAATAACCATTAGAATAATATTAGGTGTATGATTATTAAGGACGGGACGAGATAAAATTTCTACAAGATGAGATAAGATACACAAGAGTGTGTCCACAAGAACAAGACGAGATGGGATTTTAACATAATTCCCAATACATAAACTTCACGGTTCAGTTTACAGTTTTGGCCTCACATTTATTTTTTATTAAACTTATTTCGTTTCATAGTTTTGTACGAACTTGTGGTAAGTTTGTCTCGTGAGATCTTGTGGCATGAGATCTTGTATCATCCCTAATGATTCTGCAAGTATTATACTGTAGTAGCTGACACTCTTCGGGCTTAAAGGTGCATTGTGTTTCTGGTGGAGGGTCTGTCAAACGCTTTTTTTCATGGACATGTTATTGCTTAGTCTGGAATGTTTCGCAGTATGGCATTAAACCTTTCTATCACCACGGAACCCAAATCAGGCCAAGTTACAGGTCAAATCTGTGGAGAGGCAGCACCACTCACAGTCAGAATACCTGTTTTTCAAAGTATTTCTGAGCTATAAAACCACCCGTAATTGAAAAAATGTAAGGTAGATCTGTTTAATGTCATATTGTGGAACATTTCAAGCAGAGCAATGAGATATCCATAGAAACAAGAAGGTGACAGAGGGGACCGATATTAGCCATATGCCGATGCAAAGACATAATTGGTCGATCTGATCCAAATGAACACATAATAACGTAGAAAAGCGTATACAAGCACATATACTGGAGGAAACACATTAAGACCAAGTGCACAATGTGAAATCATCTTAATGTGTTTCTGCACAACAAAAGCTTTGTTAATTGTCAGCTAGTCTCTAACATCTCTGTAAATATGCTCTGAAGTACTCTAATGAGAACAGCTAAGGAGTATGTTAATGTAGCTTGTAAATTTTTATGCAATCTTTATTTAACCAGAAAAGTGTCACTAATTCAGAATCTCCATGCTTTAGTGGTAGGGGAAGCTGATTTACAGCCAACACTACACACATTTACAGTACTTTATGAAGGCATATAGTGTGGAGCTGTATCCTGTCTCATGATTTCCTGACAGGTGTGATTAATAGGCAGAAAAATGCATGGTCAGGCTTCTGCAGCATCAGTGAGTGAAGCACTAAACTCACAAAATATGA
Organism: Taenioides sp. WSHXM2023; assembly: GCA_029959045.1. Taxonomy (NCBI): domain Eukaryota; kingdom Metazoa; phylum Chordata; class Actinopteri; order Gobiiformes; family Gobiidae; genus Taenioides; species Taenioides sp. WSHXM2023. The sequence continues at coordinate 8,195,527 of CM057089.1, forward strand.
ACTAAAACGAGTTATTTTGTTTTGAATCATACAGAAGAATATTCAAGAGCAGCTATTTTCTGCATTTCAAGTGGACTAAACACTTAAACTCCGCCCACAACCACATTTCAAACAGAGCAGCTGAACTGGGCAGAATCTGGAGGACTAACGAAAAGAGTGAGGGGGGCGGGGTCTGGACAAATGAGGAACAGTGTGATTGGTTGAACAGGTTTTCAAACTCCATTTCAAACTCCGCCCCCTGCAGGTAGGTGTTTATAATCAGAAACAAATGGCTTTAATCAGGGCAGTGTCTTATGATGTCACCAAGTACTCATAACTGCAGTGGCCAATGGAGGCAGGACACACACATTTGTATGCACTAGGAAGAGTAGACAATGCTATTAAAACACCATGTACACACTTAAGTAATAAAAAAGTGAATATAGTGTTTAGTTCCGTTTTAAAGCAGACCAATTATCCAAAATCAAGGTTTTAACCGTGCTATAGCGGTTTCCCCTTCTCATTTCCACTCTCGAAGTTGTATTTGGAGTGCTTCGTGTACGTTCTTTAACGACACCATATTGCCGATCAGCTCCCGTTTTCATCACCATCTGCTCGCCCACTGCTCTCTACTCTCCAGTTTTATGTTCTTAATCAGCGATACATGTAGGATTCAGCAGTGTTGCGTAGCCATTTTGGTACAAATTAAATAAGAAATCTGCTACTCGCTAGTGTGATCTGCAGCTATCCATCGGAGGTGCCAGCGGCTGGATGTTTACGGCAACATCAGCTCCCATTGGACGCTGCAGTTTGCTAACGCGAAAGTCAGCGGACGTGTTTCTTTTATTAAGCCCTTTCAGATGAATTTTGCTATTTACAACATGGAAGTTATAACACAATGATCTTCTTCTTTAAGAGACTCGAGCTACAAATAAATGGTTGTGATTGGATCATCTCAAAACTGGACGATTATCTGATGAGCTCCATGGGCTAGATCGAGACTCCTGTGTGTGAAATGCTTTACGAAATGTACAAAATGTTTTAAACAATTGGAAATGGAAAGTCTGGATGAATGATAAATGTCAAATAATACAGATAACATAAGTGAGGATATGGGAAACTGGCAAGACCTTTAAACAATTTAATTTAAATGTAAATAAAATGGCAGACTAACATAAAATTTTTCTTCATATCTGCCCCTTTCTAATCATGTAAATGCCTTCTGTTATGAACATTTCGATTTTGTATTGTTAATCATTGTACTACAGTGCATTTTCACAAGAGGAACAAATACAAAAAATGAAAATGAAATGAAACACAGTAGGAGGGACTGTTTTTTTGACATGAGTTCACTGGGTATACCTCATTATAAGCATTCTGTGATTCTGTGATATCGTTCTGGACATTATGGGCTCTATTCACTCTTGTGTCACAAAACCGGAGGACGTTTGGAAGCATGCGGATGACGACTTCCTTTGGGCTCTGTTGGCGATAGTAACAGTTTTTCCAGATTTGAGTAACTCTAAAAATCTGAGAAAATGGCCCTGTTTTCTTCTTCCAGATGTGATTGTATTCTTTCTTTTTTCCTTTTATAAATGTCCTATTAATTTGTGTATTATAATTTGTCTGCCTCAGTCCCGTCCCCCAGTGGAAAGCTTTAGGAGGTTGTGAAGTCGCTGCTGCAAATTCCACGGTTTTATCACATGCCCAGTGTCGGGAACTCCACCGGAAGTCGTCATCCGCGTGTTTCCAAACGTCTCCCGGTAAGCGTGAGATAAAGTCCTCATACCTGAAGAGAAGCATGAGCGCCTGGAGGAAGGTTCGGAAGTTGTTGTGATGATTGATGGCCGTGTCCTCGTTCAGCTCGATGTTTCCAAACACCTGAGGGGAAAAAAAAACACTCAGGTAAACGGTTCAGACAGAGGGGAGATAGGGTGAGGTAGAGAGAGTATGCAGAAAGAGAGAAAAAAAGAGAGAGAGAGTGGTTGAGAGAAATAATAGGATAAGGAAGCAATGAGGAAGTAATGAGGAAGCAAAGAAGGGAAAGAAAAAGTATGAAATGGAGAGAGAGAGAGAGAGAAAGTGCGTGTCTGGGTGAGGGAAATATAGAGTGTGGGTGAAAGAGAGCAGAGAGAGAGGGAGAGAGACACAGAGAAAGAGAGAAAGTGAGGTGGAGAAAGGGGGAAAGAAAGACAGAGGAAGAAGGGGTAGAGAAGGAGAGAGATAGAGAAATAGAGATAGAGAGACAGAGAGAGCGCGACAGAGAGAGAGAGAGAGTTGGAGAAAGGGACAGTGAAAAAAAGATAGAGGAAGATAGGGGCAGCGAAGGAGAGCGAAATAGAGAAATAGAAATAGACAGAGAGAGAGAAAGACCAAGTGAGTTGGAAAAAGGGACAGCGAAAGAAAGACAGAGGAAGATAGGGGCAGCGAAGGAGAGAGAAATAGAGAAATAGAGATAGAGAGAGAGAGAGAGAAAGACCAAGTGAGTTGGAGAAAGGGATAGAGAAAGAAAGACAGAGGAAGATAGAGGCAGAGAAGGAGAGAGCTAGGGAAAGTGTGTCTGTGTGTGTGAGAGAGAGACACACAGAAAGAGACAGAAAGTGAGTTGGAGAAAGGGGCAGAGAAAGAAAGACGGAGGAAGACAGGAGCAAAGGAGGACAGAGAGATAAGAGAAAGAGAGAGAAAGAAAGAGAGAAGAGCCTACCTGCATCCCAATAATGGCATATATGAAGAAGAGCATTGCGATCAGCAGGCAGACATATGGCAGCGCCTAAAGGGACAAATGGGAAACCAACACTCTCAATAATTAATGCTTTGTGAATCATTTCAACCAGAAGTGGCAGTTGGAAAACAGACTACAGTACAGTACAAAAATATACATGGAAAACAGCCCAGATTGTGAAATAATACGCATTTATAAACGATTTTACATAATATTTCTTGCTGGTTTAACACATTCAAGTTTTATCTTAGTCATAAATTGTACTGTGTTTGTTCTATATCCTGGATTTCCAATTGGCAGACCGACCCAAACAACAATTTAAATGCGTCAAGTCAGATACATTAGTTTTCTATTTTTTCTTGTTTTTTTTTTTTTTTTAACTTAGACAAATTATAACACACAAATTAATAGGCAATTTATAAAAGAAAAAAGAAAGAATACAATGACATCAAGATGAAGAAAGCCGGGCCATTTTCTCAGTTTTCCCAAATTTCGTCAGTTACTTTTTTTTTTTTTTTTTAATTGACCACTAGGGTTTTTCTTGGCATACAGTCCTCAGTAACGGTTGTGCACTTTGCCAAACTAAACCTTCCATTAAGCCGAGCATGCAGGGAGCAAGCGGAAATTATTTTGACATTTGTTTGTTGTATTTAAAACGCATTTAAAACAAACACAGACACACCATATAAGTAATACAAGCAGATTGTAGGTTATCGATCAATGCCATTTTCATCATTGTATTTTGGTAAATAAAACATTATGTATAGGCAGATTTTTTGTGGACCCTGGTTTTGCAATGTGAAAATATTTAGGTCCTCAGGGAAATTTAACTGGAGAGCCCTGTTCTCTATAAAGAACGTAATGTATAAAGTCAGATTAAATTCAAATAGACTTCTTGCAGTATATTTTAGTAATTTCTTTAAGAAGAAATGCCGTACCTTGAAGGACTGCACAAAGGTCCAAAGCAGGATCCTGATGGTGTAGCCCTGTCTCAGAAGTTTGATGAGACGAGCAGCTCTGAACAGCCTCAAGAAACTCAGGTTCAGAAGTCTGTCCTGTTTAACACACAGTACAAGAGTATACATTTACACTACTCACTATGTTATTTTGTATTATGTTTGTTTTTAGATTGGAAATATAAAAAATAACATGTGTGTAAATATTGTGTTTTTCTTTCAGATACAGTAGACCGGTTGCATTGCCCTTATTTTCTTTAACAGAGAGTTTTCTGTTTGAGAGACTCGATCTAAATATGCAGGGTTTGTGTGTTAAGCATGTGCGAATGAAAGAAAACACAACTCCAAGTATGTTTGTGATGGGGAAAAACATTATAACATAAATGAGAAAATAGAGTAATATGGGCCTTTTTGTGATTTGACAATATTATTCCACTGTAGTGCATTTGTGAACAGAGTAGACAGTCAACTTTATTTCAGTTATTTACTTACAGAGACAAAAAACCACAGAATTATAACCTGCTCTCCACCTCATTATTAAACTATGGGCACTTCAGAATATTGTGATGTTATGAATGCAACTCATTAGGACTTAACAGCTTCGCCAGCACATGCGTTTCATTAGGGAATTGACAAAAACTAAAAAACGAAGAAAAACTAAACAAGCATTTTAACTTACCGTTGTCTGGGCATGTTGAGTATGGCGATACCAGTGACCACAATTATCACAATGAGCAGAGACCAAGACACGAGGCACAGAGGAGAGAGCAGAGGGAGATGGGAGAACAGTCATATATTACAACATAAACGCACAGGTCAACAGCTACACACATGTAAATACACATGGATATCAATATGACAGACTGACATTGTAGAAAGGTTAGTACGGAAATTACAGATGGACCGATATGCTGATATATAGGGCCGATTTTGATTATTTTCCTCAAATGATGTATGTTTGTTTTATGTGTATTCTTTAGGCAGCTAAAAATCGCCTGTGCTGGAGATTTAAAGGTGCATTCTGCAACTTTTCTGGTGGAGTGTCCGTCACTTGCTTGCTTATCTTCATGGAGATGTTATTGCTTTGTCTAGAATATTCCATGGTAGAGATTAAGCCCATCTATTTCAAGGGAGACAACTATAGCTACATTATAGGTCAGATCTGTGGAGAGGCAACCATATTCACAAAGAGAATTATTGTATTTTTGAGCAATAGAAACACCTGTAATGAATAAATGCTAGATGGATATGTTTAATGTCATACCATGGAATATTCCAGGCTAAGCAATAACATTTCCATGGAGACAAGGAGGTGAAAATGCACCTTTAAGACAGACAAAATGCTAAAAAATGCAAATATCGCCAACCCATATCTGTCTGTCTCGACTGGAAATGTTGCTTGTTATTTGTTTTTTTATGTACTTTTAGTAGTAATAGCAATATAATAATAGTAGTAGTAGTAATAGTAGCAATAGTAGTAGTAGTAGTAGTAGTTGTAGTTGGATTAACCAGAATTTTTTTGTACTCCCACACATTGCTAATTTGATTTCATTGGATTTAACAGTAGTTTTTTGTGTTTTCATTATTTTAAGCAATTTAAGCACTGGTCATAACATAATTAAAGTATAGTAAAATGGTCATATTTAGAAACAAATATCTATATATATTTTTTACAACAAGCAATATTCAATAGACTCAATATATAAGGTAATTCCAGTCTATTTGCTTTCTAAATTTAAAACATACTGTAATTAGCTTAAAGGTGCACTATGTAACTTTTTGGCTGGGGATCCGTCACCTGCTTGTTTGTCTTTGGTCTGCCTGTAATGTTCCACAATATGGTCACATTTTTTTGATAAATGGTCACATTTTTATAGAGCGCTTTTCCAGTCAAAGCACTTTACAACAATGAACCACTCACCTATTCACACACACATTCATACACCAGTGTACGCAGATACTAGGGGCAGATACTAGGGACTCACACCAGCCGACCTGTGTGTCAGTGGATTTGACCTTACATTTATTATATATTAGAGGTGGATTTGTAGCTCAGAAATACCTAGAAAAACTGGGACTGTGAGTGGGGTCGCCTCTCCACTGACCTGTAACTTGGTCTGGTTTGGTCTCCATGAAGACAGAAAGCTTTAATGCCATACTGTGAAACATTCCAGACAACATCTCCATGGAGAAAAGGTTTTGATGGGCCCTCCACCGCAAAAGTTACACAATGCACCTTTTATATGACTTTTGAAGACAGGAGTATTGCTTGATTATGAACAGATGAACACTGAAAACACACGGCAGCCATCTTGGTCCCCCGTGGCTCGCTTAAATCAGCCTCTTCTTGTTATAGCTTTTATGCAACATCTCTCTCAACTTCCCATCAAAAAAATCACTACCTCCACCTCCTCCTCCCTCTCTATGTCTCATCTAAAGGCACCTCTTGGATCTCTGCCATTGCATTGTCTTTGCTGAGGTGGCTGCCTAGCTTATTTGCTGTATAGGCGCATTTGTAACCGTAAAAAAGTAGTGTTGTTTACATAAATGTACGTCTAAGCAGTAGTGTTGTGTCCCCTTACATTGATTTCAGTGACCAGGATGTCGGTGATGCTGCCGAGGACTGTCACAAAGTCAAAAACGTTCCAGGCATCTTTTAGGTAGTTCTGGAAGAGATAAAGAAATATTGGTTATAATTTTATAGCTGTATAAACTATAAGGGATGTAACGATATCAAAATGCCTTGATACGATATTTTCACGATATGCAGCTAACGGTTCGATATTTTGTGGATTTTGCTTACAAAATTGTGAATATGATACTTTTTCCTTTTAAAGCCTTGACAAGCTGTTGTTATAATATGAAGAATTAAGATTTAAAAGTGCTTAATAACAGGTATTTCTTCATATAGTCTGCACTGACAACACCAAAGGATCATGGTCTATGTAGTTCCTTCTGTTTTTTTAGCTGTTGCTGCACCATGGCAAGGCAAGTTTATTTGTAAAGCACAATTCATACACAAAGTAATTCAAAGTGCTTTACAGAATAAGAAAGACATTAAAATCACAAAGAAAGACACTAAAAAATCGATATAATTGATATTATGGATAATTACAGACAGGGAACAGGTTTTTGCACTGCTCCTCGTTGTTTAATGCTTATATATAACTGCTCTGCTGCCATCGCCATGACATAACTCTGCGGCGTGTGTCAAAACTGGATAACGTACGGCTCCTTGTTGTTTAATACATGGGAAAACTATAAAAACACACCAAGATCTTCTGTCTAGCTAGTATTAAATACCAGGGGGAAGAGGTGAGTTTTCATCAAACTAGGAGATGGTGGAAAATGTCACTTACTAGAGGGCCAAATGCGATGATTTTGAGAATACACTCCAAGGAGAATAAAGTGGTGAAGACAATATTGAGGTTCTTGAGCATTGCTTCATAGAAATCAGGGGCCCCGTGAAACTAGGATATGAAAGAAATTTTGTATAAAAAACACATTTAAAAGCATTCGTTATAAACTAGGGTGGTCAAATATAGAAAAGTCTGATATTAATCGATACAAAAATGTTGAACTTTCCTGAATATTTTTAGAACACTCTTGAACTACATCAGACCAAATGACCCCCACCCCCGCACCCCATGACCCCGCATGACCCCACATGACCCCGCATGACCCCGCATGACCAGAGCACACTCTTATGCACCCCTACCCCAGCCCCCCCCTCGCCATTTACCGCAGAAAATACAATAAAAGCACCTGCTTATTTCAAGAAGTTTATGACTTAAATATTCCCTCCCTGAGTGTGTTCATGTGAGTTTGGACATTTGAAATCACAGCTGAAGTTGTAAAACAGCCGTAGCCTGTAGACACGCTCCACCTGACTTCCTCATCACTCTCTCCCTCGCGCTTCACATGTCATAATGCCAAACCCATATTGGCCATATTTGGAATTTCAGAGAGCGTTTCTAACTAAATACATATTAATTTTTATGTAAATTAAATGTAAATGTATCTAAATGTTGGTGAATTAGACGCAACTGCCACTTAAGAAGGAATTCAGCTGCTTAAAAACGCTTTGTGAATCTGGCACAGTTCTCTCAGCATCTTCTTAAAGTGGAAGTTACGAACATTTTTAAGAAAAGATTAATGAGGCCCAATAAATAAAGAAAATTACAAAAAAAAAAAGAACTTTTTTTTTTTTTTTTTTTTTTACAACATGTATAGTTTAGTCAGTGTCGTGAATCTATCCAAATAAACTAACAGTGAAAGTTTGTGTCTTACCTTCATCATAAGTACAATAGTGTTGAGTGCGATCATGATCATTATGGAGTATTCAAAAGGAGCAGACACCACAAACTTCCACATACGATACTGAAAGGACCTGGTGTTCTCCGGCATGTACCGAGTCAGAGGTTTGGCATTGATGGCAAAGTCAATACACGCCCGCTGTAAGAGAAAGAACAGGGGGGCCATAAATACATGAAGCTCCATGTCGGTACTAAATGTATGTAGTACTGGCATTGTTACTAGTTGAAGTTTTGGTAATTATTTGGTGTATTTCTGGTGGAGGGTCCGTCAGATGCTTTTTTCCATGGAGATGTTATTGCTTTGTCTGGAATGTTTCACAGTATGGCATTAAACCTTTCTATTTTCATGTAGACCAAACCAGACCAAGTTACAGGTCAGATCTGTGGACCCTCACACTGTTAGAAATGCTTTTTTCATAGGCATTTTTAGATATATTTGAACAAAAAAACACCTGTAATTGAAAAAGAAATGCAAGCTAGCCAAGTTTAATGTCATACTGTGGAACATCTAGGCAAAGTAATAACATCACCATGGAGAAACGCCGCCAGAAAAGCTACATAGTGCAGCTTTAACACCATTTCCTCCCAGAACCACTAGGTTTATGGAATACAGTTTGGAGTATATTATGTATCATGAGGAAATAAGTGACAGAGGAGCAACAAATAACATTTCTATGAATAATTTATAAAAAATATTAAATGAAGCAGAAATATTGTCCAAAATATGACAACATTTGACAGACATTTTTAATTTTAACATAGCAATCATGTGACACTATTCAATTCACTTGATAACAAAGACAATTCTATTTCTATTTCTCTTTATACTAGTTTTGTTAGTTTGTGTGTACATTTTTACCTCATTCTTCTCCAGGCTGCACTCGGACAGGGCCTTGTCTCCCTGCTCCTGGAATGTGATGATGATGAGAGCCACGAAGATGTTGACGAAGAAGAAAGGAAAAACCACAAAGTAGACCACATAAAATATGGACATCTCGATCCTGTATCCGGGACTGGGGCCTGTGTCTTCAAACGTCGCATCCACTGAGTGCTTCAACACTCTGCAAAAAACACAGACATTAAAGTGAATATGACAGGTATTGTCTAATTTTTACTTCATTTGGTGGGGATAATACCTGTTATACATATAAATGACAGTTTTACATCAATCAAGAAGTAATTTGCCAAGAAAAGTCGAAAAATATGTTGAAAATGAAAACAGGAAGTGGAGAGTTCCACACTGGGAAAATTCTATCCAAAAGTTCAGCACAATTTACACAACTTATTTTTTCCAACACTTTAAACATGATTTCAACAAAATAAAGGTGTTTTATTATCATTTTATTTGTCAAATCATAATTTCTGTGTACATTAAATGAGCTTTGGCGCAACTATATGGTTGCTAGGTAACAGTTATGAAGTCCCCTAGTGTGACCTCATGATTTCCAACCAGGAAGTGAAATTTGAAACCTAAAAAATGGACAAACTGGAAAAGAAATTGTAAAAAAGTTTTGTCAAATCTTAAATATAATGATCTTAACTATCATACGCACTTTATGACATCTATTAAAAAATAAAATAAATGAAATATTATATAGCTATAAATTGTGAACTTGTAATATTTTTTGAGATCCAGGTTGATGGTTTGATGCTCTCAATCCCCTTTCCGTGGTGTTCTTGAGCGCAGGGATGCACAGTATATTGCAATCGAATTAAAATCTCAATTTGAGTTAGTGATTTCGTATTTCAGTTTTCTCTCAGTGTTAAAGGTGCACTGTGTAACTTTTCTGGTGGAGGGTTCGTCAGATGCTTTTCTCCATGGAAATGTTATTGTTTTGTCTGGAATGTTTCACAGTATGGCATTAAACCTTTCTATCTTCATGGAAACCAAACCAGACCAAGTTACAGGTCAGATCTGTGGAGAGGTAACATTGCACACAGCCAGGATGCCTGTTTTTCTAGGTATTTTTGAGCTAGAAAAGCAACTGTAATTGAATAAATATAAGGTAGAGCTGTTTAATGTCATACGTGCAGAGCAATGGCATCTCCATAGAAACAAGCAGGTGATGGACCCTCCACCAGAAAACACAATGCCCCTTTAATGTCCCTGGAGGTGTTTATAAATGTGAACTCTGAACTTGGGCTGTAGTCGACTAAAGAAATTCTTGGTTGGCTAAAGACATGTAGTGCTGATCAATTAGTTTACTAAAAAAGACAGGGAAAAAAAGTGTCCATGAGTGAGAGATGCCTCTGAAAGCTGTTATTGTATCTTTTGTCATGCAGGTTATGTGGCTGGCCTTGGTCCAGTAAGGATGGAAATGAGCTTTGGCTACACTCCTGCATACTTACAGTACATGCTTTTTTTTTTTGCATTATCTTATCTTTTAATATGCATTGCCCCTTTAATAAATAAATACAAATACAACTGCAAAAAACTATTGCAGGAATTCATGCAAAAAAACAAACAAACAAACAAACAACAAAAAACAAAAAAAAACTATTTACGCAGATAAAAGTATTAATATTGCATTTATATCAAGACTAAAGCGTCTCCTTTCTGTTGTTGTCCAATATGAATCCTTATAACCTTAATAAAAGAATACAGCCCTACAGTCCTACTCAGACTCCTACTTTTTAAACATTGCTAATCAAATTTCAAAATCGTGCAGCCCTACTTGAGGAAGACATTTCTACCTTTCCTTTATATGAAAGTGACTGTGGCAGAAACCTGTTTGCACAAATGCCTTGACATATCCTCTTTATTTTCCCCCAGGGCAGCTAGTTGTCACCTAATGGGCCATACACATCAGGCCATATTATCTTTTATTGTACTCTGAAATTGTGTTATTTGGCAAGAGAAAAAAATACTCAAAGTGGTCTCAAGACAATATCTCTATCAATTCCCAACCTTTGACTCAAACTGACCACAGCAGACATGAAAAAAGACACAGGAGCCCCATTTCAAATCCCTCACATCAAAGTCCAGCCATCACAGTGTTGTACAAATCTTCAAGGACAGTTTTTTCCCCTAGTGGTTGAGTTGATTCCACACGTTTGACAGGTGCTATTTAGTGGCAGTGTTATTTAGTGGAGGTGTACTTACGTTGGCCAGCCCTCCCCCGTGGATACAGTGAAGAGGGTGAGGAAAGCCCACAGCACGTTGTCATAGTGAAACTCGTATTTTTTCCACTCTCTGGGCATGGCGGCCACTTCGTCTTTGTCATAGTCCAGGAACTGTCCCCTGGAAAAAAGTCAAAGCATTAGGGAGAGTGGACAGTGTAATAGTGTTAGGATAGTGGTTTTCAGAAGTGTATCGTTCTAAAGTGGTAAAAGAGTGCATTTGAGATTTTGACAGATTATGTCTTGATTTGAAATACTGCAGACCTGTTTAGTCCACAGTTAGTACTAGTTTTGTCCTGGTTTAGATTATATAATTAAAGGTGCACTGTGTAACCTGCTTGTTTCTATGGATATGCCATTGGTCTACCTGGAATGTTCCACAGTATGACATTTAACAGCTCTACTTTACATGTATTCAATTACAAGTGGTTTTATAACACAAAACAGGCATTCTGACTGTGGGTGGGGTCGCCTCTCCACAGATCTGACCTTGGTCTGGAGAAAAGCACTTTCTAAAATGAGTTCTGCTATAGTCTTTGTTTAGTCTTGGGGTGCGTTTGCATACCATATTGTTAAAATTGGGCCTAAACTGGGTTCTACCCGGAACTGAACCTGGACTAGACCCAGGACTAAGCAAGGACTGGAGCAGGGCCACACCGTGTCTGCATTTGGACTAAAATAGTCTCAAATGCACACCAAGATTCGTTCTAGTTCAGTCCAGGTTTAGTCTAAGATTAGTTCTGGTTTAGTCCTTTTTTAGTCTTAAATCACCCCTGGATTAGAATCAGTTTAGACCACGTGTAGCTACAGTAGATTCAATTATAGGTTAGTCCTAGAACAGTTATAATTAATTCTTGGGTTAGTCCTGGTTTAGCCCATGTTATGAATTGGTTTAGATAGTCCTCTTTAAGACCAAAGTTAGTACTAGCCGTATTTTTATGGATTTGTTATTATTGATTTCCCATCCTGGTGTTGAAGTGATGAAATGCTATTGGGTGTTAAAGTATAAAAGATGTAGACTAACTTGCAGTCTTTCTCCAGCCCCTTGGACTCGTCTGTACAATAGAAGAACTTCCCCTTGAACAGCTGCACTGCGATGACGGCGAAAATAAACATGAAGAGAATGTACACAATCAGAATGTTCAATACGTTCTTCAGAGAGTTCACCACGCAGTCGAACACGGCCTGGAAAACAAAAGAATTCATATAGTTTAGTTCTCGTTGAGTTCATTTATTTATTTTAACAGGGTCAATGAGTAAACACATTAAGTCCATGACGCATTTGGCTACTGAGGTTGGGGATAATTGTTGGGGTACATCACTTTATTTATTTGGCTATGTTACGATTTATCATGTTTTGTAGCTGTTGATTTGCTATTATCTTTTTTGTACCCCTTATTTTTGTGAGATGTATCCGCTCTCCCCCATGTATGAAAAGTAAGGAAAAGAAAAACGTTAATAACAAACTGATTAAAAAAAGAAAAGAAAAGAAAAGAAAAGATGCTTTACACCAGATTTAAAGCTAGTTTCCATCTGCAGTCCCTGGGGCAGTTTAACAAACAATTAAAATATATCCAAGTATCCATACAGTTACAGTCAAACCATACACTCTCCAATTCTTTCATTTAAAAACATCACACTCCACATTTCCACATTTAAAATTACTCAAATGCAAATACAAATCAGTGTAGACAGTACTGACGCTCTCAAGGACTTTTCTAACATTATAAGACAAGTCCCTGAGGTCATAGGAGAGTTTCAGCCGGTCTGGGAGCTTGTTCCACTTGTTCCAGTTCATATTATGGAATTAGAATTGTATATTTATCGTAGTATCACACCCTGAGCGCTGGAGAGAGCGGCAGCAGGGTCACAGCCGCTCCTTGTTATTGTAAAATAATGTGATGTGTGAGCTACTGTGTCCAAGTAATTTCCCTTGTGGATCAATAAAGTCTAAGTCTAAGAATTGTTTGTGACACTATTAAAGGACTAATGATGCACTGATCCAGCTTTTTCAGCTCCGATACCGATATCGATACTTGAGCTCAGTATCTGCTGATACTCGATATTAACTGATACTAGTGTAGGGACTGAGAATGGCAATTTTACCCCAAAACACTGTTAATTTAATATGAATTTGATCTAATTGTGCTATGTAATTGTTATTTATCCTGCAAGTAATGACTGAACAGCTGTGTATGAATAAAAGTACAACCATTATGAGACTTCCTAGGCCTACATCAGCCAGTCAATAGTCTTTTTACATCAAATATAAGGCCCAGCGGTTGGCAGTTACCAGTATCAGTATCGGTGAATCCCTATGAAAGGACCTGCACCCGTTGTACCTGTTTTGGTAAGTATTTCCATGTATTTTTGAGATATTTTACTTCTTATTTCTATTTTATTTTATTTTTACTTGTACATATACATGTCTCTTGCTATTTTTGCTACTTATTTAGAATTTATTATTACCATTTCTATTTTTTCTCTTTGTTATTATAATATATTGCGATGTGAGAGCTACTGTGTCCAAGTAATTTCCCGTATGGATCAATAAAGTTTGTCTAAAATGTGTCTTGCCCCAGATATATATCGTATAAGCAGCTCTAGAGGTTAGAATAAGTTTGTTATCGACTGTCTGGATTTGATTCTAAAGTGTTTTATTGTCTGAATCAGTAGTTGTTGTTAGTATTACCTGAGGAGTGTGAGCGTTGTGAAAGAGCTTACTCATCTCACTGAATAACTGCACTGAATACATAAGGGAGCTGAGGATTAACCTTGGACCACTGCAAACTGTTTGTTCAGGTTTTAAGATAGTAAAATCAGGTACAGAACTTTTAAAATGAGTGGAGCTGAAGGGTGAATCCACAAAAGCACATTTAACCTGGATGCCCTTCCTGATTTAACGCTTTCTGATGTAAGCAGACATTATCCATTTGTTTGTTTCAGAGTTTTTCAGTTTGATTTAGTCCAGAGGTGGAATGTAACAAAGTAAAAGTACCACTGTACTTAAGTATAAATTTAAGGTATCTGTAGTGGATACTTTTTACTTTTACGTCAATACATTGTCAATACATGAACGGGACTAAAAAGTAAAAGTAATTCTGTGGAAATCTGTATCAAAATCACTATATTTGAAGCTCAAAATTTGCTCTTTAAGTACATTTTTAAACGGGTACTTTAATATTTAAGTTCATTTTTTCATGTGATACTTTTACTTTTACTTAAGTATTTATTTTCCTCCAGTATCTGTACTTTTACTTAAGTTACAAAAGTACAATAGAGAGCACTTCTTCCACCACTGATCTAGTCCGGTTCTGGACAGCCACAGTGTAAAGTGACAAAAGCTGCTGTACAAACGAAAATTAGTATTGGTTTTAATAAAAGAACTAACTGCAGAACTAATAAGAAAAAAATCAAAATACTGTAGCGTTTGAGCTTTACCTTGAGTTTGGGCAACCGTTTGATAGTTTTGAGCGGCCGCAGCACTCGAAGGACCCTTAAAGATTTGATGGTGCTGATATCTTTGCCTTTGGTCCCCCTGCAGCGGAAAGCAAAGTTAACACAAAAATACACACTCAAATCCGCCCTGACCAGCACCCTTTAACTTCCTGTACAAGTGGAATGAGTGGGAAAGGGTCACTAACACAAGTACAAAATATATCTTATACTTTACCTTTGCAATGTTTTCAAATAGAGTACTATGTCATCATTTCATTGTTATAGTATTATGGGATTTTGTGTGAAACAAGAAATGGATTCATATTGTACAAAACCACACGTCAACACATTTTTCACATGCATTTTTAAATATATGTATGTTTTATTAACTTAAAATTTTGTAGGTGTATTCAGTGCACGTTTCAATATTCTTTCTTTCCTTTTTTTATTCTTTTTTGGGGTAGAATTTAATTGCAGTTTGGACCCAAAATACTTAGGATATAGAGTTAAATCAATGTGTTATCTTCTTAAAGGTACATTTCACATAGAGTGTAAGCCACCTGCTTGTCTCCATGGAGATTCCAGACTACTGCTTCATCTGGAATGTCCCACAGTATGGCATTTATCTTATCTATCTCAGTTGGCGTGACACCAAGTTATAGATCAGATCTGCGGAGAGGCACACTCACAGTATGAAGGCATTTTTTTCAAGGTATTAAAAAAAAAACTCTATAGTGGATTATTCAAGGCAAAGAAATAACATCTCCATGGAGACAAGTAGGGGGCTTACTCACCACAAGAAAAGTTACATAAAGCACCTTTAACAACAATGCCCTTATGTAATTTAGAAGAGGAAAAAAGTGAATTAAAAGAGCTTATTTTTTTGCTGTAAAATGTAACTCAATACCAAGTCTTTTCTATTGACGCTAACCTTGTTAAGTGCAATTTATTAGTGTATAATTCTCACACACACTACTCCACAACCATCCGCACCCAAACGCATGCGCTGCTTCACCATTCACAATCTATGAACCAGATAATCCTCATTTAAAACTGCTTTCTAATCTCTAATATATTCCGGCATGCACTGGATTTAACAAAAAGGCACCACTCGTCCTTTTGTTGAGAGATTGGACATGCAGACGCTGACTGTGCATCAGGGATCAGTATCGCCAAGAATTGAAATAAATCGTAAATATGAAACTTAGCGATACAGATCTTTATTGTATTCAAAGGCTCTAAACGCATTGCTTTTTGAATGCTTGAGTTATCTGCGGACTCAAAGTGCAAAGAATTCAATTAAAAAGTGTCTGTTTGTTGTTCATATGCTGTATATACTGTACCTTGGACTTGTATGATCTCATTACTGCAACAACATACACATTTGATCTATGTGTTGTGTCCTTTTAAAGAATATACTGTAGATTGAGTTAAATATATAGAGTTAATGTGGTTTCAACAGAGTAAGAGGGATAAGACACAAATCCCTGCAGTTCTTCATAGTAATTGTGAGGGCTCAGCTATAATAAAGTAGAATTTTAAAGGGACTCATAAAAATTGGATCTGGGATTTGGTAGTAAGAAGTCTAATTAAAGATAGGTTCCATTTACTTATTGCTTTTTACTGAATTTATATATTATAATGTTACCAGGAATGCACCAATCGAGAATTTCAAGTCCCATACTAGTTTCAATACTATAACTTTAAAGATGCACTATGTAACTTTTCGGTTAGGGTTCCGTCACCTGCTTATTTCTATGGATATGTCATTGTTCTGCTTCGATTGTTCCACAGTATGACATTAAACAGATCTACTTTACATTTATTCAATTACAGGTGTTTTTTATTGCTTAAAAATACCTACAAAAACAGGCATTCTGACTGTGAGCAGAGTTGTCTCTCCACAGATCTGACCTGTGACTTGGTCTGGTTTGGTCTCCATGATGATAGAAAGGTTTAATGCCATACTGTGAAACATACTGACTCTCATCTTGTTTTTAAAACACACTTGTTTTCTTTGGCTAGTTTTGGGCTCCTTTACTGTTCAATAATTGCTGTATGTATATATTTTTCACTGTATCATACAAATGTTTTTATCTCTGTGTACAGCACTTTGGTCAACTTTGTTGTTTTTAAAAGTGCTTTTATAAATAAACTAGATTTGGATTTCAGACACAGCAATAACATCTACATAGAGAAAAGCAGATGGCGGACCCTCCACCAGCAAAGTTACACAATGTACCTTTAAGTATCTGCCGAAATCTAATATCAACCAATACCAGGGCAGGAACTGAAAATATTTTTTTAAACAAAAATAACAGCTTTCTATAGATAAAGATTCAAACATGAGACTTTCTGGGTCTTACGCCAATTTATATGTCCAGCCAGGATATCGGCTGAATCGATATTTGGAAGCCGATGTCCGATGATCCAGCTAATTTTTCCAGTCTTGGATCAGTGCATCCCTAAATGTTACATTTAAAAATAGCTTTAAACAACAAATTTGGGTTTCAACACACACAGTATGAATTGCACTCATTCAAGCAGAAAAAAAGTTTTTTGTAGATAAAACTTTTTCTTTTCTTTTTATTAAGCTACACTGGATAAATTGGATAATAGTTATTTATTGAATTAGAATGATTATTTCAATTAAAACATTTTCATAAGTCATCTTGTCCATAACATCTGATTTGTGTTTGAAAACCTGACATTTGCCCACAGTAACACAGCACTGGTGTCTTAATGTCTCCACTGACACTGTTTAAAATGTCAAATATACCCACTCCTTGCTTTATACCCTTATATAAAAACAATCTCCACACGGTTTCACTGTATAATCCCAGTTGTATTGTAGTCCATGCAGCAGCGTCCATGCTCTGATGCACATTGTGGTCTTTGCATGCGTTTAGTGATGTAGGCCTGAGCATCTGTAGGCCTGACCATACACTCACACAGTCACAATGAGGAGAACCACGTCAGCAATCTGATAGCTTTCACTGAAGACGCCTCCCAATGCAGCAACAAGCAACAAATACACAGTTACATGTAGTATTATTTAGTATTTTTGTTTATGTTACATTAGATTAGAATTTTAGAGCCAAAAAATAAGGCTGTTCAGTCTTGGTTTCCAGTTTAGTTCTGATGTAAACTTGGCACAGTCCTGTTCTAGATCTGGTTTGGTCCAGTCTAGTCCAAGTTTAGTTCTAGGTTCAGTTTCATTTTAGATTCAATTAAATAATGCTTGATAACTGTAAAAAAAAAAAAAATATATATATATATATATATATATATATATATATATATATATATATATATATGAGCGAAGGATTTGTATTTATTCGTTGGGGACCTCCCACTGAGATTTGGAATTTCATTTTCAGTCCTGGCCCCATTAGAGTCTATAATATGTTTGTCAAAAGTATCAAAAAACAGATACTAAAACGATACCAAAACTAATATCGAAACTAGATACTCATTTGAGCAGGTATTGATACTAAAAAAGTCACATTCACAAGACAGAAATTAACCTTCCTGAAAAGCTTTAGAAGGATCTTGAGCTGGATCAGAATAAGGAGTCTAAACCCGTGGACAAGTACTATGATTTAATGTTGAAAATTGCCTAAATAAAGATTGTTTTTTATCATCATTGTGGTATCGTAATCTGTATCGAGGACAGTCTTTTCCTTAGTATCGAAATCAAGTTTGAAATATTAGTATCCTGACAAAACTAGCCTGTAGTACATGTATTGATTGATCATCTTTGTCACATAATATACATACAATTGCGATGTTTCTTTCCTTAAAAGCAAACTTGGACATAATGTTAAATCTTTTACAGAGGCTAAAAGGTGCCAAAGGTCCATAGGGGAAGTGAGGGAGTAAGGCCAGATGATAATGAGGCGTCTGGCAGTGGTGTGAGCAGAGCCACACAGGTCCTCCCTCTCTGTTCTGGGGCCAGGACAGAGGTCAGCTCACTATCCCAATCCATCTTCCACATAGCTATTTTTAGACACCTGTCTTTACACAACAGTTTAGTTTATCGATCAAACTTTCCACAAACTGCACTGTAGCCAACTTTCCAGGCATAACTTCATGGTGTATTTTAAAGGTGCACTGTGTAACTTCTTGGTTGGGGGTCCATCACCTGCTTGTTTCTATGGATATGTCATTGCTCTGCCTGGAATGTTCCACAGTATGACATTAAACGGCTCTACTTTACTTTTATTGAATTAAAGGTGGTTTTATAGCTCAAAAATACCTATAAAAACAGGCATTCTGACTGTGAGCGAGGTTGCCACAGATCTGACCTGTAACTTGGTCTGACCTGGTCTCCGTGGAGATAGAAAGGTTTCATACCATTTGGTGAAACATTCCAGACAAACCAAAAACATCTCCATGGAGAAAAGCATTTGACGGGCCCTCCACCAGAAAAGTTACACAATGCACCTTTAAGAATTTACATAACAGAACTGTCATTTTAGAAATTCCACGTTGTTAAAGGGCCCGTTTTATGCTATTTTCTGATCTATGTTGTAATTTTGTTCTCTGATCAAAAACAGACCTGGAGATGTGTTTTGTTTCATTCACACATGTTTAACACACAAACCCTTTATAACAAAAAATGCTCTGTTCCACCTTGTGATGTCATCTGGTAATACAGGTGCTCCATTGTGCTCTGCATACACCTTCACTAGAATCATTTGGATAACTTCAGCCGTGGAATTGCCACTCTCTATTGAACTAAAGGTAAAAGGAGCTGTTAAACTACTGCTTCATGACATCACAAAGTGGAACAGAGCATTTTGAGCTTTTGATATACAGACAGACTAATAATAAAGGGTTACTCAAACAAATGTGAAAGAAACAAAACAAACTCCAGGAAGGTGGATGGGTACCCACGCTGGCAGTGATTTTAAATGCCACAGCGGGCACAGATTGGTTCAGATGCCATCCCCATATATGTACAGGTACCATCCCACTCCAAGTACAGTCTGACCTGGACACGCCCCCTTGATAACGCTAGAGTTAACGTCGGAGGCAAGATACAGCCCTCTATAATTTAATTAACACACAAAAACTAAAATCTAGCCAAGTTAAGATTATTTGTATTAAGAATGTTTTATTATGATTTGAGTAAATTTCCCTTGACGAGTAAAATGATCTACCAATGAAAGAAGCCTTTTTGTACTTAAAAAATGAAAATACATACACTTAAGATAAGATTCCACTCCAACTACTACAAATGTTCTTAATTCATGTCATTTTTACTTACCTAGGTATTGCTTTTGGTAGTGTATGAAAGCCAAAAAAGATGTACAGACCTGTTCCAGTTTTTAACTAAGAAACAATATAATATATTTTGAAGAATTTGTCCTGTAAACAAACAAAAAAGTTCATCCAATATATCCCGAGGCACGTTTCAGTTGAGAGCTATCAGATTGCGGTTCCCTTTGGTTAAGAGGAGCTACTGCGTCCATGTTAAATGACTTTGGCTCATGTTGTACAGGAAGTCGACCATAGGAAGAACAGGAGTCAGAGGTTCGGAGGGGTTGGTGTTTGGGGGTGGGTGGGGGTGGGGGGAGGGGGCGGGGCAAAGGGTTAGGTCCCCACCTGGTCACACCTTGTTGCGATCTACTTGGGGGAAAACAGTGGTAAAACAAGGTAGAGCACATTTATGGATGCTTCGGACAGACATAAGTACATAAAGCATAGTATGTTTGCATCAACAACAGCACAGAGGTGTCTGAGGACTACAGCTAAAGCAGGTAGCTGATTGAAAAGCTATGTCCAAGTGTGATTGGTGTTAAAACTCCTCAAATGTCTACAATCAAATCTACAATATTAGTTTATGTTTTGACAGAAATTTCAAAAACGGAAAATATTAATTCATTATCAGCAGGCAGGTTTACAACTCAACAAATGTATGGAAATATGATGTGGATATTAAATACGTGAATGAAATAAACACCAAGAACTGAGTATTTGGATGTGCTGTTTCTGCGAGCTAAAATACGATCGTCATTGTGCCTTATGTCAAATTGCAGGTAAAAATGAGCAAAAAAACAAAACAAAATAAAACCACTAAAACACATTAACAATTAGGGATGTAACAATAACCGAAATATCCTGATATCGTATCGTCAAAAGTCTTTCAATAATATTGTGGGCCGTCACAATATATCAAATTACAAGTTTCTTTGCTTAAATACATTGTGATGGTGCAGCAACGGCTAAAAAACAGAGAGAACTACATATACCATGATCCTTTGCTCTGTTTCAGTTCAAGCTACATGATGAAATAACTGTTATGAGCTCTATTCACGTTTTTCACAAAACCGGAGGACGTTTTGAAACATGCGGATGACGACTTCCTTTGGGTTCTGTTGGCAATTGTAACTCTGACAAAATCTGGGAAAACTGAGAAAATGGCCCAGTTTTCTTCATCTAGATGTCATTGTATTCTTTCAATTTTCCTCTTATAAATTGCCTATTAATTTGTGTATTATAATTAATGAAAAAAAATATGTAATTGTAGCGTTTGGTTATGTTCAGCAGATCAACATTTACAACCATCTGCCTGCGATTTGAGTCCCGTCCCCCATGGAAAGCTTTGGCAGGTTATGAAGACGCTGCTGCTGAATCCACGGTTTTATCACATGCACAATGTCGGTAACAACACCGGAAGTCGTCATCCGCATGTTTCCAAACGTCTTTCTGTAAGCGTGAATACAGCCTATAAAGCACTTTTAAATCTCAGTTATTTAGATTATGATGAGAGAAAAGCAGCATATTCACAGTTTTGTTCCGCCACAAAAAACACAATAAATATCGTAACGTAAGATGGATATCGTGAAAATATAGTATCAAAACATCAGGATATCGTTACATCCCTATTAGCATTAGCAAGTAGTCAAACAGAATTTGGGTGGATTTTGGACAAACGCCATTATACGACGTTGATTCACTATGGGCTATACACCAGTGTTAATTTTTGTAATACATAAAAATCTTGACACTTTTGGCACAGATGTGAAAGTACATAGTTAGCAGAAACCTTACATTGTGTGATTTATGGGAGAGAAAAGACCGCTATCCATTTGCAATCTGAAAGTAATTGAATCTGCGTAAGCCACTAGTGCAGTTTACAGGGTCACGTCGGAGTGCGGCAGATTCAGGGCTGAGTAGCTAAAGGGCAAAAGTGACATTTTTTATATATTTGTAAAGTAAAATCAAGAAAAGGTTCATATTTCAAACAGAGCAAATAAATGAGACAATAGTTCCAATACTGTAATTTCAAACTATACCACTTTTTTCCAATTAAATCAGGACGCTATGTTATATTTTACTTAAAGGGCCCATATCGCGTTATTTTCTGATTTATGTTATAATATACTCATCACAAACATAGCCAGAGTTTTGTTTTTTCCTTCACACGTTTAATACAAAACTCCTGCATATTTATGCTGTTTTCGTCTCTCAAATTGAAAACACTCCACCTTGTGATGTCATGTGTTAATAAAGGAAGTGCTCCACTGTGTTTTTAAATGCCTATATTTTCATGCCCTATTTTTTGTATGTACTCTTTTTAATTGTATTCTTTTGTGTGTCTTTGAGTGTTTAGAAAAGCTCTATATAAATAAAATGCATTATTATTATTTTTCTCCTTACACCTTCACTAGAATCATTTGGATAATTTCAGCTCTGGAATTTCCAATCTCTACTGAACAAAAGGTTAAAAGGGCTGTTAACTTCACGACATCACAAGGTGGAGCAGAGCATTTTGAGTTTTGGTAGATGCAGACAGACTAATAAACCAAGATTACTCAAGCACGTGTGAATGAAATAAAACACAACTCCAGGTATGTTTTTCATGAGGATACAGCATTATAACATGTCTTAAAACTCACAAGAGTCCATTTTGTGTAATATTGGACATTTAACACTTTATCTTTTAATAATGAATACACTGAAAGAAGTAAAAATCTTTTATATTCTGAAATTAATTTAATTTTCAAGTCACATATAGGGTTCCATCCACATTCTGGGTAAGGTTTAAAGTTTTGACCACTCATAGGCCTAGCATCAATTATTTAGGTCAGGTGCCCCAAAAATGAACCAAACTTGAAATATAAGGTAATTAGTAACAAGAATATATGAATAACTTAATGTAAACTAAAATAACAGTTAGAACCTTATAGCTCAAAGGGGATATAATGCAGATTTGTTTTTGCAGTGGGTTTTATATCATTGAACATCTTAAAGGTTCACTGTGTAACTTTTCTGGAGTAGGGCCCGACACCTGTCATCTAAATGGGGATGTTATTGCTTTGCCGGGAATGTTCCACAGTATGGCATTAAATTTATCGATCTCTCTAGGGAGACAGCCCAGTATAGATATTGATAAGCTTAATGCCATAATGTAAAATTCAAAACTAAGCAATAACATCTCCATGGAGACAAGCAGGTAGCGCACCCCCACCGGAAAAGTTACACAGTCCACCTTTAACTCAACTGCACTGCTCATATACAACTAAAGCTTTCGTTTGGCTTAAACATTTTACCTAAATTTAACTGAAAACGTCACTTACACCCTAGAGTTCCCAGCCCTTTAAAGGTTCACTATGGAACTTTTTGGTTGTCGGTCCATCACCTGCTTGTTTCTATGGAGATGCCATTGCTCTGCCTGGAATGTTCCACAGTGACATTAAACAGCTCTACTTTACATTTATTTAATTACAAGTGGTTTTATAGCTCAAAAATACCTAGAAAAACAGGCATTTTGACTGTGAGCGGGGCCTCTCCACAGATCTGACCTGAAACTTGGTCTGGTTTGGTTTCCATGATGATAAAAAGGTTTAGTAATACCAGACTGTGGAACATTCCAGACAAAGCAATAACATGTCCAAGAAGAAAAGCATTTGACGGACCCTCCAACCTCCAGAAAAATTACACAATGCACCTTTAAATGGCCCTGCAAAGCTCTCCACTTGAGTGACTGCAGATTCGGCGGGTTTGATGGAGGCTGTGTTATGGCCCATTGTCTTTGCCACGAGCAGTCAGTCCAAACAGATGGTTCAGAGGCATGCATGACCAGTGAGTGACAGCTGCAGGCTCCCAGCACTCTGTTGTATCTGCCAACATCTGACTCACATGAAGCTAATGGGAGAGTTATGATACATGAAGAGTGTATATAGCTGAGATTTTTTATTACTTATTTATATTTTATTGTATTTTTACTTGTACGTATACATTTATATAACTATGCCTTATTTGACACTAGTCTCTTGCTATTTTGGCTACTTGTTTAGAAATTAGAAAAGCACTACTCAAAGTATAAGATGTTTGAAAGGGCCCATATTACGCTGTTTCCTGATCTATGTTATAATGTTGTTTCCTCATCACAAACAGACCTGGAGTTGTGTTTTGTTTCATTCACACCTGTTTAACACATGAACGCTGCATATTTAGGCTGAATCTCTCAAACAGAAAACACTTTGTTCTCTGCACCTTGTGATGTCATGTGGTAATCCAGGAAGTGCTCCACTGTTTTTTAAACTCCATACACCTTCACTAGAATCATTTAATTAATCATTGCATTTATATAGCGCCTTTCAAGATACCCAAAGCCCCTTACAGTTCACTGTTCATTCACTCCACACTCTGTGGTGGCAAGCTACTATTATAGCCACAGCTGCCCTGGGGCAGACTGACGGAAGCGAGGCTGCCAATCTGTGCAATCGGCCCCTCCGACCACCACCAACACTCAAGCACACACCGCTTTCTTACATTTGGATAAAACAAAAGGTAAAAGGTAGCTGTTAACTTGAAAACTATTGCTTGATGACATCACAAGGCGAAACAGAGCATTTTATGATTTGGAGATTAAGAGTAATAACAAAGGATTGCTCAAACATGTGTGAATGAAACAAAACACAACTCCAGGTATGTTTTTGATGAGGAAACAACATTATAACATGACTTAAAGCTCACAAGAGTCCATTTTGTGTAATATGAGACCTTTAAACATGTAATTTGTGTGTTCTTTGAGCTTTAGCCGGTGAGAGAGGGGGGTGCATTTCTAGTATGGGTTACATCATGGACATATAGATTGCAGTCTGCCTTAAGCATTTCTAAATCACATACTGCTAACATGATGAATTTAGTCCCAGTGTCTGCACCTTCCCCCTATATTTTCTTACAATGTCTACTACCATTTCTGGCTCATTTGCTGCTAAATGCTCCACTCTGTCTTCTGCTCCTAAGTGCATCGCTCACTCAGCAAATTTCCCCCCAGACAACATCTGCTCACCAATGTCAAAATTTAGTCTTACAAATCTGGCGAGCTCAAGGCCAAAAACAGCTCACATTAACTACCGAAAAGTTTGTGATGAAAGCAGTTTATTTCTGGTGTTTTTAACATATGGCTCATAGACTAAGGCGATTAATTAAGAATGTGATAGATTTCTGTAGGAGTTTAAAATAATTTCCAACACTAGGGCTAGTTAGAATCTTAAATTAAGATAAAAATATCTGGAGCGTTAAAGGTGCACTGTGTAACTTTTCTGGTGGAGGGTCTGTCAGCAGCTTCTCTCCATGGAGATGTTACCTGGAATGGTCCACAGTATGGCATTACACTTATTTATTTCTATGGAGACAGCAGGTGATGCCATAGGGTCAAGTTGCATGTCAGATCTATGGAGAGGCGAGCCCACTCACAGTAAGAATGCAGGTTTTTTAAGTCAATAAAAACTGTTACATTTAATGCCATATTAGGACATTTCAGACAAAGCAACAGCATCTCCGTGGAGACAAGCAGACCCTTGATCAGAAAAGTTACACAGTGCACCTTTAAAGGTCCTATACCCGATTTAAAAAAAAAATTGCCCTAGTGCAGATTTGTATAAGCAGCTCTTAAGGTCAAAATAAGTTCAATGTGTACCATCAGCATCCAATTAGAAAGCATTTTATTGTCTGATAATCAGGAAGTGAGCATAAGCATACTAGTTGCTTTTGGCTTTACTGTTATGGGAAAACTTCTTACTGGTGTCAGAGTGCTTAAGATGCACTTTTCACAACTGGACCACAGCAATCTGTTTAAAATGAACTGGTTCTGTTTTTGACATTTTTAAAACAATACAAATCAGGTACAGCACCTTTAAACCTAGAATAGAAAAAAGTGATTTCATCTTTTTTCATTATTATACTAAACAGGGATACATTCTGCAATGCCATTAGCTGAGGATATGATTGATTACACTAGTAGGAGTTTCAATTTATTTCCAACACTAGTGCCATTCTAGAAGTTAAATAGTACTAATCTGGCAAGCTCTAGGCCAAAAATAGAAAAAAGAAAAACAAAATATATACATTAGAATTTCAATTATTATAAATTACACCAAATTATTATTAATTATTTATAATGTATATTTTTTTTTTTATTTCAAAGACTAGTCCCTAGAATAAAAAAAATAAAAATCCTGAATTAGCAAAGCATTATTAAAGGTGCACTGTGTAACTTTTTGGTTGGGGGTCCGTCACCTGCTTGTTTCTATGGAGATGTCATTACTCTGACTGGAATGTTCCACAGTGTGACATTAAACAGCTCTACCTTAGATTTATTAAATAACTGGTGGTTTTATTGCTCAAAAATACCTAGAAAAACAGGCATTCTGACTGTGAGCGGGGTCGCCTCTCCACAGATCTGACCTGTAACTTGGTCTGGTTTGGTCTCCGTGAAAATAGAAAGGTTTAATGCCATACTGTGAAACATTCCAGACAAAGCAATAACATCTCCATGGAGAAAAGCCTCTGACGGACTCTCCACTAGAAAAGTTACACAGTGCACCTCTAACTAAATACAGTATTCCAGTTTTTTAATCTATAATTAATTGTGGGGTCTTATGTTATAGACTGGGGCACATAATTGTAATGCTATTAGCTTAGCAACTTAAGTGATTGATTTTAGGCTATTCCAACACGGCTGACAGATACAGGCCATGCTGAGGAATGAATACGCTAGAAGAAGTGACACTGTGGCCAATGGGTGGTCATTAAAACCCCATAGCTAACAGTGTACACGTGGAACAGTCTATTTTAATGTGCATGCTAAGCTCACATAGAAACCATCAATAGAAGCCCCCCTCCGCGATACTCTCAGGCAGCAGCTAGCCTGTTACATTAGCGGGTCTCTGCTGAATTAATAATAGACGATGAGGAATGAATGGCTGGATAGGTCCGTTGGCAAAGTGCTGATGGAAAAAGCTCGCGTCAGAAGCTGAGGAGAGAGGAGGGATGAGGAGGAGAGAGTGTGTGTGGTGAGATAAAGGGAGATAGAGCCAGTCAGGCAAGTCTAGAAATGAACTACAAGACGGGGATGTGGCCCGAAGACTGCAAAAAGCATCCATCGTCACAAGCAATTTGACTTCATATACTCTAGGTTTTACTGTAAAGTACTCGTAAGCTTAAAGTGACTGAATGTTTATCTCTGTCCAAGCTTTGTGGTTAATTAGAAAACAATCTGTAATGTGTCTGTGGGAACATTGTACGGCTTGTAGAAAGTGATCATTTCTATATGACTAGAGTTGTCTAACAGATACTAACTGATGCTAAAATTTGTATTAGTATCAATACTGAAAAGAAATCTCATAAATATGACAAAACAAAATTTGGAACTGGCATGAATAGTTTTAGAATTGTCTTTATCTAGGAAATGTGCTATATAAATAAACTTGAATTGAATAGATCAGAACTGTTATAAGACATGGTAATATTAAAGAAATTATTATTATTTGCTTTATTATTATTAGAATCAATTGTTCCATTGTGGTATCGAAATTGGTATCGAGTATCAAACCTTTTTTAGTATCAGAATCATAGACTGTATAAAGAAGTGGACTAAGCGAGTGTGATTTATTTATACAGTCTACAATCTGAACTGAGCATGAAATTTTAGAATTTTTAGAGCATTAATACTGACTAATAGCATTATATCTACTTTATAGTATAATATTAAACAAATGGAGGTTTTAAAATATTAGAATTATGTTGGATGTAGTTGGTCAAAGGCTCTGTTGTTTACTTTTTATCATTTTGGCTTACAACAAAGATTTTATATATTTAAACGTATTTATGTTCATTGCAAAACTCAAATTGGTTTTAGGTTTTATGCCAGATTCCCTTCCTGTTACTACCTTCTTTATAGGGCATCTGACTGAGACTGTATTTAGAAAGCTATTTAATATACCACAACTATAGTTTCTGCACCTCTTTTTTGTTGAGCCAATTTTCAGAGCCACACTACACAGTTTACAAAAATAAATGAAAGTGAGGAAGGAAATTAAGTATATGTTCAGGTATTACTTCTAATCTAAAAAATCTGCAGCTGTACTCCTTTATCAAACACTTTTTCCTAACCACAGGCCCGTTAACAGAATTTTTGGGGGCCCAGGGCAAGACGTCTCACTTGGGCCCCCCTCTAATATTAATTAATAGGAAGAGGGTGCAATTTTGGGCCCTTAAAACCCTGGGGCCCGGGACAACAGACCCCTTTGTCCCCCCCGTCTACTGCCATACCACCTCTCTTGCCTTTCCATAATGGTCAGTCCAGATAAGACCTCGTATATGAAGTGATTGCTTGGCATGACTTTTGCAGTTTGGTTAGTTGAGTATGTAGTCCACTATGGCGCATACAATAACATAGTAATGATAACACACACAGGCAGCATGAGAGAGGTAGAGGAGGCATTACCCCATGAAGCTCCTTTAACACGATCCCGCCACAAAAACAGAAAGCTTAGGTCAATTCACACAATATAAGAAGACAGCAAGGCCTGGTCATACACTTCCACT
This sequence comes from Taenioides sp. WSHXM2023, assembly GCA_029959045.1. Lineage (NCBI taxonomy): Eukaryota > Metazoa > Chordata > Actinopteri > Gobiiformes > Gobiidae > Taenioides > Taenioides sp. WSHXM2023. Next base: position 8,223,906 of record CM057089.1, read on the forward strand.
TCTATAAAAACACACTTGGGGGCTTGACAACAGATTTTAAGCTGTAAATTGATTACTTAAATGGACAGTCAGTTTGGATCAATAATACTGTTGAGGTGCTAATTGTTGACAAGAAGAGGGTGTACTCACGAAAATGCAAAAGCCACCAGCGCCCCACTGACCACTATGAAGTCCAGAATGTTCCACAGGTCTCGGAAGTAGGAGCCAGGATGGAGAAGCAAGCCCAAATCTACCATCTGAAAGAAACAAATGCAAAATGATGTGCAGGGCTGGGCTGAGAAGAAGTGCAAGTGTGCAAAACTTAAACTGAAATAGATGAGTAGAAAACCAACACAAAACAAAACCACTAATGGCAATGAAATCATAGTTTGGATGTTGTATTTGGATTTGACTCCTGTATGAAGGTTATGTCTGCATACTCTGTACTTTGTGACTTATATTTATTTCATGTTATTGCAATAGGTAAATATATCTTACAACATATGGTAAATAACAATGGTGGAAGGTAACAAAAAAGTACAAAAGTAAAACTACAATGCTTAAGTAAAATTTTTAGGTACTGTATCTGTAATTTACTTAAGTACATTTAAAAGCGGATACTTTTTACTTTACATTTGAGAGCATGTATTTGTACTTTCTACTACACTACATTTTAGATCTGGACTGAAAAGTACTTTCTTTATGGTTTGAGACCCGCTAAAATGGCTGAGACTGAGTTTTAGCACATTTAATTTCAGTTAACATCCCAAAAACACAAAAACAGTTAGAACAATTAAGAAATCAATTGAATCAGCTAAATTTTTTTTTATCAAAATCACAAAATTTGATGCTTTAATTGTTAAAAAAAAACAAAACAACAAAACTTAAAATACATTTTTAAACAGGTACTTGAATAATTTTACTAAAGTAGATTTTTTCATGTGATACTTTTAATTTTTGTCCCTCTATCGGTACTTTTACTTAAGTAACAAAACAGAGTACTTCATCCACCACTGGTAAATACGTTAAGATTAAAGAAAAGGTACACTTTATTGTCCCTGTATGGAAATTTGTCCATTTGACCCATCCTTCAATCAGTCAAAACTGCAAAATGTAAATGAAGACCAGAGTGTGAAGATGCTACAGACTTACCTTTATAACCATTTCAAAAGTGAAAACTCCAGTGAAGGCATAGTCCAGGTATTTTAACACCTGGAGAGATCAACAAAATGGTGAACACAAACCAAAAATAAGTCTGTTTTAGAAGTAAATGATTGTATACATGCAGAGAGGGTCTTACATTGTTCCGAGGCGCGTTGGTCCACACTGGGTCCTCTGCAGCCAAAGCAATGCTGCTCATCGCGATCACCACTAAAATGGACATCTCGAAATATCGCAGAGTCACGATGTAATGACACAGCCTCCTCACACTATGGAAAACAACACACAAAGAGAGAGACTTTATTGATCCCGAGGTAAAGTCAACTGCGTTTCTCAGTCGCCTTTGCTTTGTGTCTCAGTCAAAGGTCTCAGTGCAGTTTAAAGAGACCATGTTGTGAGCTTTAAGCCATGTTAGAATATTGTTACCTCATTAAAAACATACCCAAAGTTGTGTTTTGTCTCATTCACACATGTTTGTGTATCCCCATAGATCAAAATGCTCTGTTCCACCTTGTGATGTCATGAAGCGGTAGTTTGCAAATTAACACCGACCTTTGACCTTTAGTTCAGTAGAGATTGGCAATTCCAAGCCTGAAATTATCCAAATGATTCTAGTGAAGGTGTATAGAGTTTAAAAACACAGTGGAGCATTTCCTGTATTACCACGACATCACAACATAAAGGAGCCTTAAAATGCAGGTTTGTGTGTTAATGAAACAAAACACAACTCCAGGTGTGTTTGTGATGAGGAAACAACATTCTAACACATCAGAAAATAGCGTAATATGGGCCTTTAACAGGAGAACTGGTCAGGTAGGGTCAGCAGATTCTGCGTCACTGCAGTTTGAGGAGAAGAAGAGCCAAAGTTAACTTTTCTGTATTCAAAGTAGACCAGCAGATATTAGAATGAATCCATTGTCATCACTGCTAGTACATCAATAAAAAAAATTGTCCACCATTTTGTTGCTATTCTGTCAGCAGTTTCCCTTTTCACTCTGCAGACACGCTATTGTAAGCTGTATTGTATTTGTGTCTTGTATCTATTCAGAGATATGTCATCATAAAGAAAACAACATCTTTTGAAACATTGCATCACGGCGGTGGGGAGAAGATTTATGTGCGAATAAAACAGCCAAAAGTCTACTCACGGATTAGTTTGGCCAAAGATGAACATGGAGCTGTACGGCAGGATGGGTCTTGGTCCACTGGGATTGAGGTCCTCCAGATTCTTCTCCGTCATGGGCATGGTCTCAGAATCAATGCTGTTCACTAAATAAAGGATTGTACATTGTAAGTCAAAGAGTGGCTGAAACAACGGTGTATACTGTTGCTTGAAACTTGGAACAATAATAATAAACAAAAAAAAAACATTATAGGACAAATATAACTTGTTAAGTATGGTAATTCCATTGTGATCTGGTGATCTGTCTTTCAACTTCAAAATTCATTGTAATAGGGTTATGTTTAAAGGTTTTATATTACACAAAATTGATTCTCTGTTCCACCTTGTGATGTCATGAAGCGGTAGTTTTCAAGTTAACAGCTCCTTTTACCTTTAATTCAGTAGAGATTGGTGATTCCAGGGCTCAAATTATCTAAATGATTCTAGTGAAGTTGTATGGAGTTCAAAGACACAGTAGAGCGCTTCCTGTATAACCCCATGACATCACAAGGTGGGTGGGTGAGTGTTTTTAGTATGACAGAACGAGAAAAACAGCCTAAATATGGAGGAACATGTGTGAATGAAACAAAACACAAATCCGTGTATGTTTTTGATGAGGAAACAACATCATAACATAGATCAGAAAATAGCGTAATATGGGCCCTTTAATAGAAAATAATACATAAATAAACAAAAAGTATGATGGTTATAGGGGAAATACAAGTAGGTAAGTATGGTAATTCCATGGTGATCTGGTGATCTGTCTTTCAACTTCAGTTCATTGCAGTAGGGTTAAGCTTAACCTTAAATGAGTATCAAGTTAAATTAAGAGAAAAATATACACAATGCACTATTTATAGATTTGAAAATACATTGTGGTAGACAATAACATAATATTAATGTTCTTTATTTGAAAGATAGTGACAAGTATTGCCAAATATTAGTGCACCACTGTATTATTTTGTTTGATTATTGTAGCCAATTCTGGACATATGTAGTAGTCAGTGTTGCACCTTAACACTTTAATTGAACGCGTTGATATTTTGGACGAACGTGAACTGAATGCACTGTATTACTGCCTGATGAACGAACTGTGAACGCGTTCATTCTGGTGTCTGTGAACAGCATCTTTTTAACTTCATTCAACAGGGTGCCAGATTTCTTTAGTGTTCCAGGCGAAAACCCGGCTAAACACACCATAAAGAGCCCTTAATATTTAGCGGAAAAACATTCACTCCGGCAACAACACTAGCCACCAGCATCACATCGCTGCATGCGTCATCGAAACAAGACAAAACAAAAAAGCAGCTTGGAGGCGACTGCAGGCAAGAGCAACAAGGATTCATCATATGAACATTTAAGAGAGCTCTATGACAAGGTCGGTGAGGAAGGGAATAACCTCATATTTATGTGCAAACGCAGCAACAACTGAAAAAAAAAAAAAAAAGAACTATGAACTAGTTCATTTTTTTGAACTATGAACTATTTCAAACTTTTTTTCAAACTATCGAGTTTTCCATCAAAAAATATTTTAGCTGACTGTGCTTGTTAGTGGCATTTTCCAGTTTCAATAAACACGTACAACATCTAGAACAACGTGAAATGAAGATGTGAAATGTTTTGGAAACCTACTACCATATTTAGGCTGAGTTCTTCTCTCAAACAGAAAACACTCTGTTCCACCTTGTGATGTCATGTGGTAATACAGGAAGTACTTCACTGTGTTTTTACACCTTTGCTTTCAGCTGTCTACTAAAGTAAAGGTAAAAGGTAGCTGTTAACTTGAAAACTGCCACTATGTGATATCACAAGGTGGAACGGAGCATTTTGAACTTTACAGATGCACACAGACTAATGATAAAGATTTTTCTGCTATTCTGGACAGAGAAAGTTTTCCATACAAAATTATTTTAGCTGACTGTGCTTGTTAGTATCTTTTTCCAGTTTCAACCAATACGTACAACATCTAGAACAATGTGAAATGAAGATGTGAAATGTGTTGGTAACCTACTGTATATAAGTGTGTGCCTCTCACTCTGTATGATGGTGGTGTCGCCCGGTGGAGAGGTGATGGTCACAGGAGGGACAGGTCCGGTTCTCCTCACGTTCCTCTGGTTGTCTGAGTCCTCGGGTCGGTCTGTGGGCCACGACTCAGTGCCTTTCTGTGGGGAGATGGCTAGAGACTCCCCTTCTGAGTCACCAAACCTGAAATTATATCATTATACTCATAAGTGGCAATACAGTGAAAGAGTAACCCATTCTATGTGATTATGGGGGTCAAACTAGTGGCATTTTGGATTTGACATTACACGGTATTAGCCTGCTCCAGTCTTTCAAATGAGTTTACTTTCTCAGTATCATTAACATTTAGTTATGGAAGAATTGCATGAAGCCCAAATATGTATAATCATATTAGTTAGAATTATCAGATGAATTTTACTGATTCATGACTATAAATGGAAGAGATGGATGAAGAGCTTTCATTTATATCACAAATGGGTTGGCTAGGCAACCTATGAACCTATGTAATGGCAACCTATGAAAAGGCAGCCGTTAGATTTTAAGATGCTATATGCATACGTAGCCAAAACGTTACACACAACTAGTATAAATGATACATGCCTAATATTAGATGGTAAAGCTACAATAACTTGTGGGACAAATAAAGGTTATCTCATCTCCATGGAGACCCACAGTTGGTGGAATCTGCATCAAAAAGCTACATAGTTCACCTTTAAGACTGAAATGAAAACTATTCAGGATTTGAGACAAGTTTATAAAGTACATTGCTATCTACCTTTGACCGTGATGATTCTCCCGATCATTAGCATCCTCTCCCTCCATCGTGGACTGTCCCCTGCAGCCGTGGGTCCGGTGCCTCCTCCTCTCTCTTTCTCCGTTGGCCCCGCTCGAGCTCCTGTCTCCCTCTTTGCTCCGTCCATCTTTGTGCCTGGACCTCCTCTCCCCCCTGCCCCCTGTGCTCACCGTCCCATTCCCCTCCCTGTTTTGCCTGTGCGAGTGATGGTGCCTGTGCTCTCGTTCGCTGGTGACCCCCGCGCTGTCGTCCACTGAGCTCTGGTGGTGATGCCTCTTGCCCCCCTCTCTGCTCCGGGACCTCTCGTTTTTACACTCCTTGCTCTTCCCATCTGGATCCTTGGAGCGGCTATGGTGTACATGGTGCCTCCCCTCTTTCCCACTCTCTCCATTTTCATTATTTCTTCGATTTTTATGTCTGTGATGTCGGCGGGTTTGGTGGCACGTGGGCGCAGCAGGTTCACCGTTAGTTTCGGGGTCATCTGGCGTGTTTTGGGCAGAGTTTACGTGGTCGGTCAGTATGGGACCATCACGGGGCTCTACCACAAGAGGTCTGTCTCTGTGTGTTTTCATGTCTGGTCGGAGCGGGCAGATTCGGGGTAAGTCTTCGGGTTCCAGTTCGTCGTACAGGGCTTCACAGCTGGCGCGGTTGTGGCGGCGCATCTGATTGGCTCTCTGCTCCCACACGGACATGGTCTTCATCGACTTGTGCTGCTCCTTACTGAGAGAGAGGAAGAGGTGAACAGGTCAACATCAGCACATACCTTATACAGTCTTATATGGAGATATCTGCATTGAAATGAACTGCAGGTTGTCAGAGAAACAAACAAAACAAAAAAATCATTAAAACTGTACATGATTTGATGTCACCAGGTGAAATTTGCCAGTTTTATAAATAAAGTTTTATAAACTTTTTAGCTAAAAAAAAATCTGTGAACTTCATGACCACTTAAACCAACACTTATTTCCAAATTTGCTAAAACGTATGCAATACAGTATAAATTATGTAAAATCTCTATTATATTAAATGTCCAATATTACGCAAAATGGACTCTTGCCATGTTAGAATGTTGTTACTTCTGTTATTACTCCTCAAAAACATACCCGGAGTTGTGTTTTGTTTCATTCACACATGTTTGAGTAATCATTCATTAGTTTGTCTAAATCTCCAAAGCTCAAAATGCTCTGTTCCACCTTGTGATGTCATGAAGAGGTAGTTTTCAACATCTACCTTTTACCTTTGGAAATTCCAGGGCTGAAATTATTCGAATGATTCTAGTGAAGGTGTATGGAGTTTAAAAGCATAGTGTAGCATGTTCTGATTTACCACATGACATCACAAAGTGGAACAGAGTGTTTCCAGTTTGAGAGAAGAAAAGGTTTGTGTGTTAAACATGTGTGAATGAAACAAAACACAACTTTGGGTATGTTTTTGGTGAGGAAACAACATTATAACCTAATTCAGAAAATAGCGTAATATGGGCCCTTTAATCACAATAAAATAATACTGTAAAATGACTTGCTTCTAAGGGTTGCAGGCAGTGTGCACTCTGGACTGTAGCCAGTTAGCATAAAAACTGACTCCCTGATTCACTGACTAAAACACTACTGAAGTGTTGATGGAATTTTGTACTTATCTAGATTACAAAATAACATGTAGAGTAAATTATGTGGACTTTAATAGAATCAAATCTGCACGTTCACCTTTATTTCAAGAGTCACTGCACTGTTGACAGCCCAAAGGGACACTGCCAGCTCTAGTTTCCCTTTGATGCTTTATGACTTTACACTGGCATCTTGCATATGAAACAGCAGTTTATTTTCTACACGGCGCCCCCTGGATGTTGAATGATTTACAGCATGACCGAGATGCAATGGAGCTTTCAACGCAGCCTCTTCTGCTGTCATAAATCAAGGTTGTCGGCTGTGAAAAGACACTTCTCCGTGGGTTATGTCTGTGCAGAGCCAAGCATGGCCGGGGAACCATGCTCTGACATACAAGAACTCTCCATTGATTGCAATACAGCACTTTGAAATGATTGTACGCATGCACTTTGGATACTGTAACAACAAGGGAGAGGTTTAAATCAAATCAGGGCAAATACAGCTGATATTGTATAGCACCAGAACAGAACACCACCTCAGAACATTGTTTGAAGGGGGCAGAAATGTTAAAGATCCACTGTGTAACTTTTCTGGTTGGGGGTCCGTCACCTGCTTGTGTCTTTGGAGATGTCATTGCTCTGTCTGGAATGTTTCACAGTATGAAATTAAACAGCTCTACCTTACATTTATTCCATTACAGGTAGTTTTATAACATAAAAATACCTAGAAAAATGCATTCTGACTCTGAGCGGGGTGGCCTCTCCACAGATCTGACCTGTAACTTGGTCTGGTTTTGTCTCCATAAAGATAGAAAGGTTTAATGCCATACTGTGAAACATCCCAGACAAAGTAATAACATCTCCACGGAGAAAAGCATTTGACGGACGCTCCACCAGAAAAGTGACACAATACACCTTTAACTAAGTAATTCAAACTAAGATTTACCAAGAGTAAAGACTTTACTAACACTGGCATAAACAAACATAATACATGTGATCAAAAGTGGCTAACTCCAACATTTTTTACTATTTTGGTTCACTTTGGCTTCATAAGTCCATGTATGACACTAGGGCTGCACGATATAAGAAAAAGATTGCGATGTTTGATGCCAACGTTTTGTATAATATATTATTATAGCTATATTTTAATATACTTTTTGCCACAATAAGTTCAGCTCATTTAAAACAAAAATGCACATGCCTTCATTTACAAGTCAAACTGGGTCAAAATGAAAACTTAATAAAGACAAAACCAAAACCAACCATGTGTAATATAATACTTAATAATAATAATAATAATAATAATAATAATAATAATAATAATAAAATAATAATAATAATAATAATAATAATAATAATAATAATAATAATAATAATAATATCCTTGGCCCAGTTTACATTAAAAAAAACAAAAAAAAACCCAGTTAATTTCTATAAAATTGAGAACTTCGTCTTGCTTCGATATTTTATTTCCTTGCAATACCGATTATTGCAACAGCCAATAGTGCAATGTCGATATTTTCGCGATATATTGTGGAGCCCTATAGGACACCATTGGAAACTGGTGCAGGAATGGAAATGACAACAAAATAAGAAAGAGTTTAGTTAGCTACTTTTGGGAACAGCACTTGGGACTAAAACACTGTTGTATATACAGTAGCTGAGACGTATTTGTACTATTATATTTCTATATTTTATTTTTACTTGTACATACACATTTATATAATTATGCCATATTTGACACTAATCTCTTGCTATTTCCGCTACTTATTTTTTATTTATTATTAACATTTATATTGTTGCTCTTTGTTATTATAATATATTGTGATGTGTAAATTACTGTGTCCAAATAATTTCCTTTGTGGATCAATAAAGTTTGCCTAAGTCTAAGTCTAAGTAGATGTCAGATGTCAAGAATTTAAATGCACGTCAATACAATATGGTATACAGGTTATGCTTACTTACCTTATTACACAGCATATAAAAGATGTCTAATTAGATGGAATACATATGACAGGACACACACATAATGACAAAAATGCCCATATATGGTCAGATAATATGGAAATGCACCACCTTAGGGTTGTATTGACTTGACCCTGCAGTGATAATGAGGCTGGTATAAACCGCCATGCTAACAGGCGGCTTTCTTTACCTCAGGTAGTGATGGACTGGGGTGCAGACATAACTCCTATTGACACACAGAAGAAGCAACAGACAGAGAGGAGAGACTTCAAGAGACAGGAACTTAACAGACAACAAGAACTTAGAGTATAATAGACTACTAATCACATAACATAACAATTAATACATGTCATTTCGATTCAGAATATAAAATGGCTGTTCATAATCACGCTATATAACATATAGAGTTAAAGGACAAATATTATGCATTAGTTGTATTCCTATTGGCCTTTAAGGAGGCTATTGAGTACATTTGCTTTGGCGTTTCATGTTTTAGAACTTAAAATAACAGCTTTTTTCAGACCGTAGGCAACTTGTTCCTACAGAAATGTTTGATTTATTGACTTAAAACAGCGCAGGAGACTTCCAGACTTCAAAATAGAATGTTTTTGAGTATTCAGACTTACTAAACAGCATTCACCAAACAAGTGTCAATGAAGCAAAATACAACTCCATGTACTTTTTGAGGAAAAACGATATTATGACATGGTTTAAGTCTCAAAAAAGTCAATTTTGCATAATATGTGTCCTTTAAACAACATTACATTTTGTATTTCAGCTTTTGTTACAGATTTTGGGGGAAAAGTGATTATCTCAGTTGCAGTATTAATATGTCTTCTTTGGTTTACTGAAAGTTGAACTGAAACACCCTTTCACTTGTTATAGTGTTCTAGTTTAGTCTGTTTGTAAGTATAAAATAAGCTGTTGATCCAATACACAAAACAAGACAGAACAAATACAAATGGAAGAGAATGTAATACAGTAAATAGATGGATGAGGGCGTATGATGGTGATGAATGCACTGACAGAATACTTATGAATAATACAGTGAATACACCAGTGTCTGATGAGTGAGCACGCACCGTAATCAAAGACAACGAGAATAACAGACAACAGGAAAATCAACCCAATCCACTGCACTGTGTATATGTGACATTTCTTAAAGTATTTAAAGTACAATTGCAGTAGTAAGCCTCGTCAAATGTGTACGAAGTCTACATGTGAATTTGAATATGTGATTTCAATAGTTTTGTTTAATATTCATTAAATTATTATGCTGTTTTCTGATCTATGCCACAATGTTTTTTTCCCAGTCAAAAACATTCCGAGAGTTGTGGGTGTTTTTTTTTTTTTTTTCATTTACACATATGCAGCATACAAACTCTGCATATTTAAGCAGAGTTCTTCTCCCAAACAGAAAACACTTTGTTCCACCTTGTGATGCCATGTGGTGATACAGGAAGTGCTCCACTGTGTTTTTAAACTCCATACACCTTCACTAGAATCATTTAGATAATTTCTGGTCTGGAATTGCCAACCTCTACTGACCTAAAGGTAAAAGGAGCTGTTAAAAACATAACTCCTGTTTGTTGAGAAGGTAACAACATAATAACATGGCTAAAAGGTCAATTTTGCGTAATAAAGAACCTTTAAAGGAGATATATTATGCTAAATAGAATGAGCTTTCAACCATGTTATAATGGTTTTCCATTGTCATTATCAGTATTAAAATGTTTGTTTTTATCCCCACCCACAGTTCTGTACTTGGGATTCTTTAGCTCTGGGTCAGACATAAATGTTAAAAAATTACTTACTTAGCCATTTTTCAAAAACTGCAACACCTTAAATGAAAATCTGCTGCTTCTTATAATGAAATGACATGGCCAACATTACAGAATTATAGTCAATGGATAATTTTTCTGGTTTCAGTCATTAAAATAAAAAAAATTTAAATTGCTAAAAAATTGCTTGGAGTTGCAGAAATATCACATAGCTACAAATAAAAGGATTGGGTTGAATATGTACACATTGTAACCACAAACGCCATGTTAATTTGATTCACACAAACAAATGCAAAATGGACACCAGATAAATCAGAAATTAAAAAAGAGATTTCAGAAAAGTACAGAATTGACAGAAGGGAAAATGGCTGTATTTCAAAATTGTAGGTAGTAACTCACAGTGAGCTAACGCTGCAGAGGGATGAGCTGCTAGAGTGCGCGTTACCTCGACTGCGTGTTAGAAAACTGCACATGCACAAAACAAAAACGCATGAAGTCAGAGAAACTGCAGGACAATTTATATACGTATATTTTTTGACACAATTTCTCTGCTTCATTGGGTCATATATAGCTGCCCATCACCATTCAACGCAATGGGAGGTCAAAACTCAGGCTGAACTGTAGAGAGAAAGGCATAGAGATATATACAAATGCTTTGGAAACAGTATGGTAACAGTCATTTCAAATGGTTTTCTAGAATGGATGTAAGATATGCGTTTTATGACTACAGCCCAGACCTGAGGAGGAAAGAGTGATACTGAAATCCAGAAACAAGCAGAATTTCAGTTTTCGCTCATGCAAAAACAAGATAAGGGGTAGACGTGGTTTAGTCTATCAGGCAAACACAGGAAAGACTCCTCTAAAACAAATAGTGTACATTATATTACAAACTATAGGACAACGTATGTGCAGTAGACAACATTCAGGGTTATGGAATACGCATGGGTCACAATACATAGGCCTAGCCACCCAATTCTACCCAAAGTATCCTTGATACTTGACACAAACTTCAAATTTTCAGTAAATTAACACTATCAGCCTCCTTTTTTGTCTCTGTGAAGATGGTATTGCTTTGGAATGTTCCACAGTAAAGCCTTTCATTTATCTATCTGTATGGGGATAAGCAGGAGAATGTATAACGCCATAGTGTGGAATATTCCAGGCAAAGCAATAGCATCGTCATGGAAACAAGCAGGTAGCGGAATCCCCACAATAAAAGTTACATAGTGCACCTTATTACTATCCCCATTTTAGTTTCAGGCATATAATTAATAATAATGGCTTAATTTTTTATTTATTTTTTAATAGTCTTTGAAACAACAGATTTCCTAAAGCTCTAAATAAATAATAAGACATTTGAACATAAGTAAGTCAAAATAAAACTAATACACTAAAATTATTACAGTGAAACCATTTACTTGTACACAGGCTTTAAAACTACAAAACGCTAATTAAATACAGAGTTATAATGAAGGTTCAGTGACTTACGCAGTGATGGAGATGTTGGCGGCGGACATGGGGCTGACCTCCTTCACCTCTTTGGCTTTCTGCAGGGCCAGCTTCTTGTTGATGGCCTCCTCCTGCTCCTCTTCATCCTGGAAAATATAGTTAAACACACACACACGCATGCTTTTCGGGTTATAACAAGTAAAACAAGGCTAAATCTGACTTTTCGTTTAGTTTCTTCCCAGCAATTTAAATCTAAACTAGTTACACATGATTTGAATTACATTATCCCCCCTTTCTTTAGTCTTTGTGGTATAATGTGTGACCATAGACTGTATAAAGGAGTGGACTAAGGGAGTCAGATGTCACCCAAAGCATTCAGCTCCAGTCAAATGAAGCTCATGATGCTAGCTCTTTTGGAGCCAGGTCCATATTAAGAATAGGAATTTATTTACATACAAAAAAATAGCAAAATAAAAACACCAAGATCATGTAGAAGAAGTTAATACGAACATTTTGCGTCGAAAAAAGACAAGGGTACAGAGAAAGGGGTTAGCTATGTCCATTTATGTATACACTCTATGAATGTGACACAGTTATGTAGTTATGTCAGATGCCCATCCTGAGCTTTACATTTATCCAGGTTTGGGACTTGCTGACTTTGTGGTGCTGACCCATAGGCTAAATGGACGTAGCTAACCCACTAGCCGGTGCATTCTAAATAAGAAGTGTGCATGGGAGGATTTCCGGCTCCATTGACTCTGGCTCCAATCGACTTTACGTTGAAAAATTGTCTCCCCTCTCTGTGAAACTATTGCAGTGAGCCTCATCATTAAAATATTCAAATTAACCCACTCTACACAATCCTGGTGTTTTTATTTTGCTATTTTGTCCGTAAATAAATTCATTTTCCTAATATGGAACTGGCTCCAAATTTGCTCCTAAAACCGCTAACATCGTGAGCTTCATTTGACTGGAGCTGAACGCTATGGGCAGCGTCACACTTTCTTAGTCCACTTCATTATACAGTCTATGTGCTGACCCCATTTGGGAATTTGAATATAATACAACAATGTTATAATCATCTACTAATACTAATACCACTTTTAATAAGAAATGGCCCACAAACAATGACTTCACCTCATTGACCTTTACCAGCTCCTCTTAATTTCTGTTTCTGTTTCTCTTTCATGCAGTTGTATCTGGGACCAAGGACATTGTTTTTTGTCAGTCCAATAGCAGCAGTTTATTTGTAGTCTTTATTTTATGCTTCATAATTGGTCTGGATTTCACTGTCTGCATTGCTTACACTGGGCCACTGTGTATAATGAGCATACTGCAATATTCATGGTGTTTAAATGAGGTGAAAATGCATCTTTAAACAGTGCGTAGGACATTTAAAGGCACTGTATCTGATTTTTAATGTCTTAAAAATGAGGAAAAAACAAAACTAGCTCATTTTAAACATTTTGCAGTGGTCCAAGTTATCCTTCACTCACCCTTTGCATTCCGAGCATCCTAAATATTCACAGGGATTTTCACAATTTTCTGAAACCAGAGCGGAGTTTTGCCACCAAGGTAAAGCTAACACCAACCTGCATGCTAATACACACTTCCTGATTATCACAGAATAAAATGCAGACATATTTTGACCTGCTTATACAACATATCTGTACTGAAGCAAAACAAATCTTACTCAATTACATGGGGAAAAAATCGGGTACATTTAAAGCCTGTGCCTGTGACAGGTTCTGATTACTCTCAATTTTTTACTTAATTTGGTAGAATAATACTTGCTGTAAATATAAATTATAGTTTTACACCAATCAAGAAGCAATTTGCAAAGAAAATTACAAGAAGTAGAGAGTTCTATTTTAGAGAGTCCCATATTGATGACTTCACACTGGGAAAATTCTGTCTAAAAGTTTGGCACAATTTACCCACATCTTTTAACCTTAATTTCAACTAAATAAAGGTGTTTTCTTACATTTTTATTCAGCAAATATGAACTTTTGTGTGCATTAGAGGAGTTTTGGCCCTGGGTACAGCATTGTTGCTGGGTTACAGTTATAGATAGTTATGGAATTCCCAAGCGTGATGCCATGATTTTCAAACAGGAAGTAAAATTTTAAACCTAAAAGACGCCAAACTGGGAAAAGAAAAGGGAAATCTTTAGTAAAATCTTACATACAATGGTCTTAACTGTGTTTTAGTGAAATGAGTTGTCCAACCATAGTCATAACTTAGCACTTTAAAGCACTTTAAAATTACAAAAATAAATTGTGTTACTGAACTGTGCCGTTGGGATGTGACTCCTCTGCCCAGTATATATTGATATAACTCAAGTTTATGACCCGGAACCACCCCCATTTCTATGTAGCCAAGGACCTTAAACATTCAACCAACCATACAGAAACATATTACAGCATGAAAATTACCATAACTCTTACAGTGACCTCTTCCTCAAGCAGTGAAAGAATGAATTACCTTTGTAAGCTCCTGCGCATTCGCCAAGTTATCAACAGCAATGGCCAGGAAGACATTTAACAGTGTGTCTGGTTGCATTCAATGTTAAGGAAAAAGAAATCCAAGAATCAATAAAGCAAAATCAATATTCAACCATTGGAGCTGTTTATCAAATCAATGTGAAATTCCCATGTTGTTTATGAGCTAGGCACGAGGGAGAGGTGATCAAATGTGTGGGATACAGTTTCCAAAAAGTGTTAGAACGATGAAATAAATGGAGGAAAACATGCCCCCGTGGACCCCGCCCTGCGATTCAATGCCGTGGTACATGACGGCGTTCCAGTCTTCACCAGTGAGGATCTGCAATGAGGAAAATAGAAAAGCAGAAACAAGAAAAACAGACAGAAAGGTCAGGGTTAGTGTATGCAGTGTGAAGGGGAAGCGGTCTATAAGTATTTGAGGTATAATTACTCTGTTACATACATTTGCTTGGATATAAATAGTAAGATGGTTTTAAGATTTTATTTAATATTTACCATGTCCAGAGTTGTGTTTTGTTTCATTCACACATGTCTGAGTAACCCATCCAAATGATTCTAGTGGAGCACTTACTGTATTACCACATGACATCACAAGGTAGAACAGAGCGTTTTCTGTTTGAGAGAAGAACTCAGCCTAAACATGCAGGGTTTGTGTGTTAAATATGTGTGGATGAAACAAAACACACTTCTATGTGTGTGTTTTTATGAGTAAAAAACATTGTAACAGAAAATAGTCTAATACAGGCCATTTAATAATAACTAAATATTTAAATAATTATTTGCCTGTAATGAAATATTCAAGCTGTTGAAAAAATTGCACACGTATTTTATTACTTTTTCTACATTGTTGTGTTTAAAAAAGGTACAATAGATAACATATTATTATTTTTTATCTTAGTAGAAAAGGACAGATTTGTCAGACTTAATTTTCCAGTGATTTTGACCAACTGAGCAACTTGTCAAGTGGAGAAGGTGACTGACGAAAATCCTACTCCAAAATCTCAAACCAGGAAGTCCATGGTTTGTGGTTAAGAACACAGGACCTTCTTGCTATGAAAAAAATACTCTGTCCCCATCTAGTTGATACTTCAAAACAGTTTTTGCAAATACTTTTACCTAATACCTACACTTGCAGCAATGTTATTTACATTCTATCCAACTGTACGCACCTCTGTTATGCTGACACACAAGAGAAAAGAGGGGGAATTACTGGGTTGACCTTTACCTGGAAGACGGTGAGGATCGCTGCTGGGAAAGTGTCAAAGTTGGTTGTCGGCGTTTCATCTTCAAAATTAAACCTGCAGGGAGAAAATTACTCTTGTGTAATCAAGGAAACCAAGTGCAGCCAATAACAATGTCTGTCAGACTCTGGAGAGCAACCATCAATACTGCAATGTGAGGTGAGTGTAAAGCTACACTATGTAACTTTTAGTTTTGAGGGTCCCTCACCTGCTTGTTTCTATGGATATGCCATTGCTCTGCCTGGAATGTTCCACAGTATGACATTAAACAGCTCTACCTTACATTTATTCAATTATAGCTATAGCTATAGTTACAGGTTATAGCTCAAAAATACACAGAAAAGCATTCTGACTGTGAGCGGGGTTGCCTCTTCACAGATCTGACCTGTAACTTGGTCTGGTTAAGTTTCCAGGGAGATAAAAAGGTTTAATGCCATACTGTGAAACATTCCAGATAAAGCATTAGCATCTCCATCTCCAATATTTGAGATTGTGTGAGAAATTACTGTTTAACTGAAATATGGGGAAAGATGGGGGTTTTTAAGAATTTATAAAGTAGCATTAATTTATGTTTTTATTTTTTAAAAATATAGGAGTATTAGTATTAGTAGTAGTAGTAGTAGTAGTAGTAGTAGTAGTAGTAGTAGTAGTAGTAGTAGTAGTAGAAGTAGTAGTGGTAGTAGCAGTAGTATTAGTAGTAACAGTAGTTGTTGTAGTAGTAGGTTGGGTTTGCAGTTGTCATTAAACAGCAAATGACTGTACAGTATTTTGCAAACCATTCCTATTAAAATATGTCGAATATTTTAATTATTTTTTAATTATTTACAATCATACATTCTGAGCATTAACTCTACATTTATTTTTGTAGCGGACATGGTTCATTTATTACATAGCTTCACTCAATAGGTGCATTTCAATAGTGGTGGAATGTAAGTAAAAGTAGTAAAGTACTAAACTAGTAGATTTTTTTTATCTTTACTAGGTATTGGTATTTTTTGCTCCATGACATTTTTGAGCAGGATTGAAAAGAATAAGTATTTTTCATATGATTTTAAGGGTTATATTTGTGGGAAGATTCTGACTAAAGGTTGTGAGTTCAAGCTTCAGCTTCCAGCAAACAAAAATAAAATACAAAAATTTCACTGGAAAAAAAGAAGAATTTGATTCGTATTAGGACTGCTGATCAAATTCGGTATACTTTTGAAAATCAGTATCACTACATTTAATACTTAAACAAATTAAAAACACTGACAAACAAAATCTATGTGAAATACTTTTAATTTTTACTCTTAAAGTACATTCTTAAACAGGTACTTTAATATTTTTACTTAAGTAGATTTTTTCATGTGATACTTTTACTTTTACTTGAGTAACTTTTTGGCTTTGTATCTGTACTTTTACTTAAAAAAAAAAGAGTATATCCACATCTATAGTTTATAATGGAATAAGCTGCATTGTGGTATAATTCAAACACACTGTCTGCCCTGGTCGTGTGGCCTTTGTGAATTGTCCTATGAGCAGAGGAGCTGACATTTTATATCTCTATGTGTCTGTTGGGACCTAATTATATGCACCCCCCATCTTACGGAACGCACATCCGGCAGGTTATAATGGCACCCCAATTTATCTTGTGCCTTTTTTCAAATCTAAGTCTGCTTATATTCAAGGTACTGGTCAGGAAACTGCTCTGTTTGCTATTTTTTCCTAATATTATGAATTTGGAAAACCATTGAAGACCATTATAGTATAAATTGTCCATATGGGTAACAGTTATGCAAGTACCTTTATGTACTTTTATATCTGCTTATATCTGCTGCTGATGTCCAACCAAGTAAAATTATAAACTTGATGTTAACTATGCAGCGAGCCAGCTTTACCGATACTAATACTTTGGCTTTAACTATCTGCCGATATTATGTAGGCATGTCTATTATTTATCCTGCAAGTAACAACTAAACAGCTAGGTATGAATTAAGTTCCATCATTATGAGACGTTCTGGGCCTAAATAAAAAAAATAAATAGTCTCATTATACACAATTATTTACTAGGGGCAGTCCCAGTTTTGAGTCCTGTGTCCCCTGTCCCAGCAGATTTATACAAAACCATTGATTTGTCTCAGTTTTTTACAAAAAATGTCCCAGCTGTCCATATTTTTGACCAATCTGATACACGCCAACAGTAAAAAGGGGCATATATTGTTATTTTTAAACAAAAATACAGAAAACCGTGCTTGAAAATGATCATAAGACAAAAATGCGCTCTCAGGTACCGACCAAAGTTCTTTGAGAATGGACAATGTTACATGCTCTTTTCACAATTTCATTTATACTATTCCAATCCTACCACAGATATACAACTGGACAAGAAGTAGTGACGCTAACAGTGTATCAGTATTGATATCGGTGCATCCATTTAAATACTCACTGTCCTCCAAAGAGTTGCATTCCCAGCAGTGCAAAGACCACAATGAAGAGGAAGAGTAAAAACAACAAGCTGATAATGGACTTCATGGAGTTCAACAGAGACACCACCAGGTTTCTCAGAGAGTTCCAATACCTGCAAAAAAAATGTTCATGTAAATACGGCGCTCAAAGGTGCGTCGCACAACTTGCTTGTCTCCATGGAGATATTTAAACAGCCCATATTACACTATTTTCTGATATATGTTATAAAATTGTTTCTTGTGTTGTGTTTTCTTTCATTCACACATGTTTAACACACAAACCCTGCAAATTTAGGATGAGTTCTTCTCTCAAACAAAAAAAAACACTCTGCTTCACCTTGTGATGTCATACGGTAACACAGGAAGTCCTCCACTGTGTATTTAAACTCCACACACCTTCACTAGAATCATTTGGATAATTTCAGCCCTGGAATTGCCAATCTTTACTGAACTAAAGGTAAATGGTAACTGTTAACTTGAAAACTACCACTTCATGACACGACATGGTGGAGCAGAGCATTAAGAGCTTTGGAGACAAGATAAACAGATAATAAAGGACTCACTTATTCAAACATGGGTGAATGAAACATACCACAACTCAACTTTAATGTGATAATATGTATTATAACATGGATTAAAGCTCACAAGAATCAATTTTGCATCATACAGGACCCTTAAATGAACTGCCATCCTGTAGAACATTCCAGGGAAAAACATTAGCAGCTACATGGAATCAAGCAGGGGGCAGAACCTCTACCAGAAAAGTTACACAGTGCACCTTTAATAACACAAGAAGGAAGACATTTTGAATTTCTTACTTGGTAACTTTGAAAATCCTGAGCAGTCGTAGAGCTCGCAGAACACTGATCCCAAATGACGCTCCTGGTTTGATGGCAGCCCAAATCACCTCAAAAATACTGCCAATAATCACCTGTGATAGGGTAAAGTAAAATTATTAGAAAAAATAATACTTCACACCTAGAAGTGTCACAATACTGGGTATCAGATGACATCACAGCGTTCTATAGGACAACATCAATTCATACAAATGGGGGGGCAGCTAAAATTGATTATGTTAAAATGCTAAATTATGTTGTAAAACGACGAGTTCTTGGGTTTAGTCAATCATTGAAAATACCAGGTTCAGCTTTGTGAATTTACCTTTTGGATATTTCATGACAAAGTAGGGATGCACCGATACTGATACTGTTTACGTGGATATCAGCGCCAATACTGAAAAATTTGTTAGATTGAGTATCAGCTCCATGATATCCTTTAATAAATCTATTTACAGGCTGATTTTTGCCAAGAACGTCTAAACTTAAATTCATACAAAGCTGTTCAGTAATTATTTGAAGGAAAAATAATCCATAAATAGTTACATAACATAACTGGATCTCTTGTTTATCATTACATGATTGGAAGCAAGACTCTATTTGTGTATTAATATTTAGTATTGAATTATCCCAAAGTAAAATCCACAATGTTGGATTTGACTAATTATTTGCATTAAATTGTAATATGTGTTGAATTTACAAGCTAATACCAAATATGTTGCAATCGAAAAACTCACCCCAAAGTCAAAGCAGTTGAATGAAGAGTGGAAGTAATTCTGGGGTCCAAGTCCGTACATTTTCATCGACATTTCAGCCAAAAACAGTCCAAGAAAGACAAACTCAGCCAGGTCTGAGGAAGAGAGAGAGACAGAGAGAGAAAGAGGGACAGACAGAGATGAACAGAGAGAGAGAGAGAGAGAGAGAGAGAGAGAGAGAGAGAGAGAGAGAGAGAGAGAGACAGAGAGAGAAAGAGGGACAGACAGAGATGAACAGAGAGAGAGAGAGAGAGAGAGAGAGAGACAGAGAGAGAAAGAGAGAGAGAGACAGACACAGAGAGAGAGAGAGAGAGAGAGAGAGAGAGAGAGAGAGAGAGAGAGGAGAGAGACAGAGAGAGAGAGAGATAGACAGACACACACACACACACACACAAAGAGATACAGAAAGAGAAAGAAAGAGGGAGAGAGACAGAGAGGTGGAGACAGAGAGAGAGATAGAGAGACAGACAGACAGAGAGACACACACAGAGAGAGAGAGCCAGACAGACAAAGAGATGCACAGAGTGAGAGAGAGACAGAGAGAAAAAGACAGACAGACAGATGAACAGAGAGAGAGAGACAGAGAGAGAGAGAGAGACAGAGAGACGCACAGAGAGACAGACAGACAGAGAGACGCACAGAGAGAGAGAGGGGGAAAGAGGGAAGAGACAGAGAGAGAGAAAGAAGGAGAGACAGAGAGAGACAGACACACACAGAGAGAGAGAGAGAGAGAGAGACAGACAGACAGACAAAGAGACGCACAGAGTGAGAGAGAGACAGAGCGAGAGATGCACAGAGAGAGAGGGAGACAGAGAGAAAAAGACAGACAGACAGAGATGAACAGAGAGAGAGAGAGAGAGAGACAGAGAGACACAGAGAGAGAGAGACAGACAGACAGACAGACAGACAGACAGAGAGACGCACAGAGAGAGAGAGGGAAAGAGAGAAGAGACAGAGAGAGAGAAAGAAGGAGAGACAGACACAGAGAGAGACAGACACAGAGAGAGAGAGAGAGAGAGAGACACACACACACACACACACACACACAGAAAGAGATACAGAAAGAGACAGAGTGTCAGAAAGAGAGAGACAGACAGAGAGAGAGGTCGGGCAGAAGGAAATGCACAGATCAATGTCGGAGGTTAATAGACTGGCTCCCTGTTGATTTTCTGGGCTGGTTTGGACCACAGTGTTGCCCTGCAGTGAGAGGAGCTGCTCTGTGGGACGCCTCTATTTACATGTTCTGTACCTGCTGCAGAGAAGAGAAACAGGAAAGAACAGCAGAGAGCAGCTCTGTGGTCTGCTCTAGTGCTTTTCAAACACTGCAATAACATGGATTAGTAGGGTTTCTCACAATATGGAAATGTACAATAACAGATGTACAATCCTGAAATGTCACTATCTTATATTTAGCAGCTTAGTCCAACCTTCAACTTTTGCTGTACCTATAAATATCAACATTACTTACCATTAAGTTAAGTTCTGATCAATTAATTTACAGTTTGAATAAAGTGCACTGTGTAACTTTTTGGTTGGGGGTCCATCACCTGCCTGTTTCTATGGATATGTCATTGCTCTGCCTGGAATGTTCCACAGTATGACATTAAACTGCTCTACCTTACATATATTCAGTTACAGGTGGTTTTATAGCTCAAAAACAGGAATTCTGACTGTGAGTGGGCTTGCCTCTCCACAGATCTGACCTGTAACTTGGTCTGGTTTGGTCTCCATGAAGACAGAAGGGTTTAAACCATACTGTGGAACATGCCAGACAAAGCAATAACATCTCCATGGAGAAAAGCATTTGATGGACTTTCCACCAGAAAAGTTACACAATCCACCTTTAACTAAGATAGATTAAGTGAGAGGAGAATATGTAAAATTTCAGAAATAAATGCGCAAACAACAATAGTATGACAAAGAATGAAGCAACTATTTAAAATGCACATTCAGCAGTAATATTAGACTTACATAGTGCATAGGTGAGCCACTCGGGCTGGTCGTAGTGGACTATAGCTACACACAGCGTATTGAGTCCCACCAGACACAGAACGGTCCAGTAGAAGCTCTGGGACTTGACCAGTCTGCGGATGGTAAAACGAATTCTCTTCTCTTTCCTCCTGAAATACGATGAGTTCTCGTTTTTACTCTTCACGCTGCCACGGGCGAACGGAGAGCCCTGAGGAGCTGTGGGGGCAGAGGGAGGTAAGCGTTGGTTCTTTTATTTGACCTGTTGTTTTGTTCAGATAAATCATAGTGCATCATCCACACTGCACCAGACTGTAGAGGGACAGAGGAGCTCATTCTGCAACAGGCTCCTACAGCTCCACTCAAACAGTGAGAGATACAGGACTACATTCACACTATAATACTCCCTACAGCTGTACAACAACTCACCTTTATGTAGCAGATAACCCTATGTCCTGTCAATCACCATATCATTTTTGCACTGTTTTTCCTTCCTTCCTTATTATTTTTATTTGTAAATTTATATAATTATGCCTTATTTGACACCAGTCTCTTGCTATTTCTGCTACTTATTTAGAATTTATTATTACCATTTATATGTTTCTCTGTGTTATTATTTGTATGTTGTATTTGTAATTGATCATAATTTGTATAATATATTGTATGATTTATTAAAGTTGTTTCCTCATCAAAAACATACCTGGAGTTATGTTTTGTTTCATTCGCACACGTTTAACACACAGACCCTGCAGATTTAGAGTTCTTATCTCAACTGAAAACACTCTGTTCCACCTTGTGATGTCATGCAGTAATACAGGAAGTGCTGTGTTTTTAAACTTCACACACGTTCACTAGAATCATTTGGATGATTTCAGCTCTGGAATTGCCTAACTCTAGTGAACAAAAAGTGAAAGGAGCTGTTAACTTGAAAACTACCACTACATGACATCACAAGGTGGAACAGAGCATTTTGAGCTTTAGAGATGTAGACAGACTAATAATGCAGGATTTCTCAAACATGTGTGAATGAAACAAAACACAACTCCAGGTATCTTTTTGATGAAGTAACAACAGTATAACATGGCTTAAAGCTCACAACAGTCAATTTTGTGTAATATAGGATCTTTAATGTCCAATCTCTGTAGCCTACATCTCAATGATATGATGTGTTCTCAGCACTCTACTGTACGTATATTGACTGTTTACATGGGAGGAGGGTGGTTGGGAGTAGGAGATAGGATTTGAATTTGTAAGATTGGATTGTCTCAGCCATGTAATTTCTGTCATTTTAAATCAGATAACAAACAAAACACCCAACAACTAAAATCAATGAAACTGTGATGTTAACAGATATTTTTAGCCCCTGTGTTGCTCTAATTTAATCTAGTACAGGCACTGCTGCAGTTCACAACACCTGGATGAATCACTAGTGCAAAGGTCTAATTGTGTTATAATTAACTCCTAACAATTATGACAGCGCCACATTTTAGACACACATTAATTCCAGCTGTACCAGGAGTAATACCACACTGTTGGGCTGCTCATTGCCTCCCATCCTCTTAAACCTCATGTGGTCTGGACTTATATTAAACTTTCTGTCCCTTAAATTAAACCTTAATGTCAATTGGTGCTGGACACAAAAAAGTAGAAGAAAAATGGCTCTATTAGGGTTCCATTAGTAGCACAGGAAGCACAGTGGGCTAATCATTTCCTGGTCTATTTTAATCCATAGATATGACTCAACACAGGGGACACACTGCAGACTGTACAATATTTCAGTATAGTATTTGTTTAATCTAAAGGTGCACTGTGTCACTTTTTGTCTGGGAGTCCGTCACCTGCTTGTTTCTATGGATATGTCATTGCTCTGCTCAGAATGTTCCACAGTATAACATTAAACAGCTCTGTCTTACATTTATTCAATTACATGCGTTTTATTGCTCAAAAATACCTTGAAAAACGCATTCTGACTGTGAGCGGGGTTGCCTCTCCACAGATCTGACCTGTCACTTAGGCTGGTTTGGTCTCCATGAAAATAGAAAGGTTTAATGCCATACTGTGAAACATTCCAGACAAAGCAATAACATCTCCATGAAGAAAAGCATCTGACGGACCCTCCACCAGAAAAGTTGCACAATGCATCTTTAAGCAATATGGAGGATCTGTTTGTACACATATTTGTCCCATGAGTGAGTGTTGCAGTAGTAGCCAAAGTTGATTTTGCTGTGTCATTCTGTATTGGAAACTGCACTGAGACTGAACTCATGTCTGAATGTATAAATTAAAGGCCTCATATTACACTATTTTCTGATCGATGTTATAATGTTGTTTCCTCACCAAATACAAACATACAAATCCTGCATATTTAGGCTGAGTTCTTCTCTCAAACAGAAAACACTCTGTTCCACCTTGTGATGTCATGTGGTAAGACAAGAAGTGCTCCGCTCTGTTTTTAAACTTCGTACACCTTCACTAGAATCATTTGGGGAATTTTACCCCTGGAATTGCCAATCTCTGCTGAACTAAAGGTAAAAGGAGCTGTTAACTTTAAAACTACCACTATATGACATCACAAGGTGGAACAGAGCATTGTGACAGAACAGAGCACACCCTGATTATCGGAGCGCTATATAATTAGATGTAGATAGTACGCTGCGGACGTATATATTAAGAGCTGCTTATTCAAACTGTTATTCTGTACTCAAGCAGTAGTTTCTCAAAGTACTTTTTACTTCTACTTGAGTAATATTATTTTACAGTAGTATAACTCTCACTTGAGTACATTTTTACACTCTGCCCGCCTCTAACCATGATTAAAACTGCTGACATGAATTCAACTTAGACAAGTACTTATACACTCAGTTTATTCAATATATATAGCTAGCTTGTTAAAGGAATATTTTAAAGTAATATTATTAGTTTTTAGTGTCTACAGCAGGCATGTCCAAACTATGGCCCGTGGGCCAAATGCGGCCCTCAGACAAAATTTTCTTGGCCCTCACGCTTCCAGGTGAATTGGCCCAAATTACCTTGAGCAGTTTTGACTGCAAGTTTTTTGAAAATCTACCTTGATAAGACAATATTTAATATTTATTGTGTGGTTTTGTGGATCTTAGCATGAATAAAGGACTGATAGCTCATTTGAACGTGTTAAACATGCAAATATTTCAATTATTCACTGTACTGAGCCCCAGTCTAGGGCCCTCGATCGGCCCTCTGCTTCGTCTGTGTTTAGAAATGTGGCCCTTGATGAAAAAAGTTTGGACACCCCTGGTCTACAGAATCCAAGCAGATAGCAGTGAAACAAAGCTGACAAAAAATGGTCTAAAAGTGACTCACCAACAGATGATATGTCGGTGAAGTGGTCCTCTCCTTCTTCTGCATTGATCAGGTCGTTTTTGCTTTTCTTCGCACGCTTTAGAACTGCAAAAAGATGACACAAAGTATGAAACAAAATACATAAACCTAAAAATATAAAGATGAAGTCAAGCTGGTTCTAAAACCAGCATATTCTTATTCTCTTTTCTATCCATGGGTCCAGAATGATGAATCATTGGGACCATTGCCAGAGCGAATAAGCGAATTTCAAATCAATATTATGAGAGTATAGTATGAGCTTGGCACTGTCCATAATGTAATTGAAAACATGGTTGATTTCTCAGCTGCAGCTTTATGGGAAAATGCTTCAAGTTCCGCACATTTATTTGTTTTATAGAGACTGAAATTGGTCATGGTTTAAAAGCATCGTGTACAGAAAATACCGATGCAATACAAAGATGTCCTGTTTCTTCCTCCCAACCAGTGATGACCGTGATTGGCAGGTGAATGAACCAATCAGAAAACAGCGTGGTCTGTTCATGTCAAAACAAACATGGCGGCTTACAGGTAAAATGTGAAAGAAATAATAACACAGAGAACTGGGAAACAGCACAGATTTCTACTGAAACTAAAATGTTAAAGGTCCTATATTATGCAAAATGGATTCTTGTGACCTTTAAGCCATGTTAGAATGGAAACATACCTGAAGATGTGTTTTGTTTCATTCGCACGTTTGAGTAGCCTTTTATTTTTTAGTCTGTCTACATCTCCAAAGCTCACAATGCTCTGTTGCACCTTATGATGTCATATAGTTGTGGTTTTCAAGTTAACAGCTCCTTTTACATTTAATTCAGTAGAGATTGTTAATTCCAGAGCTGAAATGGTCCAAAAATGATTTTAGTGGAGGTGTATGGATTTAAAAACACAGTGGAGAACTTCCTGTATTACCAGATGACATCACAAGGTGGAGTGTTTTTCATTTGAGAGAAAAATCCAACATAATTTTGCAGGGTTTGTGTGTTAAACATGTGCGAATGAAATCAAACATAACTCCAGGTATGTTTGTGATGAGGAAACTACATTAGAACAAATAGTGTAATATGGGCCTTTTAATATGAGGTGAGTTTACATAGATTTTGTTCTCAATGATACGAAAAGATAGATAGTCTGGCAAAAAGTGGTAAATCTGACTCAAATTCAGAAAATGATAACATTATTCAGATGGTGCGCTTTTGATTCAGAGTTTCCCCCAACAGAAGCGACTGTGTTTTTAAATTTTGGATAGAGAAGGGTTTGAAAACCTACTGGTCATTCACAGAAAAGAACATTTTCCTCAGCTTTCAATGCAAAATAGATATGACCTGCAGGCAGCTGAGTTTTATAGATACTTACAAGTCAGACATAACTTTACCTCAAACTGCAAAATATCAAATTTGACTCGACCTGAAGAAGCATTTTTTAAAATATTAAAATTGGCATATGGGCTATCTACCCAAAAACTACATCTAAATTATACAATGCTCTATCTACTACTGACAAGAATAAAACACTATATGTGAAACAGAAAAGGGAACGGGAGGCGGCAATAGAAATGACTGTGGATGAAAGGGAAGGGATCTGGTCATTTCAGTGGTCGTCAGCTGCTTCCCTGTCCTGGAGGGAGCACTGCTGGAAGAATGTTATTAGATAGTTTAAAACTCTGGCTCAGGGAAGCAACAAATTAGCATGCTGGAAACAGAGCGGTTCTGAAGAGGGGAATCATTACCACATATTCTGGGCTTGCTCCAAAATAAAAATGCACTGGAGTAAGATCCACGGAAGATTAAATTTAGTTTTTGGAGTGAATATACCAAAAACTTTGAAACTCTGTATTTAGGGAGGGTTACTTTTCTGAAACGGAGAAGTGATAACAAGCCAAAAGAATATCACAAAAAAATGGCTAACTCCTGTTTTGCCTTCACTGGATGACTGGATTGACATAATTTCTGATATATTTAAGATGGAAAAGCTAAGTAAACTAAGTAAACATTCAAAGAAACAGTAACTTCTCCATTTCTGGTGAAGATTTGTTATATTTTATTTTACAATATATAACATATATATTTTTGATTGCATTTCTATTCCTGTAAGATCCCCTGTTTTTGTAAATAGTTTAGTGTTTTTTGCTTTTTTCTTCTTTTTGCAATATACCAACAATTGGAAAGACCACATTTGAACTGGAAATCTGTACTGTATGTAAATATTTGCTCTTTCCAAATAAAAATAAAATGGAAAAAAAGAGAGATAGATAGATTAGATTAGATTTGATGTGATTAGATAGATAGATAGATAGATAGATAGATAGATAGACACTTATTGTGTATATTTATTGTTATTCAAGAGGATATTTGAGAGGAAATTACAGCATTCTAACTGAAGGCTCCCCAGGCTTTAAAAAAACATGCTCTCTTCCTTACCACAAACTGACCAGTGTGTTTAACTATTTCTAAAGCTAACTGACTAGAATATAGGTTTCAGTTTAAAGGCTTCAACTGCGTAACTCCTCACCATTCAGTTTCCTTGTTAAGTGGCATATAAAAGTCAAGGAGGGCATCAAATTCTCCAGAGCGGGGGGTATTAAAACTAGCGTGAAGGGCCCTCAGACTCCCACTCTGCGTCTGAATTGCACCATGCATTTAATCCTAATCACATTACTGTATGCATCTAATGACTGCCTTGGTTCTGACAGAGAAGAAGAGAAGAGGGAGAGGCAGGGGGCGGAGTTTAGAAGAGAGTGTGCAACTTAAAGGGAGAAGAGAGTGGGAATCAGGTGTTAGATACAGTGATGGGACTTCTTTGGTGGAGAGTCCGTCAAATACTTTTCTCCATGGAGATGTTATTGCTTTGTCTAGAATGTTTCACATTATGGTATTAAACATTTCTATCTTCATGGAGACCAAACCAGCCCAAGTTACAGGTCAGGTTTGTGGAGACGCGACCGTGCTCAGTCAGAATGCCTGTTTTTCTTGGTATTTTTGAGCTATAAAACAGATGTAATTGAATAAATGTAAGGTAGAGCTGTTTAATGTCATACTGTGGAACATTCCAAGCAGAGCAATGACATCTCCAAAGAAACAAGCAGGTGACGGACCCTCCATAAGAAAGGTTACACAATGTACCTTTAAGCATACATTTTAGGTATCTGTACTTAAGTAGATTTTAAATATAATATATATTTGAGAGAATGTATCTGTACTATACAAACAGCAATACAAACAAAAAATATAAAAATTCTGTTGTTTCTGTTGAACAAAATTCAGAACCTGTTATTCATGTTTTGCCCTGCCCAGCCAAGACCACATACTTTTACAATACTCTGCAAAGCCGTTATGGCCGGGCACTCCGGGCACTATATCCTGTCTCGACAATTTTTGATAGCTGTGATTGACAGGCAGATAAACCAATCAGTGAAAGGCATGGTCAAAACATGTCAGATTACTAGTATTTTATTTATTTATTTTATATTCTACCTTCAATTTTGCACTGTTTTGCATATGTCAAAATATAACACAAAAAAGGGGCTTTACAGTTAAAATTGAGGCTTCTTTATGCGTAATAAATTCCAAATACTATTATAATGCATATTACCAAATGGCGTCCTCACCTGAGTTGCTGGCTTTCTTTTTGTACCACGCTGCATCCAGGGACTTCTCCTCAGCATTCTTGTCCTCTTCAGCGAGCATCACCTCCTCTGGAACAGGAAATATTCTGTTATGTTGCCAGTCATTGTGTCCTTAGGCAAGGCACTTCACCACATCGCCTAGTATGAAAGTGGTGTGTGCGTGAATGTTGGTGGTGAGTTTTGGTAGAGGGTCCACCAGCTGCTTTTTTCCATGTTGTTGCATTGCCTGGAATGTTCTACAGTATGACATTAAACATATCTGTCTCCATGGAGAAAAGCAGGGGACGCCACCAGAACAAGTTACAGGTCAGATCTGTGGATAGACGACTCCATTCACAATAAGAAAGCATGTTTTTCGAGGTATAAATGTTCCTATATTTTTTAGGTAGTAACATTCCAGGCAAGTAACATTCCAGGCAAGCAGTAACATTGCCATGGAGACAAGCAAAATGACACAGTGCACCTTTAACATGTTGCACACATCTAACATGCAATAATTGTGGTCTGTTGCGGCAAATTTCTTCTATATTGTATGTTGGCCTACACTATGCTGGTAAAAATAAGGACTGAAATAACAGCATCATAAGTAGTTAATATAGAAACGTGTCATACGCACTTTAACTGTTTTATTTTATTATTTTTTTATTTATTTTTGTTACTGAGTAGGTGCACTTCATTATATGTATGTCATGCAAGTAAATTCTTAAATTGTGTTATCCCTTCGGCCCAAAACAATATGCTGCTGTCTGTTACATGTTAAAATTGCAAAATAAAATAAAAACTTGAATAAAGAAAAATAATAAGTACTTAATAATTATAACCGTACCAGCTTTACAGATCCATGCCAGGTATCCAGTCAGCTCCCTCTCGATCTGCTGCTGTCTGCGAAGCTTCAGAAACTCCTGCCTCTTCTCCACCCGCTCCCTCTCTTTGGCAAACTCTCTGTAAAAGAAAATGTAATAAAATAATCAGAACAAATACTATTGGAAGTGACAAACCAACACACAGGCTGGATAAGTGCTGATCTGACAGTGAGGATGGTGTGAGACTAAGGTAAGGACAACAGGGGGCGCTAAACTGGATGCAATAATATCATATCATTGAAATTTCTTACTCAGTTTGACCAATGTGATTAAACGTGCTATTAAAATGGTGAAATTGCCAAATAAACAAATATCTAAAATGGTGTTTACGGTGCAGTAATGGCTAAAAATCAGAGGGAACTACATATACCATGATCCTTTGCTCTGCTTCAGTCCAATCTACATGATGAAATAATTGCATTTTTACATCTTATTTGCATTATCACACTTTTGTTAGCCTAAACAAAATAACACAATAAATATCATACCGTAAGCTGCATATCGTGAAAACATCGTATCCAGAGATTTAAATATGGTTACATCCCTACTACATATAGACCTATTATTAGAAAAGAGCAGGTCGGCACTAAAAGGTGGTGAAGGCTGTGATCCTGTGCAGTACTGTAAGGTTACATCACAACCCTACATAACCCCGAGGCTGTCCTGAATTTAAATTAGCACCATCGTAAAAGAGAAACTAAACGTCAGCGAGGAAGCAGAGAGTGAGGAGGAGAAGAAGAAAAGATCAGGAAATGTCTTTTGGTTCTTGTGAGCTTTAAAGGGCTCATATTACGCTATTTTTGATCTATATTATAATGTTGTTTCCTCATCAAAAACATACCCAGAGTTGTGATTTATTCTTCTTTCAAATGAAAACACTCAGCTCCACCCTGTGAGTAATGATCCAGGATTACTCAAACATGTGTGAATGAAACAAAACACAACTCCAGGTATGTTTCTGATGAGGTAATAACATTCTAACATGGCTTAAAGCTCAAAAGAGTCAATTTTGTGTAATACAGCCATGTTAGAATGTTGGTACTTCCTCAAAATCATACCTGGAGTTGTGTTTTGTTTCATTCCCATATATTTGAGTAACCTTTAGTCTCTCTACATCACCAAAACTATCATCTATCACAAGCTATAGCTATCACCTCTCCGGCCAATTGAGTTTAAAGTAATATTCCTATAGGTCAACTGTTTATCTCTTTGAGTCACAGTACACCAGAATAAATGCAAGGCCAATTCTATGTCTACCCATAGAACTGGCCAGGGAATAGTTATGAGCTCCATTCAAATGTGATTTAGAAGCGTTACTAAGAACAGAGGGGAAAGGTTACATAAACTAAAATAAGACCATAGCTTGATTTTGGCTTGATTTTCAATTTGAAGCAATACATTTTTGCTTTACATCTTGACTGTGTATAAATGGACCCAAGAGCAGCTATGGCTAGAATAGTCACATGCCATCACAGAATATAGTGTGAATAAATATAAATAAATGTAAGAAGCTGCGAAACAAATTTGAGCATCTGGAAAATTGATTTTCTGAAATAGCTGGTTGAAAGCTATTCATAGTTTGACAACAAAGATGAGGGTTAGCAGGGGGTGGCAACAATCCAGGCAAAATGCAGATTGAGTATTTTTGAGTGCTCTGAGATGACGATTTTTGAAATAGTCAGAAAAAAGCCTGAATGAATCAAAAATACAACTCCAGACATGTTTTTAATGAGGGGACAACAATATAAATACACAATAATATAAAATAATATACAACAATACATTGTAAAAGTTCAGGAAAGTCAATTTTACATATGTCCTTCAAATGTATTAGTTGTGGTTTAAATCTAAGACAAAATTATACACTTGATATTCAAATTACGCATATCTTTATAACACAAAAACACACAATCTGTCCACCTCTACCAGCATATGATTTCTCTCCCTAACTGAGTAATTAGGCACCATGACAGAGACGAGTGTATGGCATTTTAGACCAATAAAGTCAAGACAAAACACCATGTAGTGAACAAAGACGACATCCCCAGTGTTAGGGATCTCCAGCAGCCCACCCCCACAGCCTCTGATTGGTGTCTCCCTCAGCTCCACCGGAGGAAGCTCCTGCAATGCAGTAGCTGTCTGCTCCCTCTCTCTCGCCATACTCCATACGTCGCTGCCACTGTCTACGTCTGAACGACTGTGTGGCTGCCTCCGCTCGGACACACACACTGCTTGTTTTCTGAGGGCTGGTTTGACTCTGTTCATTAGCCTGCGTGCTATTTTGCCATTAGGAATTAGCTAGAAACTCCACTGTTGTCCTGATAGAGAATCTGAATCCAAGTTCTAACTGATACTACTGTACATTCATAACACACTCCATACAACTGTACAACAACTCACCCTTATGTAACAGATAACCCTATGTCATGTCAATCACTTTGCACTTTTTCACATTTTCTCCTTACAACCTCTTGCAGAAAACTGAGATATATTTGTATTACTTTTTTATTATTATTTGTACATTTATACATACAGTATATATGAT
This sequence comes from Taenioides sp. WSHXM2023, assembly GCA_029959045.1. Classification (NCBI taxonomy): domain Eukaryota; kingdom Metazoa; phylum Chordata; class Actinopteri; order Gobiiformes; family Gobiidae; genus Taenioides; species Taenioides sp. WSHXM2023. The sequence goes on from CM057089.1 coordinate 8,255,956, forward strand.
TATTCCTTATTTAACACCAGCTTCTTGTTATTTTTCCTACTTATTTTGAATTTATTATTACCATTTATATTTTGCTCTTTGTTATTATAATATATTATTGTGATATGTGAGCTACTGTGTCCATCAATAGTGGATCAATAAAGTTTGTCTAAGTCTATACCATAAAATCAGCTCATTTCAATTAAGAGTGTGATGGAAAACCAAAATAGTGTGATACTATTTGGTGATACAGTAATGATATTGTTTTTTCTATCAAAAAATACATATTTATTATAATGTATTTCACTAAAGCACCACTGTTCTATTGTTTATATGGCGAGACAAGTGCAAGTCTGAAAAAATGAAAAATTGTGCAGGTGCTTGCACAGTGAATTAATGTTCGACAAATGTTGCCTGATAAATCCAGAATATCTCTCTGTATTTTTTATACAGATTGATATCAGTCTGGTCCTCGCTGTGTCTCAAGCCCAGACAATAGTGAAATCAGATTTGTTTTTTTGGGGGGTTTTTTGACACATGAGAAACGAAGGAGCTCATTAGTCACCTATGATTTACAAATAAAGTCAAATTTCTCTCATTTAGATTAAGTCTAGTGCTTTCTACAGAAATCTGCCATGTTTTCAGGATTAGAATTACTTCTCAGCCCCCTGTGATATTTTTATTTTATTTTTTTCCGGTATCATGTGCGTCCCTGATTGGCCAATCCACCTGTCATCTGAAAAGGAAAAGATTCACTGTGAACCGACTCACATCTTCATAAAATATTGAAGCGGTGTGAATTCTGGATCCCAGGGAACTTAAATGTACTTTTTTTTTTTAATTGTTCAGTATTGTGAGATATTGTGAGTACTATACAGATTACCGCATTACTAGTGCCAGGATTGCGTGTTATATTGAAAGGTGAAAGACCCAGTGATTCTAAGCCCTATCCACAACAGTACATTTCCATGACTTCCAAATCATTTTAACTACAACAAATCCAGACTAAATAGAGAGCCAGTTGGTCGCTTCTAGTGTTAAGGGAAGAAAATGTGACTGTAGCAGCTTGCATTCGCAGTTTTGTAACAGCGCACAGCCCACAGGTTCACACTTTGTCATGGGTATAAATGCATATGCCAGGAGGAGCCCAAACACAGCACTGAATCACAGCAAATGAGATCATAATAAAACAGCACACATAGATTCATCTCAAAGAGTTGTAGTGTCGCAACAGCAAAGCAAACAGACTTTTTTACTTATCTTATCGCTCAGTTACAAGAGTCTACTGTAAAATACACAACCACTTTGGAGTTATTGACTCTACTAACCCATGCTTGTTTATCATGCTTGCCAAATTAATTCTGGAAACAGATGTGGTATTGTAGCTCAAACAAAGAAAATACAGAAAAACATAACACGTAATCATGTTAGGTGTAGAAATTATATGGTTTTGTCTGTTAAACTGTGTGTAACAGTTTAACAGTTATGACTTTTTCATCAAAGATCATAAATCAAAAATAAAAATACTAAATTAAAACTGTTGTGGTTTTGGTTCATTCACATTAATTTGGTATTCACTGTTCTGTCGGCGATAATCGTGCAATTTCCTTTAAAGGTGCACTGTGTAACTTTTCTGGTGGAGGGTCTGCCACCTGCTTTTGCCCATGTAGATGTGATTGCTTTGTCTTTTTCATGTGACGATTCCCAGTATAGAATTAAAGCTTTCTATCATCACAGAGACCAAACCAGGCCAAGTTACAAGTCAGATCTGTGGAGAGGCGACCTCGCTCACAGTCAGAATGCCTGTTTTTCTAGGTATTTTTGAACTATAAAAACGTAAGGTAGATCTGTTTAATGTCATATTGTGGAACATTCCAAACAGAGCAATGACATATCCACAGAAACAAGAAGGTGACAGACTGCCAATCGAAAAGTTACATAGTGCACCTTTAAGTAAAAAAAAAAAAAAAAAAAAAAAAAAAGAGGAAAGGAAAACATTTTAGTTCTCAGACAGTCTTGTAGAGAAAGCTTCATGATGGTCATCTGGACTCTGTTTTTGGGATCAAGATGGTTCGGCTCCCATCCAGAAGCCATTTTCAATTGATGGTACTGGCTTAAGCCCAGTTAAGTCCAACCCCAAAGGGAAGAGTGAAACTGCCCTGCCCTTGTTTACAGCCAGCCTTGTTATGAGTCGTTATAAAATGAAAATGGCTTCTGGATGGGAGCCGTAACATTGTGATCACAAAAACAGCCATCAGAGTCCAGATGACCTCCGATGAAACTTTCTCTACATTGAATCACTCCTGGATGAATGTACACTATCATAGACAAGCTTATTGCTCTCTCAATGCTTAGCCTATACTAACAATGACCTTTAATATTTTGCACTTTTTTAATATGGTTGTTACCATATTACCATGCTCTGACCTCCCCACCTTCAAAAAAGAACTCAAAACTCACCTGTTCAAAATTGCTTTTAATGATTGATTTTATGTTGTAAATTTTGTGATATTTTATTCTTTTATGAAATGTGAAGCGTCTTTGAGTGTCTTGAAAAGTGCTATATAAATAAAATGTATTATTATTATTATTATTATTATTATTATTATTATTATTATTATTATTATACGTTTTTCAGGTATCGGCGAGTACTCAGACCAAATCACTGAAATACAGACTATGGAGGCTCTGCAGACACTTAAAACATGTTAATAAATACAGAAAAGACTTTTGCGTTACCTCTTTCATACCCCCACTGGATGCTCAACTAGCTTTGAGAGTGCAGACTGACAACAGCGGGTGGACTTTGATTACGCTGCATAATTAGCCATGTGCTCTGAGGATGCCTTTTTACAGGCTTCACTGTTGTTTTTATCCACACTGTGGTAGAAAGTGACAAAACAGAAAAGTAAACATGCTTAAATCCTTATACATATAGTTTAGCCCTCAAAATCACATTCTTGCTCATTTCTTTAGAGATAGCCTTTTAGTAGAGCTATGTTTTGCTCTTTTACTGTAACAAAATTGAGGTGCCTTAGTCTACTTCTTCCTACTATGCGGTATCAGACTGGTATTGGTATCAGCAAGTACACTAAGGCCAAGTATCGCTATCGGATCCCAAAAAAATGGTATGGGAACAACACTACCTCTTACACAATATATATATTTGAATGATAAAAGTCTTTGGCTCGCTGCTTGATAAACCCAGCCAGCAGACAGGCAGTTCAAAGGGTCACTGGTGCATTTGGCTGGGTCCAGACTGCTCACTAGCACGTCATGCCCACAGTTCTGCCCACGCTGATGGGATAAAAGCAGGCTTTAGTGTCCCGGGCCTCTCCCCTGGGGGTGTCCAGCCTCTCCGCTCCGCTCTGAAGCTCATATCCTGGCCTTTAAGCGATGACACGGCCCCCGCATGGCCCTGTCAGACTGGATCAATGACCTTTCCCCTCCAGCACGCCTCCCAACTCATCTGACAACTTGTGTGGAGCAACCAGGAAGCATGCTGGTCGGCATGGACACAGAGGGGGGATGCTAAAGGGTAACTCTTATGGGCATGGATGGTAACAAAGTAAAAGTAGTAAAGTACTGTACTTAAGTAGATGTTTTAGGTGTGTGTACTTTACTTAGGTACATTTTATAGTGGGTACTTTTTACTTTCATTTCACTACATTTGAGAGCACGTACTGGTACTTTTTGCTCCACTACAGGACTGAAAAGTAAAAGTACTTTTTACGTGATATTGGGGGTGATTTTTACCATATTTTTACCATCTTCACTAAAGGTTTTGAGTTCAAGTTTTGGCTTTCAGCAAACAAAAATAAAATACACACAATTTATAGGGAAAGAAAAGAAATGAATTCATATTGTTACTGTTGATCAAAATCTGTATACTTTTTAAAATCAATATCACTACATTTAATACTTTAACAAATTAGCAACACTTTGTCAAAATAGGTGTGAAATATTTTACTTTTTACTCTTAAAAGTACACTTTTAAACAGGTACATTAACATTTTTATTTAAGTAGATTTTTTCATGTGATATTTTTACTTTTACTTGAGTAATTTTTTGCTTCTGTAGCTGTATTTTTACTTAACAAAATTGAGTACATTATCCACCACTGGTCTAACTGTTTTTTTTTTTTTTTTTTTTTTTTTTTTTTTTTTTTAACCATATTATAATATTTCCTCATCAAAAAACACACTAGAGTTGAGTTTGGTTTCATTCATTCAAATCTATAGCCTAATTTTCTTCAGCAATGTAGTGTGATCTATGTTTTTAAAGTTCATAAACCTACATCAGAATCATTTCAGCCTGAAAATAATAATTTCATAATCAAATTGCAATTCTTTTTTTAGGATTCAACACTCTTCGAGGCCAAAAAGAGATGACGTATTATAATACAATGTTTTTGTTTTCCACAGACACTAATTTAGTTTGAAAAGTGTGACTAATGCTGCATAATACTGGGTCTGCAATGGGGGGGAAATCTCTCATTTTCATGAACAGTGCTTAGATGGGTCTCTTTTTATGTGGCAACAATATGGAATGGTTCAAGTTGAAATGACTGTTATTAGCAACATGATGCTATAACAGATATATTTTCATGTGGGAGCAAAGGCGCTGAATTGACTGAAGCATGCGTCCTATACCTTAGCAAACGGATAACCATTGACTATTCACTATGGACAATACAAAAATTAGCCTTCAAAAACACAGTTTGGACAAAAACACAGGACAAGCTAACTTAGATTTGAGAAAATATGTGTTTTTAAATACAGATATTGGTATCTGCAAAAGCTCCAATACTGCACATTTTTCAGACATCAGTATCAACGAGTACTCCAAAGCACAGACTGGATCCAAGCTGCTGCTGTTAAAGGTGCACTGTGTAACTTTCAGGAGGAGGGTTAACTACTTGATTGTTTTCATAAAAATTCTTCATAGTTTTGTTTTGGAATATGCCACAGTATGGCATTAAGCATCCACCTTGCTTTTATTCAATTACAGGTGATTTTATAAAAAAAAAAAAAAAAAAAAAAAAATCCTCAAATTTGACCTGTAACTTGGCTTGCTGGCATCACATGTTTGTTCTCAGGAGCGCGGCGCTCCACTTTGACAGTTTCCATGGAAACGGATAAACTTAATGCCATACTGTGGAACATTCCAGGTAAATAATAACATTCCATGGAGGCAGTGGCTGGGTCTCCACCAGCAAAGTTACACAGTGCACCTTTAAATCAGTACATCATCAAGACCATAATACATTTGACTCATACTTCTAATACTTTAGTCTTCAAAATCACATTCTTGTAGAATTTAGTTGTCTTCATCACACTATGCAGTATCGGACTGGTATCCATATCGGTGAGTACTCTATGGCCAAGAATCGTAACGGATCCCAAGAAAATGGTATTGGAACAACAGTAAGTTTGGATACAAAGAAATAGTTGGAGAAGCGAAAGCTCCTTTTTCCTCCTTGTAAGAAGATGCAGAGAGAGATGTTCTGCAAATGACTTGAAGTCTGTAAGGCAGGGCCTCTCTTCCAGTCCCTCTCTCTCCTGTATTTCAAAGAGGAGCGGAGAGAGCAAATGGATTCTGCACCAGCGGGACAAACCAAACCAGAGCTTATCGAAAGCGCACAGAGAATCCAGGCTGAGCACAGTACAGCAGCTTCTATCAATGCCAATGACCCACGACCAGGGAAAAGGCAACTTAAAGAGAGGGAGCGTTCTGACTGTCTCTTTCAAATGCTACGGGACTGATAAAAATGTGAATGATTGACAGAATTCTGGGGAAATGCTACAAGAAGATTGGGTAAGTGGTGTTTTGACTCAAAGAAACATAAACAAAATAAATCAGGTAGAAAGAAGTAAGAGTGAGAATGTGAGGTATAGTGTTGGTGCTGGTCCAAAGCCTGGATAAACAGTTACATATACAGTCCCTGACAAAAGTCTTGTCGCTTATCCATTTTGTAGAAACAAAAGCTTATAACCTGACTTTAAATTAATCGATTGGTTTTAGAAATGTCTCATATGAAAGCTAAAACCCTCCCAAATTATGCTCAATATACTAAAATAAATTTGCTTCACTGAAGAAAGATTGATCATTTAATGAACACAGAAAGGTCAGATTTTGGCAAGACAAAAGTCTTGTCATATGATGCACCCAATCCTAGATTACAGCCTCACCTGTGATCAGTTACTGATCAATCAATTAGTGGGTGTGTATAAAAAGAACCCCAGCACACCAGACCTTCACATCAACTGCAACTTGACCTCTGACAACATGCCTAAGATCCACCCTGAGACCAAAGCGTTAATTATCAAGAGGCTGAAGACCAGATCCACTGCTGAGGTGGCTGACACCTTCAATGTGTCTCAGCGCCAAGTACAAAGAATAAGAAAAAGATCTGAAAAGACTGGAGATGTTTTTGACAAGCCCAGGTCCGGCAGACCCCGCAAGACAACTGCTCGGGAGGACCGTTTGTTGATTCGAAAATCCAAGGGCAGCCCCTTTTCCACTGCAGCAGAGCTCCACCAGGCCTGGTCACCTCAAGTCCCTGTGTCAACCAGAACAGTTTGTAGAATTCTGTCTCAAAATGGCCTCCATGGTCGAATCAGTGCACAGAAACCAGCACTAAACAAAAGGCAATTAAAAAACCGTGTGGCATTTGCCAAGGCCCACAGCCTGCTAAAAGGATGGACACTGGAAAAGTGGCAGAAGGTGGATTTCTCAGATGAATCCTCGGTTGAATTACATCACAGCCGCCGCAAATATTGCAGGAGACCTACTGGAGCCCGCATGGATCCAAGATTCACCCAGAAAACAGTTAAGTTTGGTGGCGGAAAAATCACGGTCTGGGGTTACATCCAGTATGGGGGTGTGCGAGACATTTGCAGGGTGGAAGGCAATATCAATAGCCTAAAATATCAAGAAGTATTAGCTACCTCTTACATTCCCAACCATAAAAGGGGTCAAATTTTGCAGCAGGATGGTGCTCCATCGCATACTTCTATCTCTACATCAAAGTTCCTCAAGGCGAAGAAGATCAAGGTGCTCCAGGACTGGCCAGCCCAGTCACCAGACATGAACATCATTGAGCATGTCTGGGGTAGAATGAAAGAGGAAGCATGGAAGGCAAAACCAAAGAATCTTGATGAACTCTGGGAGGCATGTAAGACTGCTTTCTTTGCTATTCCTGATGACTTCATCAACAAATTGTATGAATCATTGTCGAACCGCATGGATGCAGTCCTTTAAGCTCATGGAAGTCATACAAGATATTAAATATGGATCTCACAGCACCACTACTTAATTCACTGACGTTATGCAACATATTTTTGTATTTGAAGTCAATTATTTGTTCAATTTTCTGTAGGCGACAAGACTTTTGTCTTGCCAAAATCTGACCTTTCTGTGTTCATTTAATGATCAATCTTTCTTCAGTGAAGCAAATTTATTTTAGTATATTGAGCATAATTTGGGAGGGTTTTAGCTTTCATATGAGACATTTCTAAAACCAATCGATTAATTTAAAGTCAGGTTATAAGCTTTTGTTTCTACAAAATGGATAAGCGACAAGACTTTTGTCAGGGACTGTAAGTAGATATAATGACAAAGTTAAGAGAAAACAACACAAGAGCCAAGAGGCAAATTATGGCAGAAGAAATGGGTGATGAGACTTGATTCAGACCATATTTAGAAATGTATTACATGGAGTCTGGTTTTTCAAACTATGGTACATATCACTATTGGTACACAAGCTTCTTTTGGTGGTACACAAGGTCCACTGCAGTTCTAGTGTTTTATATCATTTATTTTATACATATTTAAGCTCTCCTTAAATGGTATGTACCTGATGTTTACAGTCTTAAAAATGTAAAATTGTGAAATTTAAATGGTTTTGTCTAAACTCTGTAACACTTTCCTAATGCATTCCTAGTACTGAGTTTATAAGGCAGCTTTTCACAACTTTTAGAAGCCAGAGCAGAGTCTTCCCTTTATGGTAATGCTAACAATTACTAGCAAGCTAATAATGGAGAGCTGAACACTTTATTATACTTTATTACATGAAAAAACAAACCATAAACAGTGCCTTTATTTAGAGCTAATGTAGTAGGGCCAAAAACTACAGCATAGATTTTTTTGCACACCCTGGATGATTATGATTTTAAACAATATCATTCAAAATCAGAGCAGAGACTGTCTTTCAAACGGGGAAAGCGTTTCACATTTTTATTCTAATCATATTCTATTATTTAAGAAATAGTGCCTTCAGTTACACTTGTATAGATATATGATTGTAATTGCAAAAAAGTCAGGAGTAAACCTCGATTTCACGATTTTGCAGTTTTTCTAAATGAATTATTAAATAATCAATTATTAAAAACCAGAATTAATCAAATTCATTTGCCTAGCCCTTGGCATAGTCCTATTTTAGATCAGATTAGGCCCTAATTCTAACCTAGAATAGTCCTGTAGATCTGGATTAGATCAGGTGGTATTCTGAAAGCCTTTGTTTTCTTATGCAGTACTTGAAAGTTTGAGAGCCGGCGGTGTAGAGGACCACCCCATTACCTTGTTCCTTGTGGACAAATTTTGAATAAATTATTTTGCTTAGATTTAGACTGCACTTTATTTTCCACAGGCAGGCTGAGAGAAGTGCATGTTTTGCCCAAGGGCACAACAGCCTCCAGTGCCAATATAGCAGAGATTTCGTCCCAGCTGTATCTAGACTCACAGTTAAGAGCAGCACTGTATTCGGAACATCCCTTGTTGTTCCACACTTGGAGGGAGAGATTGCTTTAGCCCAGACGAGACACCACATGACAAAATGAAAGCCCAAATATCAAGAGACTTCCAACTCTGAGAAAGATGTTAATAACTGTGAGGCAATATTACAAAAGAGACGATAAACACACAGCTCCATCCCACAACGATTTTTCTCTCTTCACCATCTGCCGTCGAATCTCACTGAATTACAGTGAAGGAGTGAGCAGCTTGGGCTCAGGCTCCAGGACGACATAATCACGTGAATTTATGTTTTAATAAAAGCTCATGAATATTATATTGCTTCAGTCACAGACCAGGAATCTGCCTACATAAATTAGAGCAGTGGAGGACAGTGTGACAGAAGGCTAAAAGGACAGCGGTGTGGGGGACTATCAAACAAATATGAAAATGGTTTAGAAGAGTGTGCTATTAAAGCTCCCAAAAATATATTCCAGTCAAACAAACTGTACTGTACAACAGAAAAATGTAAAAAAAAAATAAAAATCGGATAGAGAGCTTAAAGGTCCTATATTACACAAAATGGATTCTTATGAGCTTTAAGCCATGTTATAATGTTGTTACCTTATCAAAAACATGTTTCATTCACACATGTTTGAGTAATCCTGCATTATTAGTTTATCTACCTCCCAAAAATGCTCTGGTCCACCTTGTGATGTCATGTTGTGGTAGTTTTCAAGCTAACAGCTACCTTCTACCTTTAGTTCAGCAGAGATGAGCAATTCCAAGGCTGAAATCATCCAAATGTCCAAATGATTCTAGTGCAGGTGTATGGAGTTTAAAAACACAGTGGAGCACTTCCTGTATTACCACATGACATCACAAGGTGGAATAGAGTGTTTTCAGTTTGAGAGAAGAATTCAGGGTTTGTGTGTTAAACATGTGTGTATGAAACAAAACACAACTCCAGGTCTGTTTGTGATGAGGAAACAACATTATAACATATCAGAAAATAGTATAACATAGGCCCTTTAAACTGTATGTTGGAGCTGTAATTTAATAATAAAAACAAATTACAAATCTCCAATCGCAATGCATGACGAGAAAATTGTAGTGCCGAAACTATAGTTAATCAAGGAATCACAATTAATGAATGATTTAAATATTTGTAAACGAGTTCAGTTTTTAAACAGTCATTATTTGGTCTATACACAACCTCCAAAACATGCCTTTTGTGTTTTGTCACTTGGATAAGCAGTAATTACATAAAAATGGTGTTTAAATGTAGGTTTTTTGATGATAATCCTATTTTGTCTGTGACTTATTGAATCAGGACTGCTTCAAGTTATTTCACTTTATTTGAATCTTCATCTGTGCAGAATTTAGTACATTTTTCAAAAAGGACACATATTAGCAAAATGGAGTTGTAGAAGCTTTGAACCATGTTATAATTGTACCTCACCATAAGCATAACCTACATTTGGTTTGGTTCTATTCATATACTCCTGTTCATTTAAGGCTTAAGTGCTCTGAATTGGTTTATTTTTTCAACAATCCACTACCCCCACTGCTCTGTATTTCTTGCTAATATTAAAAATGCATACATGTTGGATTCAAAATATCCCATAGCCGCTTCTCAGCATTAAAAACACGTAAATGAATGTGTATTTAATGCTTGTTAAAGTGAAATTACACTAGACAGGGCTGCTCTGTTCTGCGGATTGTAATATTACTTTGAAATGTACCCTATAGGTCATCTTATCTATGCGTGTAGAAATGTGAAACGCTATCTCTTAAATGAGTACGGCTTAAAAGTTACAAATGACACTGGAATAAAAAGTGAGAGGAAATCCCATAGTACTGTATCAAGACCAAATGTCCATAGATATACCAAAAATATATTTGATATATTTGATATTTGAGTGTATTCCTGATGTGTTACTCACCCAGAGAGCACTCCCAGGACCAGGTTCAACATGAAGAAGGATCCGATGATGATGAGGGGGATGAAGTACAGCCAGTTCCATGTGTTCCCTGAGGCATCATTGGCCTGAAACACAGAAGAGCATATTTTTAGCATTTCAAAATCACTTTGATATTACATTTCCTTTAATCATGACATTATATACTATTTGAAAGACATCTGCAAAAATAACTCTTGACTTTGTTATTTTGTAGTAAGTGTGTTGTGGTGGAGGGTCCATCAAATGCTTTTCTTCATGGAGATGTCATTCATTTGTGTGAAATGTTCCACAGTATGACATTAAACAGCTCTACCTTACATTTATTAAATTACTGGTGGTTTCATAGCTCAAAAATACCTTTAAAAACAGGCATTCTGACTGTGAGCAGGGTTGCCTCTCCACAGATCTGACCTGTAACTTGGTCTGGTTTGGTCTTCAAACATTCCAGACAAAGCAATAACATCTCCATGGAGAAAAATATTTGACAGCCACCCACCAGAAAAGTTACACAATGCACCTTTAACCATGATGGTGATTTGTTACAAACCAATGAGTCAACTTTTTATTTTATGATTGCTTTATTCCCAAAAATACTGGGCGTTCGTGGTAACTTTTTACACACTGACCACTGAGGCTAGTCCTGTTCAAATGTTACTAGTAATTTTTCAATTTTACTATCCACTTTTGTTTTGTTTTGCTGTTTGACAGTTTGGTTCTAGATGCATTGGGCCCCATCAGCCTCAAGGTGGCCCTAAAACCTAAATTCTCAGTTTAGTATTTAGAGGTATTTATTCTGGCAAAAGTCCTTGGTTGGTCTTGGCATGGTACCATTTTAGTCCTGATGCACACTTGGTCTGGTCTTCTTCCAGTTCTGTTTTAGTCCTGGTCTAGTCCATGTTTTCTTCCAATTGTCCAAATGTTGTCCTTATTTTGATATTTATATTATATTTATTTATCATTGTGGGGACTAAATCTGCATACAAACTCACATCATGGGGCCGGCTTCACTTTGGGACAAAAATATAGCTCCCCTCAGTGTTACATCAACATAATTCAATGTTCATATATGCAAACAGTTGAAGGTTAGGGTGTAGGTTAAGATTTGGCGAGTAGTAACTATGGTTAAGGTGAGGATCGGTCTCCAGGAAATTACTGTAAGTGAATATAACATCCCCAGAGCCATGAAAACTTAACATATGTGTGTAAGTAACCGTAATACAATCAATCAAGCTTTATTTCAGACTCCAATGGGTCCATATAGAACATTTAAAAAACAGACAGGAGACAAACAAAACAGTAATAATGGTCTATAGTGCATATAAACAGTTTAGCAATAACATCTCCTTGAAAGAAAAGCACTTGACGGACCACCAGAAAAGTTACACAATGCACATAAGAAAAACAACTCTTTGCACTTAAAATAAGAATCAAAATCTAATGTTGCTTGAATTACGAAAAACACACTTATTCCATCGGTAGAACATTTTACTTGTCAAAGTAAATCTACTCAAATAAAGTAAAATGTTCTTAATTTGTCGTTTTGACTTACCTAGATATGGCTTTTTGTCTATAGTCCATATAAACAGTTCCTCCAATGCTTCCAGAGTTCAGAAGTGACACTGCTCTGCTCAGGCATTATTAAAACATTTATAATTTCATTCTGCGAGTCCTCAAGGCGCTTCATAAACTTGAATACAAAGTTTCTGACCACAGCATTCAAAGTAGGGACATTATTCTGCGCAAACAGCAAAACGTGTCCATCGAGGGACTTTCAGCAAGATACAATGTGCATTATTATACGCAACATGCAACTTCTTGAATTTAGTTTTACTGTAATTGCACCACAAGTGGGCAGTATAGAATGGTGTGCAGTAAGCTATGAACAGATCTATCTTTACAGGACAGAGGCATCTTGTATACATTTGCAGATTGTACATATGTTTTGCTATTAATGCAAGATATAAACTGCAGCCGGTTGTGATTTATTAGTTGCTTTGTGGTAAATTGGAGATATCTATTTTGTTTGTGAGTTTCTCTGTTCTTACCGTGCACTATAGGCCTGCCTGCTCCTATATATGAATGTTTGCCCAAGATTGGATTGCCTTGTTTTTCTATAGTCCAGCTGAAGCCAATTCATTCCATTCCATTCTGTGCTTCTACAGATGTGCCCCATTGTCTCTGCAGATAAAGGAGCAGGTCTATAATGCTCCTCGCACACAGTGATGTTATTATACTGTGTAATTAGAGGAGAAAATGAGTTTAACTACACGAATGCCATACAGTGAATGCTGATACAAGTCACACTGCAGATGAATTATATCAAAGATGCAAAGGTGCATTGTGTAACTTTTCTGGTGGAGGGTCCGTCAAACGCTTTTCTTCATGGAGATGTTATTGCTTCATCTGGAATGTTTCACAGTACGGTATTAAACCTTTTTATCATCATGGAGACCAAATCAGACCCAAGTTACAGGTCAGATCTGTGGAGAGGCGACCCCATTTACAGTCAGAATGCCTGTTTTTCAAGGTATTTTGAACAATAAAACCAGCTGTAATTGGATAAATCTACTGTAAGGTAGAGCTGTTTAATTTCATACTGTGGAACATTTCTGGCAGAGCAGTGACGTATCCACAAAGAGAATCATATGACAGACCATCCACCAGAAAAGTTACACAATGCACCTTTAAAGTTAGATGTGTATGAAACTTAGATTATTCGATTGGTTTTAACATTTAAGTCCTGTTTCAATAAAGTTTATTTATTGAGTTCTTTACAACAACAGAAATATATGACCAAGTGCCAAGTGTGAGAACAAACAAAAAACACATTCAATCATCACAAAATAAAAGAAATGTATTTTTCACAATTCATTCTGATTGAAGATACTTTCACTGCGATACAACTGAAAACAAAAAGATGCCAATTTCACTCAAGTCAAGATTCATTTCAGGGTCAAGTTCACAGAGATGCACTTTTCTTTTTCTTTTCTTTTCTTTTCTGTATTTCTGTATGATGCAGATTCATTTTATGAACAATTTTAAAGCAAGGGTGTAAAAACAAAGGTTGACATTGTTCAGTTGGTTTGCAAAATGGAGGAAACCACAGGGATACAGAGTCACATCCGTCTCCTCAACAGAGCTATTTGAGTTGAGGATTTGATTTGAAGTCTACTTGTTTTGTCCAAATTGCACAGATGTGATTGTCAATGATTGTCTGTCACTGTGCAAGTGTAAGTCAGGGTGTGAAGCTCCTATGGGTCTTTCACTTCAGTAATAACGTATATGGTAGAGCTGTTTAATGTCATATTGTGGAACATTCCATGCAGAGCAATGACATATAGATGGACAGATGGATAGATAGATATTTTATTTATCCTGAAGAAAAGCACCAGTGATACATAATAATGACAATAATACAGCAGTAATTCAATTTATAGAGATGCGTTGTATTGCTGTATCCATAGAAACAAGCAGATGAAGGACTCCCAAACCAAAAAGTTACACAGTGCATCTTAAAGTAAGTACATATGTGTTTAATAAGTGTAATACCATTATTATAAATTATAATAAAACATTATCTGATGGATTTCAATTATATTTACTTTAAAGACTAGTAGTATATTTCTCTGTACTGCAAAGAAACCATTCTAACTATGGATTAATAACATTATAGACACTAAATGCTGAACCAGATTGGAGGCCTCAGCTACAGCCGTGCGTGTAATGTAATAACAGCACTACAAATCACTGCTGTAACATTACATAAACAGGTCTGTCTTAATTAAATGCACACTAAACTGCTGCCATGCTCACAGTTAGCTGCCCTATGTTAATGCCAAGTCACTGCAAAACTCCATTGACAACAGAGGAGCTTTTGTCTACTTTTACTTTCTATATGCCTACGTTATATATGGGGTTTCAGAGCAGAGCCATTCTTTAGTGTACCCAGTGTTCTTGGTGCATGTTCTGAGTCTGCAGCAGTACAGTCTTTATATCTAGTTATTTTATTTTTTTTATATTTTAGTCAGTTTCCCCAGAAGAGGCATATAATCAAATTTGAAGCACTTTTAGCACCTTTTATTTTTTATTTATTTTTTTTTTTTTCAACTCTGTACTTAGTCAACTGCAGCTTCCTATGTGTTTTCCCAGAGACAAATGGGTAAACGCCAATATCAGTTTTAAAGGAGAGCTGGTTCTCTCTATGGAGATGCTATTGCATTGCCTAAAATATTCCACAGTATGGCATTTAACTAACCCAGGCAAAACAATAACATCTCCATGGTGACAAGCATGTAGTGGACTCCCTACCAGAGTTACACAGTGCACCTTTAAGCACATGCATTTTTGTTTTATAATTTAAGGTTGCCAGGAGTGAGTGTGAACCCTGAAATTTGACTAAAATAAAGCACCGATTCCAATCGACTGACCTGCAGAGGCTTATGGGGTTAAAAACTGTGTCTGGATTTTTACCTGTGATGCAACAATTCAGGCAAAATGAAAACTGAGCCCTTTTTTTTTTTGTCGATTTAGACCGAGTTCTTTTCTCAAACAGAAAACACTTCACTAAAATCATTTGGATAATTTCAGCCCTGGAATTGCCCATGTCTCCTGAACTAAAGGTAGCTGACTGTTACTAAGTTATTGAAAACTACCACTTCATGACATCACAAGGTGAAACAGAGCATTTTGAGCTTTGGTAATAATAAAGGATTACTCAAACATGTGTGAATGAAACAAAACACAACACTAGAATAATACGTAATATATATACGTGATATATCGCCCTGTCTCTAGACATGTGATAATGTTGTGTTAGTTTGTTATATCTGCTCACATTACCGTACAAATAAACATGACAAAAACACTGTTCCAACTCTGGCTTTGATTACAGTAGACAGTTGGTATAGATTCCACACTGGGACAGTCTGACAGCGTCCTGATGTCTTTTGCCATCCGTCTCTCCACATTTCTCACAGCGATAAGTCATGTACGTCTTATCAATAGTGAATTTGGACGCGGAGGGTACAGAGCGGAGCAGCTTAAGAGAGAGGAGCATTCAAAGCACAGCCAGCAGGGAGAGGTTAGTTCACGCAGTAATGAAGACAAATGTACTTTATCAGCCACTGAGGTAACACTATTATCAAGGGAAGGGCTGAAACTTTTGCCTTGTTACTGTTTAACTCAACTGACAGCTCAGTGCAGTGGGAATTATAAGTGGCAAAACAAGCCTATTATGGGGATATTGTGTAAATTTTCTGGTGGAGGGTCCGTCAAATGTTTTTCTTCACGGAGATGTTATTACTTTGTCTGGAATGTTTCACAGTATGGTATTAAATCTTTCTATCTTTATGGAGACTGAACCAGAGCAAGTTACACAAGTTACCCTGCTCACAGTCAGAGTTGTTTTTCTAGGTATTTTTAAGCTATAAAATCACCTGTAATTGAATGATTGAATTGTAGAGCTGTTTAATGTCGTACTGTGGAACATTCCAGGCAGAGCAATGACATGACATTAAAATGGTACAATTACTTTTTTTTACTACTCAGTCAAAATCGCTAGTGAGTTTCTTCTGGCCAAAAGAAACCAGACAAGAAATAAACCTGACCAGCCAGAAGCACATGGTTTGATAAAACCTTTACAAAGACGAGAGGATCTGGAGCCGTATCCTGTCTCCCTGATTTCAGAGGGTGTGATTGACAGGCGGATTAACCAATCAGAGAGACACATGATCAATTTGCATCAAAAACAAACATGGCTGCTTGTACATAAAAACAACATAAAGGACTGAGATGCAGCCTTTTTCATAATCAACAATCAAAGTACCAAACTTAGGGTGACATCCCTATTTACCAGGACAGTCCCAGTTTTGAGTCCTGTGTCCTCTGCCCTAGCAGATTTATCCAAAACCATTGATTTGTCTCAGTTTTATACAAGACATGTTCCAGCTGATACCCATCAACAGTAAAGAGGCATATATTGTTTGTTTGTTTTTTAAACAAAAATACAGAAAACCATGCTTGAAAATGATCATAAGGCAAAAAATGCGCTCTGTGGTACTGACAGAAGTCCCTGAGATTATAATACTGACCCACCTTTTTGGTATTTCAATAAATTCCAAAACAGTTAGTGAAGGAAAAATGAAAGTGTACTTGTACCCAGGCCCGTCAACAGAAATTTGGGGGTCCGGGGCAAGGAGCCTCACGTGGGTCCCCTCCAATATAAATTAATAGGATGAAGGTCCAGAAGCAGTGTCTTTTGACCCTTGAGACCCCTTTGTCCCCCCTGTCTACTCCCCTGTGTGTAGCTATAACGTTGTCACGATATTAAAATTTCAATTCAATAATAACAATATTAATTACAGCTGCCCCCATCTATATTCATTAATACCGGACTATAGAATGCTGTTACATCACCGGAAAACCAGCAATCGGCTTTCGGTATTAAATCTCCACAGGCCGATATTTTGTTTTGACCTGCTGCCTAATGAGTATACAAAAAGCTTTAGTTGAACACTTAAATGTAAATAGGTAACTGCTTAAAACATGACTACACTGCTCTCTTGAAGGTTTGTGGTCAAAAAGGGCTGTAGATGAGCTTGTTGTAAATTAAAATTCATAATTTGGCAAAAATAATGAAAGTTTCTAAAATCGTATCGGCATGAACAGTTAATCTCTACTTTCTCCTATATTACCATGTGTCATCCATGTATTTTCCATAGTGGTTCATGGGCGTATACTAGTCTATGAGCTCTTATACTTGTTCTGCTACAGCTCAAGCTCATTCTAAAGCTGTTCAGGAAAGATCCATTCATTCTGTCCCGTGAATCTGACTATTTACCGATACTTGCTCAAATCCAGTCTCAATACTAGTTTTAGTATCGATTAGCATCTGATTTTCGATACTTTTGACAAACAGCCCCATACTCTCTCGCCGTATCACTGAACAGTATAACAGTATAGCCACCTGATCTATGCTGTGCCGGGCAGGAGAAGCCGCCCTCATCTGTCATAATGGGGGAGTGAGATGGGAGAGAGAGGGATGGAGGAAGAGAGGGATGGATGGAGGGATGGGCGTGTTATTAGCGCATTAGCCACTCACACAGGGCACACAGGCAGAGCACGCCAGGCAATAGAAAAACCATTAGTGGTGCTGTTGGGCCCATTCAAAGTGTAAGCCCCGAGGATAGGCATCAATTCAAGAGCCATGCCACACCCAAATCACTACTGCGCTATAAGCCAAAGGGGGGGAGGAGGAATTAACCAGCTCTAGAGACTGGGGTTTGGAGCAGTAAAGAAAAAATGAGAAGGATAAAAATATGTTGTAATTGTAATACCTATAGCTATACTTAGCTCTCTTCATCATGTGACTTGTGAACGAGCTTGTTTTTTGAATGATTCCTTAAGTGTGCACTATGTAACTTTCTGGTTGGGGTCTGTCACCTGCTTGTTTCTATGGATATGTCATTGCTCTGCTTGGAATGTTCCACAGTATGACATTAAACAGCTCTACTTTACATTTATTCAATTACAGGTAGTTTCATAGCTCAAAAATATCTAGAAAATCTGTAACTTGGTCTGTTTTGGTCTCCATGAAGATGCCATTTAGAATAGTATTTCAACACTGTGACCTTAAGTAATATTTGTTTTAATTTATTTTTGGTCAGTTTATCTATATACACTGTATCTGTACTTTCAGTATTTCCACCAACCTGCTCAGGGACTACAGGTGTAAATGAGCATCCATGCTATAACCTGGCACCAGCATCTTTCCTATGACTTCCGTCTTGGCTAATGTATTGTTGTGCACTGTCCCTGTACAAATAAAAACCATACAACGAACATTCAATGGACCCTCTACCAGAAAAGTTACACAATGTACCTTTAAAGTTTGACAAATAAGTTAAATAATGTCAAAACTTTGTCCAACCGTAATGTGCAACCTATGAGATAATAAGAGGTCATATGTGAAAGAGAGTCCACCCCAAACTTTAAATCAGCTTCACTACTTTAGATACAGTGACAGTTATAATGACAACACAGCTCCATATTGCGAGCCATAAAAAACAGCCCAGACACCAGCACCTGTCAACGCCTGACTTTATAGTGAACAGGTCCAGGGGTCTGCTAATGAGAGGCTGCCAGTCTGGGTCCTGCCCTCAGCCTCGTCTGAAAAGACGGAGATAGAATGGGGAACAGAGTCGGCCATGATGGATGTCTGCTCCAATAAAGACGCCACAGCTGGGTCTGAGAACATAACACGTCTGCAACAGTGATCCAGTGATACAATCTGACATCATGTTTACACAAGACTGTACACTAACCCTAACTCTGTCATTACTGGGATGACATTTTTTTTTCAAATATTGATTGGGATAAAATTTGGGTTTATAACAATAGATATTTATATTTATATTTATAATTATTTTTTATTTATAAAATCACAGAGGTTTATTTTAAAATTATACATGTGATCTATCCAACTAATTATTTTAAGGAAAAATATATTAGTAAGTGTGAACTATGTATTTTGTAATACAGAAAATGAATCAGTTCTGCATCTTTTTTATGAATGTATGTATGTTGTATACAAATGTTGTGTGGGAAAATTATATAGAAAAAATCTTTGTTGTGATTTAGGAGGAGCAGTGTGGTTTTCGTCCTGGCCGCGGAACACTGGACCAGTTCTATACTCTCCATCGGGTGCTCGAGGGTTCATGGGAATTTGCCCAACCAATCCACATGTGCTTTGGGTCTGGAGAAGGCATTCGACCCTCGTGGGGTCCTGTGGGGAGTGCTCTGGGAGTATGAGGTCCGGGGCTCTTTACTAAGGGCTGTTTGGTCCCTGTATGACCGGAGCAGGAGCTGTGTTCGCATTGCCGATAATAAGTCGGACCGGTTTCTGGTGCATGTTGGACTCCGCCAGGGCTGCCCTTTGTCACCGGTTCTGTTCATTGTATTTATGGACAGAATTTCTTGGCGCAGTCAGGGGCCGGAGGGGATCCGGTTTGGGGACCTCAGGATCTCATCTCTGCTGTTTGCAGATGATGTTGTCCTGATGGCTTCATCAGACCAGGACCTCTAGCGTGCACTGGGGCAGTCTGCAGCCGAGGCTGGGATGAGGATCAGTGCCTCCAAATCCGAGGCCATGGTTCTTGACTGGAAAATGGTGGCTTGCCCACTCCGGGTGGGTGGGGAGTCCTTGCCTCAAATGGAGGAGTTCAAGTATCTCGGGGTCTTGTTCACGAGTGAGGGGAGGATGGAGCGTGAGATTGACGGATCAGGCGGATCAGTGCAGTGTCAGCAGTGATATGGTTGCTGTACTGGACCGTTGTGGTGAAGAGGGAGCTGAGCCGAAAGGCAAAGCTCATGATTTACCGTCAATCTACGTTCCTCCCCTCACGTATCGTCATTTCATTCATTTCATTTTTTATTTATTTGGTAAGAGGGACAATGTACATTAATAAACATTACAACAAATGTAAATATACCCGAGTTCGCCGAAAAGGCTATTTTTCATCGGTAGTCCCCCTGCCAGATGTTAATAGGCATCCTAAAAATAACAGTCATAAAAATACACAATAATAATACTAATACAGTGGGAAAATTAATGAAAAACAGTAGTAAAGCAGTAACATTTAAATATACATACACACAAAGAACAATAAAATACAATAAATAAAACGTTTTTAGTGTTGGCATGTTTGGGCTTCAAAGAGCCACTTGTAAACATTAGATTTAAATGACTGAAATGTGGGTAACTCTCTGATTTGTTGGGGAACTGTGTTCCAGTGGTGTGAGGCTGTGAAGGAGAACACAGCCTGGCTGAATGCAGTTTTACGGAGAGGGATGATGCAGTCCCCTCGAGTGGAACCTCTGGTGTGTCTGCTGGATGAAACAGTGATGAATGTAGATAAAGGAGGTGGAGCTAATCCATGCAGTATTTTAAATACTAAACAGAGTGATGAGCTTTGGGTAATGACCGAAAGGACAAGATCACAGATACAGACAGCCGAAATGAATTTCCTCCGCAGAGTGGCTGGGCGCTCCCTTAGAGATAGAGTGAGGGGCTCAGTCACACGGGAGGAGCTTGGAGTAGAGCCACTGCTCCTCCACGTCAAGAGGAGCCAGCTGAGATGGCTCAGGCATCTGTTCCGGATGCCTCCTGGATGCCTCCCTCAAGAGGTGTTCCGGGCATGTTCCACTGGGAGGAGGCCTGGGGAAGACCCAGGACACGCTGGAGGGACTATGTCTCTCGGCTGCCCTGGGAACGCCTTAGGGTCCCCTCGGAGGAGCTGGAGAAAGTGTCTGGGGTGAAGGAAGTCTGGGAGTCCCTGCTTAGACTGTTGGCCCCGCGACCCGGCCCCGGATAAGCGGAAGAAAATGGATGGATCTTTGTTGTAAGTGGAATAATACGAATCCCAATATATTTCTATCCAAATGCAATCTAAAAAATTATTTTAAATCATTAGAAAACCTTCCAAATAAACAAGCTAATTACATGTTATCAATTTATAAAGAACTTGAAATGAAAAAGAAATGAAGCTTAACTGTGATTAACATTTTTATTGTGCCAATGTTCCAGTCGTTATCAAAATTAATGCTGTTTTGAAAATTCGAATTTTTTTTATTGGGAATTATTGTTGCTGCAACATGAGTATGGCTACAACAAAAAATTTGAATAAGCGTGATTAGCTGACTATTATAGGTCCTATATTATGCGAAATTGGCTCTTGTTAATATGCGATATATGTTAAAAACATACTTGGATTTGTGTTTTGTTTCGTTTTGAGTAACCCTTAATTATTAGTCTGTTTACATCTCCAAAGCTCAAAATGCTCTGTTCCACCTTGTGATGTCATGAAGAGGTTGTTTTCAAGTTAACAGTTTAGTTCAGTAGAAATTGTCATTTCCAGGGCTGAAATTATCCAAACAATTCTAGTTTCCTTTGTCCAATATTGTAACATCAAATGACCACTTTATTATGACTTAACTCTGGTATTAACAGCTCCCAGTAATTTCCAAGACATTATTTAATTGCAAGTGTACTAGATGAAGCGCCATCCTAGTCAGTAAAAGGTAATGTCTATGATGTATGTGAAAACGATGTCAGCCTCATAACCCCAGGGGGCCATATGGACTAACTCTGGATTAATACAGCTCCTAATGGGGTAAATTTATCATGTAAGTGACAGGAGATATTATCAAAGGCAAAGGTCAGGAGTCCAAGTCTACCACTCAAGTCAGTATGATGTAAGAAAGGGTTAAATGTGAGGGTAAGTGTCTCTGAACATTTAATATAAGTGCAGTGATCTGGTTTAGAAACACACAAGGAGCCACAGGCACACAATTAAAAGCATATATTATGTATAATGTTATTTATAATGTACAAGCCTCTGTGAATGTGCTCATGGGTCGGTTGTAAATTGCATGTAGACCAACGCAACTAAGCATTTCATTTATTTATTTCAAAACACACATTGTTAAAATGTAAGTTAGAAAATACACTTTACCTTGAACTGCATGCTAAAACCATAGACTGTATAAAGAAGTGGACTAAGGGAGTGTGACGTCACCCATAGCTCACGAGGCTAGCAGTTATGGGAGAGAATTTTAAGATGAGTTCTATATTAGGAATAGGAATTATTTACGGAACAAATAGCGAAATAAAAACAACAGGATTATGTAGAACAGGTTAATACAATAATTTTAAGACCAAAATGACGAGGCTCAGTGCAGCAGTTACAGAGAGAGACAATTTTTCAATGTAAAGTCAATTAGAGCCACTGTATATATTTTTTCTTCACTAAATGATTCATGGACTTTAATTAAAGCAATACTGTGTAACTTTCTAGAGTTGGCCACACTTTTAGAATGGTAAGACTTGCAAACATTCTCCATGGAGATAGACGAGTTTTATGCAATGCTGTGGTGCTTGTTTTTGGGCTCAAAAGTTACACAGTAGGTCTTTAAAATAGGCTATTACTTTAAAACACACTTGTCCGGTAACAGCAAGTTGTGGTTGTGGAATGATTAAGATTGGAAGCGTCTGTGTAGAAAATGCCTCTAAAGGGCCCAAATTATGCCATTTTCTGATCTGTGTTATAATGTTGTTTTTTCAGAAATATACCTGGAGTTATGTTTTGTTTCATTCACACATTTTAACACATAAATCCTGCATATCTAGGCTGAGTTCTTCTCTCAAACTGAAAACACACTGTTCCACCTTGTGATGTCATGTGGTAATACAGGAAGTTCTCCTTCACTAGAATCAGTTGGATGATTTCAGCCCTGGAATTGCCAATCTCTACTGAACAAAAAGCTAAAAGGAGCTGTTAACATGGAAACTACCGCTTCATGACATCGCAAGGTTGAACAGAACATTTTAAGTTTTGGAGATGTAGACAGACTAATAAATAAAGTGTTACTCAGACATGTGTGAATGAAACAAAACACAACTCCAGGTGTGTTTTTGAGGAGGTAACAACATTCTAACATGACTAAAAGCTCATAAGATTCAATTCTGGGTAACGTAGGACCTGTTTAAATATATATATTATGCAATGCTAATCCATACAATCTTCTACCCTCTTATGTACCTTGCTCTTATGTAACAGTTACAGATACAATTACAATTTACAATAACTTCCACCGCCCTGACAGCTCTTCCTCTCAGCAACCAAACTACTATTGATCTTTGGGCTCAGTTTCTCCTCTCTCAGTTCTAAAAGACTTTTCACTAAAAACAAACCATCTCTCTCCATTGTCAACATAAAAAATGTGACTTATTTCAAAACAGCTCAAAAAATAAAGAAAATTAAAAATCTATATCGACCCATTCCTAATACAATACCATGAAAATATTGTATGTGAGGTTTGCATATCTTTACATTGATATAATACATTTAAAGCATGTGTCCCCTCCACACACAATGCATAATTTAACCGCATAAAGTGGCAAGTGCTGTTGTCCTAATAGGAGCTGTGTGAGTCATCCCTTACACATGCTCTTATGCTGTTTTTAATCATGGGTTGGAGGAGACCTGGGAGAATAGGAGCGCCAGGGGAAAAAACTGTTTTCCATCAAGAATATACAAGAACGAAGCTCTTTTGGTTGTGCTAAAAAACTCACAAAAGTGTTCTTAGAAAAAGTGTGACTGTATTTATAATTTATGACATTGCATACTCTAGACAAAAAGAGACGTTTTATGCTGTAATAGTTTTCGCCATCTGCTTGGATATGTCATCGCTTTGCCTGGAATGTTCCACAGTATGGCATTTAAATGTCCGATATTACACAAAATTGACTTTTGTGAGCTTTAAGTCATGTTATAATGTTGTGACCTCACCAAAAACATACATGGAGTTGGAGTTGTGTTTGTTTCATTCACACATGTTTGAGTAATCCTCCTATTATTACTCTGTCTACATCTCCAAAGCTAAAAATGCTCTGTTCCACCTTGTGATGTCATGTAGTGGTAGTTTTCAAGATAGCAGCTACCTTTTACCTTTTGTTTAGAAGAAATATGTAATTCCAGAGCTGAAATCATCTAAATGATTCTAGTGAAGGTGTTCGGAGTTTAAAAACACAGTGAAGCACTTCCTGTATTACCACATGACATCACAAGGTGGAACAGAGTGTGTGGATTTGTGTGTTAATGAAACAAAACACAACTCCAGGTATGTTTGTGATGAGGAAACAACATTAAAACAGATCAGAAAATAGTGTAATATGGGTCCTTTAACATACTGTATCTCTGTCCGTGAAGACAAGTAGGTGCCACCACTTAGGCCACTTAAGTTACAGGTCCAATCTGTGGAAAGGCGACTCTGCTCATCATACGAATGCATGCTTTTCAAGGTATATATATATATATAATTATGCAGGATACAAAAAGTCACATAGTGCATCTTTAAAGGGAAAACAAGTACATAATATTCACTAAACTCGCTGCTTCCAAGAGTGGATTGATTTGCATGCTGCTTTGGCATAAGCTCGACACCCAAAGCCCCAGATCTGGCACTACTTCCTTCATTACTACTACTGCATAAATAACAAGTCCAGTGAAAATCCAGTCTTTAGCTCTTAAAATGCTAAAGTGGACTAAACAGAAAATCATCTTTTTGTTGTGACTTTTTTTTGGCAATTTTAGTTCAGACTAGGTAAATTAAAACCCTTAAAGTGGCCAGTGCAATTTTAAGTACTTGGTGACATCATCCAGGTGCTTCTGTTTGTAACAAAGAGTTTGAAGTGCGGATACATGTTAAACCAATTACACTGTTCCTTACACCTCCAGACCCCGCCCCTTCTCTCCCCCTCACTTTCTTCTTCTTTAGTCCTCCAGGTACTGCCCAGTTTAGCAGTTATACTTGAAAAGTAGTTGTTGGTGTAGTTGGTGTTTAGTCCTTAAAGTGCCTATGACAGGTTGAACTACTCCTTTTACTAAAACACATTTAAGATAATTATATTTAAGATTTTAATTCAAATTTGACATTTTCTTCCTCTAGTTTGGCATTTTTTTTAGGTTTAAACTTTTACTTCCTGGTTGGAAATCATGACACGTTACTGTTACCTAGAAACCATGTAGTACACTGGGCCAAAACTCCTGTAATGTACACAGAAATTATTATTTGGCAAATACAAATATAAGAAAACAGCTTTATTTAGTCGAAATCAGGAAAATGTGTTTATTGTGTTTAAATTGTTAAGTAAGTTGTTTGGACAGAAGTGATGTCAATGTGGGGCTCTCTAAAATAAAACTCTCTACTTCCTGTAATTTTAAACATATTTTTCAGCTTTTCTTCACAAATAGTTTCTTGATTGGTGTAAAACTATAATTTATATTTCCAAGAGGTATTATCCCATCTAAAAACCTGTCATATGCACTTTAAAGTAGGTAAGGTAAGTAGGTAGGTAACAAAATACTACTCTACGAGCTTTTAGAATATTTTCATCCAAGTAAAAAGCTGAATTAGAAGTAGAATTAGCATTATGTAAAAACGGACTTACATTGTAGAGGATATCCACCCATCCCTCCATGGTGATGCATTGAAAAACGGTGAGTATGGCAAACAGGATGTTGTCAAAGTTGGTGATGCCAAAGTTAGGTCCGATCCAGTATTCCCTACAGACGGTCCCATTGAAGCAGGTCCTCGCAGGGGCCTCAAGGCCACATGGGAAATCTGCTGCCTGCTCATCTGCAACCACAGTAAACACAGAACGCATAACTAGTATATCACTAGCAATATAATATGACCCACACTAGCAGTACAGTCACAGTACAGATATATTGTAAAAGCAGGTATTGGGTTCAAAATAAGACTGCTGTGTGCTGTCTGCATCTAATTGAAAGGCATTTTATCATCCGCAAAACAGGAAGTAATGATGGTGTGCTGTTAGCATGCTAGATGTTGTTAGCAGTGGCCTGACAGCAAAACTCTGCCCTGGCCTCTGAAAGTTATGAAACACATTTATAAACTCATAGCAGTGAATAATTAGGATGCGTTAGGAAAGCGAGGAATACGTTTGAATCACTGAAGCATTATTAAAGCTTTTCAGAGCTTTTCATCATGTTATAGCTGTTTCCCCTTCTCATTTACCCTCTCGGAGTTGTCTTTGGAGTGATTTGTGCATGTTTGAGCAATCTTTAATCACTTATTTTCAAGGCGGAATATTGCCAATCAGCTCCCATTTTCACCGCCCCCCGCACACGCTCACTGCTCTTTACTTACTTCGTTCTCCAATTTTATTTTCTTAACCAGTGATACACATAGGACTTGTCAGTGCTGCATAGTTATTTTGGTACAAATGAAAAAAAAATCCACTATTCACTAGCATGATGTGCAGGTGTCCATCAAACCTGCTGACTCTTTGTTGTGATGCTGTTGATTATAACTACATAGTAGGTTCAAGCACAATATGTTCTTTAAAGGGCCCATATTACGTTGTTTTCTGATCTACTGTATGTTATAATGTTGTTTCCTCATTAAAACACACCTGGAGTTGTGTTTTGTTTCAATCACACGTTTAACGCACAAACCCTGCATATTTCTTCTCTCAATCGAAAAACACTATGTTCCAGTACGTTAAACTCCACACACCTTCACTAGAATCATTTGGATGATTTCAGCCCTGGAATTGCCAATCTTTACTGAACAAAAGGTAAAAGTTACATCGCTACTGCTCTGCATTTTGAATTTTGGAGATGTAGACAGACTAATAATAAAGCAGTTACTAAAACATGTGAGAATTAAACAAAACACAACTCCAGGTCTGTTTTTGAAGATGTGACAACATTCTAACATGGTTGGAAGCCCACAAGAGTTAATATTGTGTAATATAGGACATTTAAACTTGGGTACAGAGCCTCTAAGTGTTAAAAATCTCTCAAGAACCACCTTAAATGAACATAGCAGGATCTAAGTTATAATTAAACATACAGACAATAACGACAATAGTAGTAATAATAATAGTTTTGGACCTGTTATGAGATAGTAGAGCTAAACCAGGACTGATACAAGCAAGGATCTATAACAAGCATTTTAACCTGATAAAACCAGTTTTAAATCAGTTCTAAAAACAACCAAAGCAGCTGTGAGAAGGTATTTTTAGTGCAAGCAGAGTCTGTATTGTGTGAACATAACTGGTGCAGAAAACGTGTCTAATGCATAATACACGGCTTTAACTACAATGATATAGTATGGTACATTACTGCTTTAATGTATAAGAGCTTTGGATTTAAAACAAGTGGTGAATATTTAATGAGAGATGTCTTAAATGCAATCGCAATTTCTATTTAAAATCTACCATATGCTTTTTGATTAATAGGAAAATTCCCAATTCAGATATCAAAGACTTAAAGGTGCATTGTGTAACTTTCCTGGTGGAGGGTCCGTCAAATGCTGTTATTGCTTTGTCTGGAATGTTTCACAGTATGGCATTAAACTTGGAGACCAAACCAGGCTAAGTTACAGGTCAGACTTTTTTTACACATCAGATTTTAATTTTTGAGCAATAAAACCACCTGTAATTGAATAAACGTAAGGTAGTATGCCATATTGCGGTACATTCTAAGCAGAGCAATGACGTACCCATGGAAACAAGAAGGTGACGGCACCCCAACCGTAAAGTAACACAGTGCACCTTTAACTCAAAATATAGAGAATTATTATTATCTAAACATAATTTGTTGTGTTATAGTCTGAATCAACAAACGGCTGCTCAAATAGAGTAGCCACAGGAGCCGACTGACTTCTGAGCAGTTATTTTTATCACAAATCAATTTGCCCCAAAATCAAAAAGACAAGGCAGTCAGATCTATAAATAATGTTCCATGTACAATAAGAGTAGTCTTACAAAATAAGAAGTAGATATCCATTTTCTAATACAAAGAAATAATTTTACAAAATGCAATGAGCAAAAGATGAGGAGGAAATGCTATGGTAATATGACACTACACATTTAAACAAGTAAGGAAGGTAATTAAGTACAAAAGTAAAAGTACAATTCTTAAGTACAAATTTTAGGTATCTGTACTTTAATTAAAGAGCCACTAAACACCAAAAACACGTTTTTTTTTTACTGATTAAGTGTATACCTATCCCTGGCCTTATTTTGGCATTTTAGTGCATATTTGTTAAAAATTGGACTTTTGAATCAAAAGCCGTGTCTGTTCCGGCCTCTTTAGGATCAACTTCGGCCACTACATTTGAATTTCCGGGTTGGACAAACATCCGCCAATGAGTCAGATGCAGGTTATTACATGACAAACACAGCCACTCACGGTCAGTTCACGGTCTGTGGGCGGTACATGAGGAGTTCCTCTTAGCTCCGCCTGTACCTCGCTGCGCTCCGTGGCCAAACTTGCGTCGCTGTCACTCTCCATTGGCAGTATGTTATTGCTCGCTCTCACTGACCAGTGCTGTCACCCGGGTGTCACTCATAGGTCAAACCCCGCCCCACACCATCACCCCACCCGCGCTCCCCAACCCACCGAGTACCGGCCACTTTGGTGGAGTTTTCAAATTTTGGCTGTGGGCGGAGTTAACTCTAGCACAGGCGTTTAGCGGCTCTTTTTTTTTTACAGTGGATACTTTTTACTTTTACTTCACTGCATATTGTTGTTGTTGTTGTTGTTTTTCCCTGGAATAATGTACAGTATGGCATTTAATTTAACCATCTCCATGGAGACAAGCAGGCCACATCACCAGGCCAAGTTACAGGTCAGATCTGTGGAGAAGTGGACCTGCTCACAATAATAATGCATGTTTTTGAGAAATAAAAACACCTGTAATTGAATAAATACAAGATACATTTGTTAGTGGAACATCTCAGGCAAAGCAATAACATCACCATGGAGACAAGACGATGGCAAACCCTCCACAAGAAAAGTTACACAGTGCATGTTTAAGACAGTGAAAATCAAGTGCAGCTCTTTAATTTTAGCATTATATCTTTTAATTTAACAATACTTTTATGATATATTTCAAATCACTTTTTTATTCTGGCATAATGGAAACAATGTTATTTACAGCTGATCACATGACTCCACAGAATAAAGGCCCACACCCACTGTTCAATGTGCCACTGCCATGTGGAACAGTGGGTGTGGGCGTTATGTTCTTTTTATATTTCATTTGAAGCTGTGGAGCTATTGAAGTTCACACTACGGAGCCAGTGACCTGAAATGAACTCCCCACTGTAAAACTAGACTGGGAAAAGCCGTTTATAGTGATATTAGTGCTCTCAGTCGATTAAAAATTTTATTGTGATTAATCTCATGAATGTCATAGTTAACTTGCGATTAATCGCAAATAAATCACACATTTTTGTCCCTTGAATCATCATTTTAATACTCTTATCAACATAGAAAAGTGGATAGGTTTGCTTTGTGCAAATGTGTTTTTATTGCAAACTATAACAAATGTCAGTGAGTTTGTGTTGGATGTTCCACTCTCATGTTCCACTTTCATGAAGTGCTCTGCATCAGTGTGAGTGAAGTGCTTCTCTTCTGTCTTCATAAGAGTCAAAGTGACTGAAGTTCCCACTGTGGGTGAAATAATGTGCTGTGACCCTGAGGTAGTTCCATTACTGAGGGATGTCCAGTAATCTCCAGTTAGCGCCACTGTGTTTGTCCTGCTGCACTAGGGGTGCACTCGTGCTGGGACTTTTGGGCTGTGCCGTGCTTGGACGCGGTTGCCTGGAGTTCTGTGGCCCGTGTTCGCACCTGCGCAGCTGGGCCGGGCCAGGACCATTTGTTTACATGTCACACGGCAGAGCTGGTGCTTTTGGCGGAGAGGATGGGTCCAGCGGCATGGGGTGTCTATTGAGTGGTGGGACCGATGTGGGTCCTGGTGCGGTGTGCGCTCCTCTGTGGGTTTGTGGATGTGGTGGCGGCGCGGGGGAGTGGGGGCGACCGGGGGACAGAGGCTGCAGGGCTTCTGTCGCTGTCCGCAATCCTTGTCGGGGGAGGGCGCGGATTCGCCGTATGTTTTGGAGAAGACTTTATTTCGTGTTTTCCTTGTGTGGGTGGCATCGGCGTGCACGCAGGGTTTGTGTGGTGAAGTTGTGCGTATGCACGTGGATCGATGGCAGTGCCGTGCTTTGGTCCACCTCCTCCAGCCGGGACTTCTCAGTTTTGTGCAAACTGTTTTGCCTCCAGTTTACAGCTGGATCCTGTAGTTTTTCTAATGTTACTAGCAGTTTTTTCATAAGCCACAGCTTATGAAAAAACTGGTTCACTAGGTCACAAAGAGTGTTAATCAATATTTTTGACAGCACTAATAGATATCAAAATATTGTGGACTTGTACAATGTAAAACGTATTGTACTTCTAAGCAATGTGGGCAAGTAGAGGGAACTACGTAGATCACAATCTTTTTCTGTTTTAGTGATTTCAGTATTAGTTTGAAATATAAAAATAACTATATTTCAAGAATTTTTAGAGAAATTGCAGCATAATATAGTAAGCCTTCCACAATATAAAATTAGCATAATAGCTACAAATACATACATTAAACACTGTGCCTTCTTGATGTATATTAACTTCTACCTAACTGCACTTCCTGACTCTCAGAGCATAAAGTGCTTCATAATGACATATAGACAGCACACAGCGGTCTCATACCTTCCTTATAGATCTTTAATTATATATTGCTTGGTTCATACTTGTGTCTATCCTGAAACACGTGCGATGAAACTTTCCCATGTAGAAGTCTAGACCGATGATGGCGAACATGAGGATGGCGAAGAACAGGAGCAGGCCGATCTGCAGTAGAGGGACCATGGCCTTCATGATGGACTTCAGAACCACCTGGAGACCTGCACAAAGAATATGTGACTGTAATGACTTTGGTGCAAAGACCCTGACAGGTAGAGATGCCTGCATTGTAATGAAGGGTATAGTTGAGCAGTGGCTGTACAAGTTAAAGAATATTGTGGTCTGTTGTCACTTATGTGGCGGAAGCAAGACGTTTTCAACAGGGAAAAACTCCACACCAAAGTTCAAACAAGAGCAGACTTCTTACTTTACTATCTTACTATTTTGTACTTTTGAAATAATGTAATGTGTAAATAATGTAGCGGCACGGTGGCTGAGTGGCAACACTCATGCCTCACAGCAAGAAGGTTACGGGTTCGATCCCCGGGTCGCCCGGGCCTTTCTGTGTGGAGTTTGCATGTTTCCTCCCCGTGTCTGGATGGGTTTCCTCCGGGTACTCCGGTTTCCCCCCATCAACCAAAAACATGCAACACCCCTATGAACAGTATACAATCAAGGACCGTCAAGGAATTCCTCCCTCCTGTGGGCTCACCACCTGCAGAGGGGTTCATAGGGGTCTGGGTCTGGTGCACAGAGTAATGGGCAGCGTGCTGCCCCCGCGACCCAGCCGGATTAAGCGGGAGAAGATGGATGGATGGATGGAAATAATGTAATTACAGTAGTAATTAGATTACTTTTTGAAGGAGTAATTAGTACCAACACTGTTGTTGAGTATTGTTGAATACTGTAGTCCCAAATAAATCTCTCTCTCGGGTCCGGTCTTACAGTAAATGAAGTTCAGGTGTTGCACAAAATAAGAATAGACTGTTAAATTAAATAAAATATCACCTTTTTTAACTTTTGCATATTTAAGACATTTTATAAGATTATATCAAAACTTGTCAAACTGTCAACTAATGTGACAATGCAAGTTAAAAACAGGCCGGGGAAGTAAACTGACAATCATGACGGTAATTTCATAATGCACAGGTAATATTGATGTTGCATGCTACATATAATATACACATGATATGCTTTATATGTCTTAGGTGAAATAATAATGAGTTAAGATAGTGGTACTCACTGGGAATACCAGAGACCAGTTTGAGTGGCCGCAGCACCCGGACCGCTCTCAGTGTCCTCAGGTCAAAGTCTGCTCCCACTGTGGCCAAGATCCTGCAACATAAAACACACAGTACATTATTAGAAAATCATCATTCATTTTCAGACATTTTCTGAAAACTTAATTTTCAGAAGTATAATCAAAACGTGAAACTAAATAAGACCAACAAGCATATGTTGATAAAATAACAACAGTGAAACATGAAAACAGTTGTCCTAGTTGTCTTAGACCTTTACTTCTGGTAAGACAGCCATCTATTTGTAGGTAAAAATTCAAATACAAAATAGCTGAGAATGAGATGTTTTATTATTTTTTCCAGATAATTCATCCAAAATGATCACTGAAAAACCAACAACCTTAAAGTGCATATGACAGGTTTTGATAATTCTCTAAGTATGACAGATTTGATGGAACAATATAAATTGTGCGAGGAGGGTTAAATGCCTTGCCCAAGGATGCAAAAACAGCATTCATCTGTGGGAGCTGGAATCGCACCGCCAACCTGTGGGTCAGTGCATGTGACCGCTCAACCAGTGATGTTTATGCCGAGAGTGGGATTAGAACTGCCAACCTTCAGCTCAGTGGACAACACGACTGAGCTACTGTCACCCTTATACTTTGCATTCTTTTGCTGAATTGTATCAAAAAATATCCATCTTTTCCAATTCCGATACTGATTTTGCCGATATCAACCGATACCAGAGCAGAGACTGAACACAGCATTTATTTCCTTTAAAACAAAAATAAAATAAGACAGAAGAGATCCAAATGAGTTATGTATATCTCAAATAACTACAAAACAACTTTGTGTAAATAAAAGTACAAATACTATGAAACTTTCTGGGCCATCTATGACCAGTAAATAGTGTTATTAGATCATTTTACTAGTATATGCCCAACCAGGATATCGGCTGAATCAATACTTAGAAGCCAATATTTGATACACTAGTCAACCCCAGTATCGGATCGGTGCATCCCTAATTCATTCCACAGGTAAAAGCTGCACCTCACTGCATTGCACCATTCGGACACATTTACAGCCCAACAACAGCCAAATTGATTGATAGCGATCAGAAAGTTCAAAGTCGCCTGAGCTGTCAAAGCTAACCACACCCCTGTTACAGATCCTGGGCCTGTACAAACAGCTCATTACGCCTAAGAGCTGGTAATGGGACTGCGATGGATCTCTGTGCAGGCTGTGACACGTGGCTGCTGGCTCTCAGGGTACATTACAATCAATAGTGTTCTTGTACAGTGGAAGTGACAGCAGAACCGCACCAGGCTAAAACGTGTCTCAGCTAAGCACAAACTATTGTATTATTTAGCATTGGCCACAATATCCTCTCTCACACCAGCTAACTGTATGTCCTCTTTCACTAAATCTCCTTTTGGGCTTTCCTCCAGGCCTCCAGTTTCCTGGCAGCTCTAACCTCAGCATCCTTCTACCCATATATTCACCATCCCACCACAGACAACTGTTCGAATAAAATATATTTTCTTGTTATATTTGGTGGATCGTGGGGAGTACTAGTATAGAAAGTTACTTTGAAGTCTGTATAATAAAAAGTACAGTCTTTCTTCCAAAAAGTAAAGACATACCATGCTTTTGTCTGATATATAGTAATAATCTATGTCACCTGTGCACCATTTCATTATTATTGGGGCATTTTTAACTGCAATATTGACCTAAAATGCAAATCACAATACTGAACTAAAACATAAGCATATATTTTCGGGTTGAAAATTACCTCACAACATACTCATGACCGTGATACTGATGAATAAAAAACAGGTACAGTAAAAAGTTCAAGTTTCTGTACAAAAGTGTACACAGACACTGGGGGTGAGGTGGGATAAGTGTCTTGCCCTAGGACACAACAACAGCATTTATCTGTCGGAGCTAGAATCGCACCGCCAATCTGTGGCTCAGTGGATGTTTACGTCGAGAGCGGGATTCTCCACAGCCCTTATCCCTCATTACCAATTTTACTACTACTACTCCTGCTAATACTAATACTTCCCACATTCATGTTGTTTTTAAGTCATATTATTGTTATAGTTATTCCCCATCGCGTTGGAATCCTGCTGCTGCACTAATTAAAACAGATTTAGTTGAACAAATTTCCAGTTCCTTTTGTTTTATTAATTCCTCTCGTTGTTAATCTAACCACTGCTATGACAAAGTTGACGAAGTGCAGCAAGAGAAACCAATATAGCAATTCTCAACCTATAGCATTTTGAATCTGAAAATCCACTCGTAGCTCCACTATCATACATCACTATTACATTACATTTCCACATCTTAGACAATATCATTTTTCATTCATCTCATCTATCGCTTCTTAAAGTGGACCGCCTGCACTATTTTTAGCTCTTTTCCCAGCTTTCATACGCATTCAAAGGAAGCCTAGCCCAGTGAACGCTACAGCCAGCTCTGAGCACTACTCTTCAGCATACAAATGTAGCCACTACTGTATAGTTGGTATGCAAGGGGCCATTTGATGAAGAGGAGGCCAGGACAGCACTGTCTATGTAAAACTTAAACATTCCCAACATGATATTTTTAAAAGTTTGACACGAGGCTACCCCTATCAGATTTAATTTAAAGGTGCACTGTGTAACATTTTGGTTGGGGGTCCATCACCTGCTTGTTTCTATGGAGATGTCATTGCTCTGCTTGGAATGTTCCACAGTATGACATTAAACAGCTCTACCTTACATTTATTGAATCACAGGTGGTTTTTCTGCGCAAAAATATCTAGAAAAACAGGTATTGTGACGGTGCGCGGGGTCGCCTCTCCACAGATCTGAGCTGTAACTTGGTCTGCTTTGGTCTCCATGGTGATAGAAAAGTTCAATAAAATACACAGCACTAACATTACTATGGAGAAAAGTATTTGACGGACCCTCCACCAGAAAAGTTACCCAGTGCACCTTTAAAAGTGTGTATGACTGATTTTTATGATTCTCTTAATTTTTATGATTCTCTTAAAAATATGTTGAAAATTACAGGAAGTAGAGAGTTCTAAAACAATTATAACATCACACTGGGAAAATTCTGTCCAAAAGCTCTGCACAATTTACACATAAGAAACATTTTTTTCTGATACTTTAAACAGTATTTCAACAAAATAAAGGTGTTTTCTTGTATCAGATAATTATTTCTGTGTACATTAGAGGAGTTTTGCTCCTTTATAGAATTCCCTAGTGTAAAAAACGTCCAAATTGTGAAAACGAATGTGAATATTTTTGCACAAATCTTACTGTACTATAAACTTAACTGTGTTTTAGTCAAATTAATAGTCTGACCTGTCATAGGCACTTTAATAAGCATTTATGAGCATCAAGGGGGTTGTTCAGGAATTGGCTGACAGTCCGGTCCTGAAATGTCCCATTATTTTGAAGCTGTACATTTTCTATCGTCATGAGATTTCGCTTTGACTGGCGTTTTTACAAGAAGAGGCTACAGGGAGAGTTTAGGCATGTGCAAAAAGGTTGAGTGGTTTTCAAAATAAATGTAGCTTGCGTTGTATAAAGGTGCACTGTGTAACTTTTCTGGTGGAAGGTTTCATCTGCTTGTCTCCATGATGATCTTATTATTATCTTATTGCTTGGTCTGGGATGTTCCACCGTATGGCATTAAAGGTGCATTGTGTAACTTTTCTGGTGGAGAGTCTCTCATCATACTTTTAATGGAAATTTGATTGCTTTGCATGAAATGTTCCACAGTATAGCATTAAATGTATTTATCTTGCATTTATTCAAATTCAGGTGTTTTTATTGCTCCACATATCTGTTGTGTAACTTGGCTTGGTGGTGTCATTTTTTTGTCTCCATGGCGATAGATACATTTAATGCAACACCTCCATGGAGATGAGAAGCTAACGGACCCCCACACCAAAAAAGTTACACAGTACACCTTTCAACAAATATATCTTGTATTTATTCATTTGCAAAACTACTGCATTATTTCTGTGAGTGAGCCCATTCTCCACAGATCTGACCTGTAACTTGACCTAGTGATGTGGCCTGCTTGTCTCTATGGAGAATTAGAGTTTGGAGAGTAAAATGAAATGTCACACTCCAGGAAAAAACAACATGGAGTCAAAGTTACACAGTGCACCTTTAAGTTTATGTTGCACAGTTTTTCTATTAGTTTTAATGTTAAGGAAACATGGGGAGAACATGCAGCTCTACCAAGAGGTCCTTCAGTGCTATCCAGGAATCAAACCCAAGACCATCTCGTATTAAGGCGAGAGTTTTAACCACTGTGCCACACTCGTTTAACACACAAACTCTGCATGTTCAGACTGAGTTCTTCTCTCAAACTGAAAACACTCTGTTCCACCTCATGATGTTAAGAAGTGCCTCTCTGTATTTTTAAACTCCATACACATCCACTAGAATCACTTGGCTAATTTCAGCCCTGGAATTGCCAATCTCTACTGAACAGAAGGTAAAAAGCTGTTGACTTAAAAACTACCACTTCATGACATCACAAGGTGGAACAGAGCATTTTGACCTTTGGAGATGTAGACAGACTAATAATAAAGAGTTACTCAAACATGAATGAATGAAACAAAACACAGCTCCAGGTATGTTTTTGTGGAGGTAACAACATTATAACATGGCTTAAAGCTCAAAAGAATCCATTTTTCATAATACAGGACCTTTAAAAAGTAGAACCGGACTCAGCTATAGACCAAATTAAACGCAAGGGCAAATTTCTAAACTGCATTTTTCATGTTTTCAGAGGACTATCAACTCTCCCTGAGCTCCTTACTTACTATTACATCACCACACGTATTCAGCCTTAGCAAAAGCCTGTTGCAATTCCAATCCCTTTAAGCGTGCCTATATTACAAAGAATAACATGTAAAGAAAGTGTGGCCTGGTGGATTAGGGAGCAAAATGGACAACTTCCACATAGATATTGAAATGTATTTTAGCTCACTGTGTTAAGCCTCTTACTCACAGTACAGTATGTCTTATTTATGCTACAGATAAGCAGAGTGTGTCTACACGATTGATACAGAACAATAAGTAACAATTCATGATTTAAAGGTGCATTGTGTAACTTTTCTGGTGGAGGGTCCGTCCAATACTTGCCTCCATAGAGATGTTGATCACAGTATGGAATTAAACCTTACTATCTTCATGGAGACCAAACCAGACCAAGTTGCAGGTCAGATCTGTGGAGAGGCAATCCTGCTCACAGTCAGAATGCCTTTTTTTCTAGGTATTTTTGAGCAATAAAACCACCTGTAATTGAATAAATATAAAGTAGAGCTGTTTAATGTCACACTGTGGAACATTCCATAGGAACAAACTGGTTGACGGATCGCCAACCAAAAAGTTGCGCAGTGCACCTTTAATATAACGATTAAAACCAAACTGATTTGCTCCTTGGCAATTTCAGGGCTGAAATCATCCAAAAAACCTAAATATGCAGAGTTTGTGCGTTAAACATGAATGAAACAAAGCACAACTCCCGGTATGTTTACGACGAGGAAACAACATTACAACAAAATCACAAAATAGTGTAATATGTTCCCTTTAAACACAATTTACACTGGGTTAAAAAAAGAACTGCAGTGAAGTCGAGTTACAAAAGACTGTCAGGGATATAAGGTCACTTTACTGCCTATTACTACCACAAACAGGTGCATTTGCGAGCTTTATCACGCATACAAACTACCTTAAAGCTGCATACATTTTGTTTTGGTTTTCTCCGTCATGGCAAACAGCAGTGTCTATTACAGTACTTCAAGAGAATTAGCGTGTCCTTCATACTCAAGCTAAAGGACATTTTACCTGTGCAATGCTTTGACGCACTCACAATAGCTGGGCATACAACAGCTCTGCCAGGCTTTGCTGGCGTCAATGATTTTGTGAATGAACATCAGGTTCAACATGCATAACAAGCTCGTGATTTGCATTTGAGAAGAAGTTTGACTGGGGATGGTAATTGCAGTGGTACAGTGAAGAAAGCCATGGTGAAAATGGAAAATGCAAAGAGGCGTTTGCGGTGACAGAGGGAGACAGTGCAGCGCAGGGAGTTGTGTGTCAGTGTGTGATAATGGGGAAATGCTGTGGGACAATCACAAAGTTGGAAGAGCTGTTAGTGAGAGAGAAAAGACAGGGAGAGAAAGAAAAAGAAAGGGAGGGACGGCGAGGGGGGCAGAGAAAGAGAGAGAGAGAGACAGAGAGAAAAAAACAGGGGGAAGGAAAGAGAGAGCGAGAGAGAGACAGAGAGGAAAGAGAGAGAAAGGGAGAGAGAGAAAGAGAGGGAGAGAGAAAGGGAGAGAGAGAGATTGAGGGTGAAAGACAGAGAAAAAACAGGGGGAGGGAAAGAGAGCAAGAGAGAAAGAGAGAGACAGAGAGGAAAGAGAGAGAAAGGGAGAGAGAGAAAGAGAGGGAGAGACAGAGAGAGAGAGGGTGAGCGACAGAGAGAAAAAGACAGAGGGAGGGAGAGAGAGGGGGACAGAGAGGAAAGAGAAAGGGAGAGAGAGAGAAAGAGACAGAGAGAAAAAGAGAGAGGGAGGGAGAAATAGAGAGAAACAAGACAGAGGGAGGGAGAGACAAAGAGACAGAGGGGGGAGAGAGAGAAAGGGAGAGAGAGAGAAAGTGAGTAGAGCATGTGAAAAGTTATAGGGCACAGCAAACAGAGGTTTAAACTTACCGTATTTTTCGGACTATAAGGCGCACTTAAAATCCTTTAATTTTCTTAAAAATCGACAGTGCGCCTTATAATCCGGTGCGCCTTATGTATTAATTCTGGTTGTGCTTACTGACCTCGAACTGATTTTATGTGGTACACGGCGCTCAAAAATGTGTCAAAATGTTTAGTACGACTTTTGTAAACTACGAAGTCGCACCGCTTGATGGATTGTCGGTGCATTACGGCTACCGTAGTCAGGAGCCTCGCGGAGTAATACGTACTGTATTATACCATAATATCGTAATATAATAATATCATCATAATATTATGGTGTAATACAGTACGTATTACTCCGCGAGGAATAGTATGTGTGCATAAAGACATCAAAATCGCACCTGTTAAGAGACATGCTTACGAAGCAGATTTCAAACTCAAGGCTATAAATCACACAGTAGAACATGGGAACAGAGCAGCTGCGAGAGAATTCAACATTAATGAATCAATGGTACGGAAGTGGAGGAAACAAGAAGATGACCTTCGCCAAGTAAAGAAGACCAAACAGAGTTTCTGAGGGAACAAAGCGAGATGGCCACAGTTAGAGGACAAGATTGAACAGTGGGTTATTGAACAGAGAACGGCAGGTAGAAGTGTCTCTACAGTCTCTATTCGACTCAAGGCAACAGCAGTAGCGCGTGATATGAAGATCATCGACTTTCGAGGAGGGCCTTCTTGGTGCTTCCGTTTTATGAAAAGGCGTAATCTCTCCATCTGCACAAGAACTATCATCTCGCAGCAACTGCCAAAGGATTACAAAGAAAAGCTGGCCCTCTTCCGCACCTACTGCAAGAACAAGATCACTGAAAAGAAGATCCGGCCAGAACACATCACCAACATGGACGAGGTCCCCCTTACCTTTGACATCCCCGTGAACCGTACTGTCGAGAAAACAGGGGCCAGTATGGTATCTATACGCACCACAGGGAACGAGAAGTCATCTTTCACTGTAGTTCTCGGTTGCCAAGCTAATGGCCAGAAACACCCATGGTCATTTTCAAGAGGAAGACTTTGCCAAAAGAAAAGTTTCCGGCCGGCATCATCATCTGGATGGACGAGGAGAAGATGAGTGAGTGGCTGAGAGAAGTTTATGTCAAGAGACCGGATGGCTTTTTCCACAAATCTCCGTCCCTATTGATCTGTGACTCCATGCGCGCCCATCTCGCCAGGCGAGTTACGCCACTATCTGCCAATGGATCGTGGATGCCTGGGCTAAGGTATGAGTCTCTATGAGTCTCAAGTGTTGTCCGAGCTTTCACGAAGGCCGGAATCATCACTGAACAGCTAAGTAACAGCGACGAAACTGACTCAGATAATGACGAGAGGGATCCGGGCATGCTTGATGCCGTAATCACCCAACTTTTAAACTCAGACACTGAAGATGAAGAGTTTGATGGATTTGTGGAAGAGGAAAGAACTGAAAAAGTGAGAGTATTGTTTTGTATTTTATGTGTTACAGCTGTTGAATGTTGAGTTAATGCACCTTATAATCCGGTGCGCCTTATAGTCCCAAAAATACGGTAGTCAAACTGCAGAGTTATACCATATACATTCACATTGTACTTCACTGTGTCTTGCCCAAGGACACAACAAACGGCATTCATCTGTGGGAGCTGGAATTGCACCACCAACCTGTGGGTGAGTGAATCTGACCGCTCGACCAATGAAGTCTACCAGCACTCTCCCAGCTAGGTAGCAATAAAAACACATGTATCTGAACCAGTGCTGAATAGACTGATTTAATGTCATACTGTGATAAGACAAGCAGGTAGCAGACCCCCACCAGAAAAGTTACACAGTGTACCTCTGTCATGTTTTTTTTTTTTTTTTGTTATACTATCGCACACATTGTAGGAAGATACGAAACAGTGAGAAAGCCTGGAATCAAGAAGTATTACTTGTAGATTTGTCGTTTTGTGCTGTTCTTCTTCTCAGTAAACAGGACAAATCTGTGAGACAGTGAGAGCAGCAGAGCCAAATCCAAACTGTGGAGTGTCTGTAAACAAAGTCACATGATCAGGATCTCAGTGCCAGGAGCATGGGGAGAGGGAGAGTAACGCCAGTGGGAGGCCTCAGAGCTGCTAGTACTAGAACAGCAATATGCAACTCCAACACAAGACGAAAAACGGCCAGCAGGGGTTCTCAATCTGTGGTCCTGCTGCCGTCAGCTGTATGTAGGCAATGTCTGATATGCATTCTTGAGCAGTTTTGATGTTTAATTTACAGTTAGTGCTGGATAGACCTAGTTTAAAGGTCCTATATTACACAAAACTAAGTGGAACTAAGTGTTGGACCCTTTAAAACTTATTTAGACATGTTTAAAGATGCACTATCCAATTTTATCTCTTGAAAATAAGTACGTTTTTGATCCCTCCATAAAGTATATTGCAAATTCATAAAAGAGAGTTAAACAGAATAAACCCACTTCCTCCTTTTCGAGTTTGAAAATCAGGTCGGCTATCTGTTCTTGTGTATGTGATTGATTATTAAACATCTGGTTTTGCTGATTTATAGTAATATTTATTTTTTATCATGGAACTAAAACTTTTCATTTAGATTTGTTCCTATGTTCCAATCTAAGTTTCTATTTGAGGTCTTGACGTATTATTTGCAGGTCAGGTCAAGTCATTTTAGACCTGGTTTAGGATGAAGATTTTCCTTATCAAAATCCAGTCCTATTGCCTGGGATGCAGAAAACACACTTTTTCAATATTTTACGAAGATGTGTGTATGGTCAGCGGTGAATCTTCATGTTTTCAAATTGTCATGATTGACATTTGGATTAGCCAATGAGGGACACGCATGGTCCCTCTGTATTGGGAAAAATAAAGGAAGAAAAGATCACAGGGTTTGTGGATTTCTGTAGAATTAACAAGCGAAGCACTAAACTCTAAACATCTGCGGTGAGAGAATTTTTTTTTTTTTTTTTTGATAGGTGATCGATGAGCCTGTTCATTTCACATGTCACTGTAAAAATGAA
This sequence comes from Taenioides sp. WSHXM2023, assembly GCA_029959045.1. Lineage (NCBI taxonomy): Eukaryota > Metazoa > Chordata > Actinopteri > Gobiiformes > Gobiidae > Taenioides > Taenioides sp. WSHXM2023. The sequence continues at coordinate 8,297,705 of CM057089.1, forward strand.
ATGCATGAAATTAATCTCTATAAAAAATACAGACATATCATTTTGTCATGGATTTGTCATGCACTCAATCCTAAATGGTCCAAATTGTGTAGCTGTAATTAAAAATACTGACAAACATTATTTTGTGAGGCTGAATTGGATGTTGAAAACCAAAACAGAGAATGCATGCACTGCCGTTTTCTTTACTCAGATCATTTTCTCTCTATTCTCTACACTAGGGCCTCAGCCAGACCGTGATGTAACAACAAACAGCAATCTCCTTCACCAGGGCTGGAGGTAAAGACATGTGCGGTCGCCATGGAAACACTTGGCGTGGGAAAGTCGTTCTCTTGTGTCTAAGATTGAAGATGTGCTCATGTGGAAAACCAGAGGGCTTCCCTGTGCTCCACAGTCAGCGCACAAACAAACAGCTCAAATATTTATAGAGGAAATGTTTTCGATTCAAATATGCAGAAGATGCATGAAGGTAGCAGTATTTTGAGTTATTTTACTCTTACCTGAAGTACAAAAGAATCAAAAATGGTCAATGTGTATTTTATATATTTAACATTTTTATTTTAAAGGTGCACTATGTAACTTTTTGGTTGGGGATCCGTCACCTGCTTGTTTCTATGGATATGTCATTGCTCTGCCTGGAATGTTCCACAGTATGACATTAAACATCTCCACCTTACATTTATTCTGACTGTGAGTGGGGTTGCCTCTCCACAGATCTGACCTGTAGCTTGGTCTGGTTTGGTCTCATGGAGATAGAAAGGTTTAATGCCACACTGTGAAACATTCCAAACAAAGCAATAAGATCTACATGGAGAAAAGCATTTGATGGAACCTCCACCAGAAAAGTTACACAATGCACCTTTAACTGGTGGCATTTTTGCATAATTTTACATCTTTTCAAAGGTTTTATGAATAAATAAATAAATAAACAAACAAAACACATCATACAAGTGTTGTCATGATACTAAAATTTAAAACTTGATTTTGATACTAAGGAATAAACTTGATACTCAGTACCAATTCATATCCTATTGGGTTTATAGCACGCTGGTTTTAGCCATAGGATCTGGCAACCCAAAAGTGAAGACCTCATTCTTCATCAGTAAATCAGCATCTCGTTTATACTTGTCTCATACAGTATCTTGTTTATACAATATTGGAAGAAAAATCCTGCAAACTACATTACAGTAAAAAAAGAGCCAGTGTCCGTATACATTTAAACAGTGGTGGATGATGTACTTGATTTTGTTATTTAAGTAAAAGTACATAGTACAGGGGGAAAAGATGAATTATAAGTAAAAGTATCACATGAAAGTAAAACTATTGAAGTATCTGTTTAAAAATGTACTGTGTAATGTAATGTGAGATTTTTTAGCACAATTGTAGTGATTTTGAAAAGAATTTAGCTGATTTTAAGGGATTCAATTGATTTCTTAATTTTTCTAGCCGTTTTTATACATGAACTAACCTCAACCATAAAGAAATCTACTACTTACTTTTCAGTCCAGATCTAAAATGTAGTGGAGTAAAAAGTACAGATACCTGCTCTCAGATGTAGTGAAGTAAAAGTAAAAAGTATCCACAGTAAAAGGTACTTAAGGAAAGTACAGACACTTACAAATTGTACTTAGGTATTGTACTTTAACTTTGGTACTTTGTTACCTTCCACCACTGCAGTTCAATCTGATTTTATCTATAGATACTTTAAATGCAGTGATCGTACGTAGCCTGAGAAGTCCAAATTGGGTTCAAGCCTGTCTGTCATTCATTAAAAATACATATAAATACTTAGAAAAAGACTACACGTTTTGACAAAGGGCACTAGGTCCTTTACCTGGTCAATAACATTAAATTAGTTATTGACTTGCAGAAAGGTGCCAAGTTAGTGCAATGCAAAACTTTTCGGGTGGAGGGTTCGCCACTTAAAACTTAAATAGTAATAAAACTTATCTTGCATATATTTGATTACAGGCGTTTTTTATTGCTAAATAAGTCTGAAAAACATGCATTCTTACTTTGAGCGGAGACAGCTCTACATAGATCTGATTTGTAACTACTTGTCACAATGGAGATAAATTCGTTAATGCCGTACTGTGATACATTCCAGGCAAAGCAAGATCTCCATGGAGACAAGAAGTGGCATACTCTCTACAATGAAATGTCATAGTAAATCTTTAAAAGGCCCTTTTAACACTATTTTCTGATCTATGTTATAATGTTGTTTCCTTATTAAAAACAGACCTGGAGTTGTGTTTTGTTTCATTCACACATGTTTAACACACAAATTCGGCATATTTAGGCTGAGTTCTTCTCTCAAACTGAAAACACTCTGTTCCACCTTGTGATGTCATGTGGTAATACAGTAAGTGCTCCACTGTGTTTTTAAACTCGAAACACCTTCACTAGAATCATTTGGATGATTTCACTCCTGGAATCTCTACTGAACTAAAAGTAAAAGGCAGATATAAACTTGAAAACTATCACTTCATGACATCGCAAGGTGCAACAGAGCATTTTGAGCTTTACAAATGTAGACAGACTAATAATAAAGGATTACTCAAACACGTGTGAATGAAATAAAACTCCAGGTATGTTTTTGAGGAGGTAACAACATTATAACATGGATCACAATAGTCACTTTTACGTAATAAAGGACCTTTATACCCCAAAACGTGACTATATTATCAGTTAGCCAGATGGCCTTGATGTAAAAATGCATTTCTTATTATATAAATAAAACTGATTCAAAAAATGCAACTTTTCTCTGTGTATTTCAGAGCACATCCTATTGGGTTTTCCTGTAGCAAGGCCATAGAATCATGTGATCACTACTGGCGCTACCATGTCCCCTCTGGGAACAACAAGCAACAAACAGAGACCGGTCTAAATATACTCCTCTCACTCACGACTCGTATCAGGACAAAGGAAGCATCAGAGTTATAAAAAAATGCTGAGCTGTCCTCTTCTCCATTTTACTCCATCTAAAAGGTCCACTCTTCTGCTGATTTCAGGATTATGCAGGTCTTATTATAGCTCTAAGTGCGCTGGTGTTTAAAGACGCTTTTACCAAGTTGTCAAATCAAAATTGTTTCATATCTGGCGCCTATAAGATCACACAGACGTTGGGTTTACATTCATACGCTTTGATTCTTCTGTTATCCTTACCACATGGACACGTGCATGTACTGTATGTCACAGCAGCCATACAGTATTATATTATTATAATATTTCATGTAATTAAAGCAGACCCATTATGCAAAATCAACATTTCAGAGCTTTTAACCATGTTATAGTTGTTTCTCCTCACCATTTACTCACTCAAAGTTGTAATTGGAGTGATTTGTGTAATCTTTATTACTCAAAATTGACTCTTGTGAGCTTTAAGCCATATTAGAGTATTGTTACCTCATCAAAAACACATATGGAGCTGCATTTTGTTTCATTTACACATGTCTGAGTAACCCTTTAATATTAGCCTATCTCTATCTCCAAAGCTCAAAATGTTCTGTTCCACCTTGTGATGTCATGAAGTGGTAGTTTTCATGTTAACAGCTACCTTTTACCTTTAGTTCAGTGGAGATTGGAACTTCCAGAGCTGAAATCACCCAAATGATTCCAGCGAAGGTGTGTGGAGTTTAAAAACACAGCTGAGCACTTCCTGTACATGACATCACAAGGTGGGACAGAGTTTTTTCTGTCTGAGAGAAGAACTCAGTCTAAATATGCAGGGTTTGTGTGAATGAAACAAAACACAACTCCAGTTATGTTTGTGGTGAAGAAACAAAATTATAACATAGATCAGAAAACAGTGAAATATGAACCTTTTAATATTGTACAGGATACACATTTTTTATTCCTTCCATTTTGTATTTTTCTATGCACTAAACCCCATTCTTTGCTCAAATAAAATCACTTCTATAATGACTGCACCAGTACTGTACACTGCCAGCAACCCCCATTGTGAAACATGAATCTGGAACATGACAGATTTGTAATTATCTGATCTTACTGCCATGTGTTACCCGTATCACAACACCGAATATTAAATCACAAGCCATACATCAAACCCTCCTTTTAATGCAACGCCGTGACCAACATGCTTCTACAAGACTGTCTCTCCCTTCCTTTCTCTCTCTCCTCTGTTTGTTTCTAATGAGATCTGTATTGTTTCTATGGTGACACCTCCTGCGAGCCTCCCTCTCCCCAGCCGCTTCCCTCCCTCTGTCTCCGTCCATGTTAGCAGTGGTTTGTTCGTGCTATGGGCTTGCACCAGCAGCATTGGGTTACTATACAAATCCCAGAGGTCTATAGGTCCACGGGGAAAGCTTAAGTGGTGCAGCTATAGTACACAGTTACATTAAAGGTGCATTGTGTAACTTTTCTTATGGAGGGTGCGTCACTTGATTGTTTCTTTGGATACGTCATTCCTCTGCCTGGAATGTTCCACAGTATGACAGCTTAAACAGCTCTATCTGACATTTATTCAATTACAGGAGGTTTTACAGCTCAAAAATACGTAGAAAAACAGGCGTTCTGACTGTGAGCAGGGTCGCCTCTCCACAGATCTGACCTGTGGTTTGGTTTCCATGATGATAGAAAGGTTTAATGCCATATGGTGAAACAGACAAAGCAACAACATCTCCATGGAGAAAAGCACCAGACCCTCAGACCCCAGAAAAGTTACATAATGTACCTTTAACAATAACCAAAACAGCAAAATGAAAAAAGGAAAAATATCTCAATTTCAGATTTCCATGAAAATTATTGGTGCTTGTATTTTAGGATTGGTACAGTTCCAATTTCAGTTTGGTTTAGTCTAAGTTTAGTTTTAAGGTCAAACGGTGTCAAGCAAATGCATAAAACTCTTTTTCTTACTGTTTGTTTTTGCAGACCAAATTTGACAGTGTTTTTTTAGGAAACTTTTTATATGGTGTAATTTAAAACTAGCTAAGTAATATACACTTCTTTGTACTATTATGGTTGGTGTCAGCTGTGAAATGTGTCAGAAGAGAGAGGTGAAAATGAGATTGTCACATGTTCTGGGTAATGCTTAACTCTGAGGTCTGTGGGGAATTCTGCCTTGGAAATAATTAAAGGGCAATATTACACTATTTTCTGATCTATGTTATATTGTTATTTCCTCATCACAAACATACCTGGAGTTGTGATTTGTTTCGTTCACACATATTTAACACACAAATATTTATTTAGGCTGAGTTCTTCTCTCAAATGGAAAACACTCTTGTGATGTCATGTGTGTTTTTAAACTCCACACGCCTTCATTAAAATCATTTGGATCAGTTCAGCCCTGGAATTGCCAATCTCTGAACAAAAGGCAAAAGTAGCTGTTAACTTGAAAACTACCGCTTCATGACATCACAAGGTGGAGCTTTGGAGATGTAGACAGACTAATAATAAAGTGTTACTCAAACATGTGTGAATGAAACAAAACACAACTCCAGGTCTGTTTTGAGGAGGTTACAACATTCTAACATGGCTTGAAGCTCATGAGAGTTAGTTTTGCATAATATAGGACCTTTAATCACAAAGTCTGCGATTTGTGTAATTTCTTTCACAACAAATTTCCTGTCTTATTCTGAATACAAACTGCTAGCCCTGTAGTTTAGATCTGTACAAACATGTTCTGAAATGTGATTCTTGTTTTAGTTGGTCACTTCATATATCAGTCTTTTCCTGGATGCAACATGTTAACTTTGAAAATGCTATTGTCATTAAGGACCAGTATCTGCACCTTTCCCTCCCTTCTGCCTCCTGCCCCCTCCACTAATAATGACCCGCAGTATTTAAACCTGAAAATTCACTCCACCAGCATCAGTTTGTCAGTATTCGTTCAATATTCTCTGCGGTCGATAACCAGAAATTCTTGAGCCTTTTAGAAACTTCCAGTACTTTTTTTGTAATTTTGTAGTCTGTTTTTATCCCGCAGATGGGGGTCTGTTTTTTCCCTGTGCTTTTGTGCCTGGAGCTTTGTCATCTGCGACTTGGAAAAAGAATATTGGATCAGCATTTGGATTCTGTTTTAAAATGTAACATCTATTGTTAAAACATGAATCTCACATCTAATAGCAATGCTTCTCAGAAAAAAACAAAAAACGCAAAGTATCGAAAATCACACACTCATTTGAACAAGTATTGATTCTAAAAATCCACATTCACAGGAAGAAATGAACCTTTCCTGAATAGCTTTAGAATGATGTCACTGTATCAGAACGAGCAGGCCTATATGACCACACATAGTACACGCCCATGGACCACTATGGAACTTAACTGGACGACTACTTTTGGTTTGTAGCGATTGGCAATTCCAGGTCTTAAATCATCCAAATGATCCTAGTGAAGGTGTATGGAGTTTAAAAACACAATGGAGCTCTCCCTGTATTACCACCTTACATCACAAGGTGGAACAATGTTTTGTTTTTGTTTTTCATTTGAGAAAAGAACTCACCCTAAAGCACAAGGTTTGTGTGTTAAACATGTAAATGAAACAAAACACAACTCCAGGTATGTTTGTGATGAGAAAACAACATTATAACATAGATCGGAAAATAGTTGAAAATCACACTTTATTGTCTAAATAAATCATATTTTTAGTATCATGACAACACTAGAAGCTATATATAGATTTCATTTAGCCTTTATACAAAAGCGGATATGAATTTCCTTTGTCATCCCGTAGCCATTACTGTACCACCGCTAACAGTAGTCCATCAGTCAAGCCCTCCTTACGATTCGGAGCATCTCTGAGCTATAAAATGTGACTCAGCCTCTCTGTGATGGACACTAAGTGCAAATCAATGCTTTGAACTGGGAGCTGGGGCCTGTATTCATGTAATGGACATCAGCTTAACATAATGGCACCCCACGCTCAATAAACTCCCAGCGTCTAGGATTCGGACACGGGGGTAATATGGCCGAATGGGGCAAAAAAACAGCTCTGAAACAGTCTATTTGTCTGTTTGGGTGTGGCACTGTGCTCTGTGTGTAGTAGAAATGTAATGGTTTACACAGAGACAGATCTAGACAAGTTTTGTTTTCTGCAATATAAAGTAAAATTGTGGTAGGGAGGGTGGGTGTTAAAGGTCCTATATTACACAAAATGGACTCTCGTGAGCCTTAAGTCATGTTATAATGCTGTTACCTCGTCAAAAACATGCCTGACATTTTGCTTTGTATAATGTACGCATGTCAGAGTAATCCTTTATTATTAGTCTGTCTGCATGTCCAAATTTGAAAATGCTCTGTTCCATCTTACTCATTACTCAAACATGTGTGAATGAAACAAAACACAACTCCAGGTCTGTTTTTGGGGAGGAAACAACATTATAACATGGCTTAAAACTCACAAGAGTCAATTTTGCGTAATATAGGACCTTTGAGAACATATGCGATTATGAAGAAAAAAGTGACAAAATCTTGAAGACATAATAAAAATAAATGGCACGATAGCCAACTGCCAGCTCCTATCAATCAACAAAATCTTCAGAGTGACTTCAAATCACCCAATATAACCTGTCTCTCTGATATTTAATTCCTCATTCAGTCCATCCCTGTCACACTCCAAGTGAACCTGCTGCCCTCTCCATCAAGCACAGAGAGAAGGGGAGGGAGAGAGAGAGGGAGGGAGAGAAAGAGAGTGAGAGAGAGACAGAGGGAGGGAGACAAAAGAGAGAGGCAGAGAGACTGAGAGAGGGAGACAGCGGGAGAGTGAGAGAGAGACAGAGGGAGAGAGACAGATGTAGAGACAGAGTGACAGAGGAAGAGAAAGAGACGAAGAGAGACACAGAGGTAGAGAAAGCGTGTCACAGACAGAGGGAGGGAGAGAAAGACACGAAGAGAGAGACAGAGGGAGAGAGACACATGTAGAGAGAGTGTCAGAGACAGAGGAAGAGAAAGAGACGAAGAGAGACACAGAGGTAGAGAAAGAGTGTCACAGACAGAGGGAGGGAGAGAAAGACACCAAGAGAGAGACAGAGGGAGAGAGAAAGAGTCAGAGACAAAGAGAGAGACAGAGGGCGAGAGAGGTAGAGAGATTGAGGGGGGAGACAGAGAGAGACTGAGAGAGAGACAGAGGGAGAGAGAGAGAGAGAAAGAGAGATAAAGACACCAAGAGAGAGACAGAGAAAAAGGGAGAATGTCAGAAAGAGAGAGAAAGATAGACAGAGACAGAGGTAGAGGGAGAGTAAGAGAGAGACATAGAGAGGGGGAGAAAGAGAGAGGGAGAGAGACAAGGAGAGAGAAAGACAGACAGAGAGATTGAGAGAGGGAGACAGAGAGAAAAAGAGAGGAGAGAGTGAGAGAGAGAGAGAGAGAAAGAGAGAGAGAGAAATTCAGATAGATAGTGAGAGAAGGAGAGGGAGCCAGAGTGAGAGAGAGGGTGACAGATGGCGAGAAAAAGAGAGACAGACTGAGAGAGCAAGAGAGTGTGTTTAAGAGACAGAGAGAGTGGGAGAGAGAGAGAGAGAGACAGAGAGAAAGAAGGAGAGACAGAGACACAAAGAGAGAGAGGCAGAGAGAGAGGGAGAGACACCTTCCCAGTATTCATCGATCGCCCGCCTCAGACACATCCGTCTGAGCAGAAAAACACATCAGCTCCTCCTGAACACTGTCTGACTGTGAGCCGCTCGTACACTTCTCTTTCTATGGTCCCAGTGCTGAAGCTCAGGTTTACTTACTGAAAAATACAATAAAAACAACATGTTTATAACATATTCTGCTACTAAAGCTGTCAAAAAGATAATACACAGATCAAAAGTTGGACCTGAATGGTTTTGGAATGGCACAGTTTTGTTATGTTTATTTTGTTTTGGATATTACATTGTATAAAATAAATCTGTCTTTTGTCATTGTGGTATCAGTATTGGTATTAAAGGCGCACTGCGTAACTTTTTGGTTGGGGGTCCATCATTTGCTTGTTTCTGTGGATATTTCTCTGCCTGGAATGTTCCACAGTATGACATTAAACAGTTCTACCTTACATTTATTCAATTACAGGTGGTTTTATTCCTCAAAAATACCTAGAAAAACAGGCATTTTGACTGTGAGCAGGGTCACCTCTCCACAGATCTGACCTGCAACTTGGTCTGGTTTGGTCTCCATGAAGATAGAAAGGTTTAATAGCATACTGTGAAACATTCCAGTAAGCCTTTTCATTACTATCAAAGTTTATTTATTTTTTATTAAATGACCACTCTGCAACCTGAATTTCTGTCAACACAATTTTGACACAGTTTTTACTGCCTTTAGTGCCACTTGAAAAACAGAACTAATTTATATTTCATTTATAAGCATTTTCACAACTTTGCTGTCATAGCAAAGCTGACAACAACTAGCATGCTAACAGGCACACTTCCTCATTTGCAGACAATAAAACACTGTATAATTAGATGCTGATAGTACACAGTGGACTTACTTTGACCTTAAAGGAGCACTATGTAACTTTTTGGTTAGGGGTCTATGAAATGCTTGATTCTATGAAGATGTCATTGCTCTGAATGAAATTACAACTTAAAAAGACCTAGAAAAACAGGCATTCTGACAGTGAGCGGGGTTGCCTCTCCACAGATCTGACCTGTAACTTGGTCTGGTTTGGTCTACATGAAAATAGAAAGGTTTAATACCATATGGTGAAACAATACATCTGTACTGAGATAAGACAAATTTTGCTCAAATACAGGAAAAATCAAATCTTTATACAGGCCCTTTAATTGTGTGGACTTTGATAGTGACATCCCTGGAGCACAAGCAGTCTCCTCCTCACACCAACAATGATTCAAAATAGACAGAAAAGGCCAAAGTGTGACCTCCTCTGTCAGTCTCGGTGGTTATGGGTGAGAAGTGACACCTGCTACACCTGAATCAAAGAATGCCAACACTGTATACAACCATGTGGCAGTTCAGTGTATCTGTTCACTTGTTCGAAATAGTAATAATGGTTTATTTTGGGGTGTATGTGCCGAGTACAGTCTGCGTACTTGATGGAGAAAATGAATGGAAATAAACTACAACTTGCTTACCATAATTCAAGCAGTAGTAGTAGTAGTAGTAGTAGTAGTAGTAGTAGTAGTAGTAGTAGCAGTAGTAGCAGTAGCAGAGTAGTAGTAGCAGTAGTAGTAGTAGGAGTTGTAGTGTGGAGTTTGCTCTGAGCACATTCCATATACTTCATGGAGAAAATGAAAGGAAAGAAACTCTAACTTGTTCAAGTAGTAATAGTAGTAGTACTAGTACATACTTTGACTATAAAGTAAAGTAAAAAAACTAATACAATTCAACAAGTCCAGAGCATCGCTGTAGTAGTAGTAGTAGTGGTGGTGGCAGTAGTATAATGAAGTAGAAATAAACATTAAGAAAAGTTAAAAAAAATTTTTTTAATAAAATTCAATAAGTCCAGAGCTTGACACAGTAGCAGTCATGCAGTCGTCATTGTTGTAATAGTAGTAGTAGTAGTAGTAGTAGTAGTAGTAGTAGTCGTAGTAGTAGGAGGAGGAGGAGGTGGAGGAGTAGTAGGAGTAGGAGTAGGAGTTGTAGTCTGGAGTTTGCTCTGAGTACATTCCACATACTTCATGAAGAAAATGAATGAAAAGAAACTGCAACTTCTTCAAGCAGTTGTAGTAGTAGTAGTAGTAGTAGTAGTAATAGCAGTAGTAGGAATTGTAGTGTGGAGTTTGCTCTGAGTACATTCCACATACTTTGACTATAAAATAAAGTTAAAAAATAAATAAATAAAATTCAGCAAGTCCAGAGCTTGACACAGTAGCAGTCATGAAGTCATTGTTGTAGTAGTACTAGTAGTAGTGGTAGAAGCAGTGGTAGTAGTAGTACTAGTAGCAGTAGTATAATGAAGTAGAAATAAACATCCAGGTCCAAGGCTTGACAGTAGTGATTGCAGTAGTAGTTGTATTGTAGTAGTCGTTAAAGAAGTATATTCAAAAGACTATTCAAAAAGAAAAAAGAACAAAACATGAATCGCCTCAAACGTTAAATGAATTCATCTGTTGTTACAGCAATTACGCAATTCAAAACAAAATATTATAATCTTTTGAATGGGGAAAGGGGAAAAGAATCATGCCTGAAAATCACTATTAAATAACAGTCAAGTAGTCATATCAAGCCATAGTCAGTGCAGAAGATTAGAGCTGCGCTTTTAAAGATAAGGGGAAGATTTAATTAGTGAAGCTTTTATGGTGATTGTCAGTTAAAGGCACGTTTTATCAGGAGTAAATGCGCTTTGGTGTAATTATGGAGAAGTGTCCCCGGCTGGCCTCCTCTCTCTCTCTTTCTCTCTCTTTCTCTCATTTCTGAGTGATGGATGTGAGGGGTGTGCACTGTTTTAAGACAAGACTCATACTTCACAACAATCAATGCCTTGAAAATAGTCACTTTAAACAAATAAAGAGTAAAAGACTGCGCCGTGTATCACTCCCAATCGACCTGGTTTTGGAGGAAAAAAGTCAAAAGAGACAAGTATACTATTTCGTATGGTGTAAGTCTTGACCTGAGAGGGAGGTTTACAAAGGTCAATATGGTACTTGACAAACTCTAAGAACTCAAAGAAGATATATATAGTTTTATACTATGTTATGAAAAAGCCCTACGCTAGCAGGACTCTTGTGAGCTTTAAGCCATTTTATAATGCTGTATCCTCATCAAAAACATGCCCGGAGCTGTGTTTTGTTTAATTCACACATGTTTATTATTACTCTGTATACATCTGCAAAACTCAAAATGCTCCGTTCCACTTTGTGAAAACATGTAGTGGTAGTGGCCTGTATTAGCACATGACATCACTAGGTGGAACGTAGGATTTTCAGTTTGAGAGAAGAAATCATCTTAATTATCCGTTTGCGTGTTAAACATGTGTGATTGCAACAAAACTTAACTCCAGGTCTGTTTTGATGAGGAAACAATATTATAACATGGCTAAAAGCTAAAAATTCTGCATAATATAGGACCTTTAAAGCTACACTGATATTATACCAGGAAATTTTCTTACATATTTCACATGGCCAATAAAATGACCCTGACATCCCAATCCTTTCCATTCCCACTCAGTGTAATACAAATACTATATCCTTCTTATTATTCAAACCATGTTATAAGCAGATCCAACTGTAAAGACATACAGTCAAGAGTGCATCAAAGAGTCAGAAAAGCACTCTCTAACTGAGCTAATTCACCGTAGTCAGAGTCATCAATTATTCATTTATTTGTTCCAAACCTGCTCTTCAGAGATGGCCTGATTAGAGTGAATGCCTCTTCCTCAGATTTAAGCAGGAGGGTGGTGTGCATTAGGGCTGACCACAAAGCTATCATCCAAGAATCGAGCTCCGCCGCTGGGCAGTCTGCATCTGAAGGCCACCCTCTTTGGAGCCAGCATTACCTGCTACATCAAAACAATAATGCTGATACTCTCTCTCTCTATATCTATATCTATATCTATATATATATAGTATCAGCATGTGTGCATATACTAGGCTAATGTCAAATGGTCACATTTTTATACAACCAACCTGTGGGTCAGTGGATCTGACAACTCAACCAAACGGGATTCGAACCGCCAACCTTCAGATCAGTGGACAAACGCTCTACCAACTGAGCTACTGTGGCCCTTAATACTATATATGTGTGTGTGTGCATGTGTGCATGTGTGCATGTGTGCGTGCGTGTGTGTGTGCATGTGTGTGTGAGGCTCATACCAATTATGCTAATACTATACATATGTATGTGTGTATATATGTATGTGTGTGTGTGTGTGTGTGTGTGTGTGTGCATGTGTGCATGTGTGCATGTGTGTGTGCATGCGTGTGCTAGGCTAATGTCGTAAGTAAGTGAGAGCGGCATAGATCTAATTGTGTTTTAAAGTAAGAAATTGCCTTGCCTTGTTTTCAAGTGGATTTCAGATAGATGAAGTAGGAGCTGTCCATGGTTCTGAATGAGAGCGTTTATGAATGAGCCACTCGATGAGGGCTTGGGACTCAGGTAAATCAATAACATTCAGCAGCATATATTCTTCTCACTAATTTATGTGTAAAGTTGGAGTAAGTGTCAAAAGCTGTGTGCCTTAAAGCAGCAAATTAACCAAAACAAACATGGCAGCGTTATAGATATACTTCAGCCAATTTTAGTATCAATACGGACTATTTTGCTTGTGAAAAATATGCAGAAGTGGATAGGGAAGATGTCTGTGCTTTTGTCTCAAATGGATGTAACAATAGTTTGATTTTTTGCCTTGTTCCACTGTTATATATATCAGCTTTATTTATAAAGCACTTTAAAAAGTTTACAGCTGGCCAAAGTGCTGTACACCAACATAGAAGAGACAAGGACAATCGCAGTCAAAGTCACAACTAGTAAAAAACACAGAAAACAATAAGATACTCGAGTTAATTAACAACAAGAAATATACATCTCACTTGATAAAAGCCAGTGACAAAAGGTGCATTTTTAGGAGTGATTTAAAAACAGGTACAGACTCCACCAGTCTAATCTCTAATGGCAACTGGTTCTACAGCCGTGGGGCAACAACAGAAAAGGCAGTAAAAGTTTAGTCTTTGGGACGGAGAGCTGCAGCTGGTCTGCTGACCTAAGAGTGCGAGAGGGAGCGTAAGGGTGGATCAGGTCAGCAAGTTAGGGGGGCGCGAGCCCATGCAAACACTTAAAGGTAAATAAAAGAATTTGAAACTCAACTCTAAAGCACACTGGGAGCCAATGGAGAGAGGCTAAAATAGGTGAGATATTCAGCATGACATTGCACGTTTTCTGATGGTTTTCAGCGCGAGCTATACCAGACTGATAACACTGGGGAACACTAAAATTTTAACTTTCTGTTGCATTGGATTTTGTAACTGATTCTGAAGGATTTTTAGGCGCTGATTTCAAATCTGAAATTAGTTTTTCTCCATAAGCTCTAGTTTTCATGCAATTTGAGATAGATGAAATAGTCTAAATATGAACTTACGTAACCCAAATCTAAGCGTTTTGAGATTATATACATAGATAGATTCTAATATTTTTATCATGCTTCTTTTTTCCAGATCAAACATGGCTTCCTCATCGAGACATCACTGTAGAAACAAGCCTGATGCCTTCTGTTACATCTGTGGTTGCTACACACTCCATCATAATAAAAATCAAAGATTGCATAAAATCTGTAGCTTGCAGAAAAAAACTAACTTCAGATTTGAACTCAGCACACTTAAATTGACTGAAAACACGTCTTTCTTTAAATGCAACATATAGAGTGTTACACATTATAATGTGTACAAGTCAAGTCAGAGTGACACACATATTAATCTGACATGAGGCAGGGTCACACCACCTGAAAATTAGTAATGCAAGATGGATGGATAGATGTTGTGTCATTCTGTGGAGACAAGCAGGTATCAGATCTCAAACCAGAAAAGATGCGTAAATTCAACTTCAACTCAATCACACTCAAATATTTCTATATAAAAGAAATGCATTTTATCTCAGACTTCCAGAGAATGTTTTCTTTGTACATTCAAATTTCAAACTTTAAATATTTATCCCCCTTGCACCACACAATGTTATTAATGTGCATTTGAGTAGCTGCAGGCCTGTTTGCCAAACTCAGGCTGGCCCCATTCCCCGCTGTAGTTTAGACACAGACAAGACAAACTGAATCTGGGCACATTCAAAGCTATGGGCCTGTTACTACAATGAAGGCTTCAGCGTGATCAAAGACAAATGTACTGGGATTACAATGGAGCTTATGGACAGTTTCCAGACAGTCAAGGCTGAAATACAAGAACTTTTATGATCTAACTGACAAGAGAGATCAAGACTGTGGTATTCAGAGTCAATTAAAAAGAATATGGAAAAGGTATGAGAGAATGCAGTGTGCTGTTTAGAGGTGCATTGTGTAACTTTTCTGGTGGAGGGTCCATCACCTGCTTGTTTCTATGGTGATGTCACCACTCTGCCTGGAATGTTCCACAGTATGACATTAAACAGGTGGTTTTAAAGTTCAAAAATACCTAGAAAAACTGGCATTCTGCCTGTGAGTGGGGTCGCCTCTCCACAGGTCTGACCTGTAACTTGATCCGGTTTTGTCTCCATGATGATAAAAAGGTTTAATGCCATACTGTGAAACATTCCAGGCGAAGTAATGGTATTTCCATGGAGAAAAGAACTGTAATGTGAGACAGATGAATGGGACTTTGCTTAAATGAGTATCTAGTTTTAATATTGATTAGTATGTGATTTTTCATACTTTTGACAACCCTAGAAATAATGACTTGAAATCTACTCTTCCATTATCAAGTTTCTATTCCAAAAATGAACCGAGCAAAATCGATCCTGTGTGAAATCAAGTAATTCAAAGGCATTCTACATCAGCGCAAACATATAGATCTAAACCCTATACATAATCGATACCAGTGCAAAAAGAACAGTTTCTATCGAGCTCAAATCAGTCTACAGATTGCATTTACTCCTCCAGTGAAATCTCTGCACCGTATTCTGGTAGCGTTAGCCTCTCAGGTGAGAATAACAATGGGGCGATGGCTTGTGGAAATGCAAGCACAGCAAAAAGTAAATCTGGGCCATCTCTCTCCCTGACAGAGAACTAGAGCAAGATGCAAAAAGTGGGCAAAAAACCCAAGAAGTGGATCATTACTGCTTATGAGGCCAGCACCCAGGAAGGGGGAGAAAATTGGGAACATCTAAGTATCTGATAGCTAGTAAGTGTACTTTTTTAACAATCAAGCAAAAGAAAGTACTAAAAGGTGAAAGGATTTAAGGTTTTTATATTGATAAAAGTTAAAGGCAAGGCAAGTTTATTTGCATGGCCCAATTCGTACAGAAAGTTATTCAAAGTGCTTTACAGAATAAGAAAGACATTAAAATCGATCAAAAGCAACACTATCCAACTTTCTATCAACTGCTTGTTTCCATGGAAATGGAAAGTTAAAACTAGGGATGCACCGATACAAATATTGGTATCGAATATTGGTGGTGATCCAGGAAAATCTGCAATATCGGCTATCGGTTCAGTCGATATCCTGGTTGGACTTTTTACTACACTGACTGATGTAGGACCAGAACATATTATGATGTTGATGTAGCTGAGGCTTATTTTTAATACTATATATTTCTATATTTTATTTTTACTTGTACATTTACATTTATGTAATTATGCCTTATTTGACATCTCTTTCTATTTCTGATACTTATTTAGAATTTATTCATATGTCTCTTGTTATTATAATATATTGTGATGTGTGAGCTATTGTGTATCCAAATAATTTCCCTTGTGGGTCTATAAAGTTGGTCTAAGTCTAAATCTAAGTCTGAGTTTGAGTTTTAATTCATACAACACTGTTCAGTAGTTACTTGTTGGATACAGAACAATTATAACATAATCAGATCAGTTTTATAAAAAGTTAACTGTATTTTGAGAGAGATAAATGCCATTTGCAACATCCCTACACTGGTATCGGTTAATATCGGCTATTGGCAGATACTCAGACATAGTATTGATGTCGGTATCAGAACTGAAAAACCTGGATTGGTGGTTCCCTAGTTAAAAATCATACATTCTCCATGGAGATAGATAGGTTTTATGCCATGCTTTGGAAGATTATAGCCAAAGGGACAACATTTCCATGGAAAACAGGAGGAGGCAAAATAAGAGTCAGGTTTGTGGAGTTGCAAGCACATTTGCCATAAACTACACAGGAAATAACTCCAAGACAGTTGTTTCTGTGTTATGGTGCAGTATCCAAATTGCAGAATGGACTAATTGGGGTAATGCTAAAAGTTCCAACAAAATCATGTTCCAGACTCATTGTTCAAAATGAGCTACAGGCCCTTTAAGAACAGTTTCTAATTGTTTCAATGTTGATTTGACTCATACATCCCAGAAGTGCTTAAGAAAATGACAAAATCACAAATCCAAGTCTGTCGGTTGAGTACTACATCTCTGTCATTTAAGAACATTCATTTAACTGGTATAAGACTGATTACACCAGTGGTATCCAATCTTTTTGTCTTGAGTTCTTCCACTGAGTAACTGTGTACCAGTGTTTAGTTATTATAAATTATTTTACTAGTATATTGCACAAAAGATAAAAATAGGGCTACACAATATATTCTGAAAACAACACAGAGTTCTCCATTTTACAGAAATTGACTGTTTGTGTAAAGTAAAACGCACAAAAAGTAGCCTTGCCAGCAAGACAAATTCTTGCGATTTTTGTAAGTTCACAAACTCTTGAGAATCCGGCGGAATCATTTGCATGTGACAGGAAACTGCAGAACGAACCAAAAGAAACATGGCCGAGAGACGTACTTATTTTTAGTAGAAATACAGACTCTTTTATTTTGGAAAAACATGCAGAGGGAAGTGCGTTGTGCATTTGTGGATGGGTAAGACGCCTGTGCTTTTCTCTCAACTGGATTTAGCTAAAGTTTTTCATCTTGTTCTATTGTTGTTACGCTTCATCCAATCAGCATGGAGTATTTGTTTGAATGCTCCAATCATTGACTCCAAACTCTTCTTCTTCAGTTCTTCATTCCAGACAAAGCAATAACATTTCCACGGAGAAAAGACGTGGAATGGACCTCCTCAAAATCCTCCAAACAAATAAATTCAAATCATTCCGAGTACCCCTGTGAGATAGAACTTGCGCTGGCACCTAATACTGAAACTCATCTTTTTGTAAGTATTTTCAACATTGCAGCACCTTCTACCACATTGCTCATGCCACAGAAATAGCCTGGGTCCATTTCAAGCCTTGGGCAGTTAGCTTCCTGTCAAATCCAGAGTTGTCAAATGTCGCTAAAAGTCCCAGAATGTTGCAACTGTCTTTCCTGATATTCCATAACAACAGCGCTGACTGCAGAGATCTTTTATTCACACTACATGCTCAAATTGTCCTCTTTAAAGGGACTACATTATGCAAAATTGACTCTTGTGAGCGTTTAGCCATGTCATGGTGCTGACATCATCCTCAAAAACATACCTGGATTTGTGTTTTGTGTCATTCACACATGTCTGAGTAACCCTTTATTATCAATCTCAAGCTCAAAATGCTCTGTTCCACCTTGTGATGTCATGTAGTGGTAGTTTTTACGTTAATAGCTGCCTTTTACCTCTTAGTTAATTGGTGGTTCCAGGGTTGAAATTATCTTAATGATTCTAGTGAAGGTGTATGGAGTTTAAAAACACAGTGGAGCACTTCTTGTATTACCACATGACATCACAAGAGTCTTTTCTATTTGAGAGAAGACCTGTGTTTGTGCCTTAAACATGTGTGAATGAAACAAAACACAACTCCAAGTCTCTTTGTGATGAGGAAACAACATTATAACATAGATCCGAAAATAGCATAATATGGGTCCATTAAAGGTGCACTGTGTAACTTTTCTGGTGCATTTTTCCGCCACCTGCTTGTCACCATGGAGATGTTATTGTTTTGTTTGGAATATTCCGGTATGGCATTAAATGTAACCATCTTGCATTTACTCAATAACATGGGTTTTTATTTACCTAAAAACTTGCATTCTTACTGTGTATGGGCCTGCCTCTCCACAGATCTGACATGTAACTTGGCCCTGTCTTGTCACCTGCTGTCTCCGCAGAGATAAATAAGTTTAATGCCATACTGTTGAACATTCCAGGCAATATCACCATGGAGAGAAGCTGGTGACGGACTCTCCACCAGAAAAGTTGCGCAGTGCACCTTTAGGTTCTCCTTTTTCTGCTGGAGTTGGAGAGAGATGCTGCAGGTTTAGCAGCCCTGAGCCGAGAGCGAGGGCCCTATGGGAGTCCACTGACGTAAGCCAAAGCACAAATGGAGTTAGTTATTAACTGGGCCCGGTGCATCCACTAATGTCGTCAGCCCCATCTGACTCTATGGGAAACGGTATAAACAACACAAGCAAGAAGAGCCTGTGGACAAGGGAGATTCTAACTAAGGAGGTACAAAAAATACAAATTATTATACTAAACAAGGAAAGAACATACTAAACAAGGAAAAGAATAGATTGAAACAGATATAAACCAGGTAATAATCAAAACACACAATAAACCAGCGTGTACTTGGCTTGGTTTGGTCCAATTTTTCACAGTTTTGACCTCATGTAGACTCGGTTTGTGCCTGTTCTAGCCCTGGTTTATTTCTAGTTTATAGTCTCTTATAGTTTTCCAATGGTCTTAGTCAAGTAGGGCTGTAGCAAACAAAAAAAAATTCTTGGTTGACTAAAGACATGTCCTGTCATTTGATGAGTCGATTAAAAAGGGGGCGTGGTGAAGCTCTCAAAACTATTGCGTATCTCTATGTATCTGATCCAAACTGCACTCACAATACTACAAAATACTACTTCTGCACGGGAGTTCATGCAAAAACAACAACTTTTTATGTAGAAAAAGTACTAGGAGACAATGTGTATATGTAAAAACAGATTTCATTTGTGCATCAAGTTTGATCTCCCTTCTAACAAATAAATGCCAAAACAAACAAACAAACAAATCTTCAGCTAACTCACTCATAGAGTTCTCCTTTCTGCTGTTGTCCCATAGAAATCTTTAGAATCTAAATTAAATAAAGGGCTACAGTCTTATAGTTGACCAACATTTTAATAAGTCAACTAATTATTTTTGTGGGATTAGAGAGAATTAGCTGGAGTTTGGTCTTATTTTATTTTCGTTTTCAGGAAATGCTGTTTTCAATCTCTACACTGGTATCGGATGATATCGGGTATCAGCAGACACTTAAAGCCACAGTATCGGAATCGGTATCGGAACTGAAGAAGCTGATATAAAGGTACTGTTTACCCATACTTCTCTGTATGTACAGTAGGCTGTTATTGTGTCTTGGTCAGATGCATGGTTAGATCATAGATATAAACTGGGATAGTAAATAATTTTGAGAACCCACATCACATCCTTTTTAATCTACTAATCGATGCACAGGACATGTCTTTAGTCAACCAAGAATTTCTTTAGTCGACTACAGCCCAGAATAAACCAGTTCCACCTTGTGATGTTGTGCCACTTTGTTTTTAAACTCCATACATCTTCGCTATAATCATTTGGATAACTTCAGCCCTGGAATTGCCTCTATTGAACTAAAGTTAAAAGGGAGCCGTTAACTTGAAAACTATGCATCTAACGGTGTGTGAATGAAACAAAACACAACTCCAAGTATGTTTTTGAGAAGGTAACAACATTATAAGATGACTTAAAGCTCACAAGCATCAAATATGAGTAATACGGGACCTTGAATTAAACCAGGACAATAGATGACCACCTGTACCAACTAAAGAAACCAGTGAACCAGTACTACCAGCTCAGTTTGAGAACCACTGGATTATAATACCCCTTATGCAAAACAAAGTGAATTCTCTGAGTGCACAAGGTGTGGACAATCCTTCATGAAGATTGGAAAATGCACACAAAAAAGGAAACAAGCAACAGCTTATATTGAATAAGTGTGATGTACAGAAAATGCTGCTGGAAGCTAAAATCCACCTTTTTCTGCCAAGCTTGCGAAAATTGTCTAGCATGTATTAAAATGTCAATTGGTGCAGGGGGCTAAATCAGTGAGGCGCAATGCAATAGATAGAAAAGATATCTACTGGCAGGAGTTTAAATTATCACTTACACTGAGCAAACTGCCCCAGTGTGAAGCCACACAGAGTTTAGGGCCCAGACTAGAAGAACTCCTGCTCAAATCTGGCATCCATATTACAATATTAGATTTATTTAAAGGGCCCATATTGCGCCATTTTCTGGTCTATGTTATAATGTTGTTTCCTCATCAAAAACATACCTGGAGTTGTGTTTTGTTTCCTTCACACATGTTTATCACACACAAACAAAATGCATATTTAGGCTGAGTTCTTCTCTCAGACAGAAAACACTCTTGTGACGTCATGTGGTAATACAGGAAGTGCTCTTTAAACTCCATACCCCTTCACTAGAATCACTTAATTTAAGGCCTGGAATTATCAATCGCTAGTAAACAAAGGGTAAAAGGCAGTTTTCAACATAAAAACTACAGCTGTAAGGTATGTTTTTGATGAGGAAACAACATTATTAGAGTCAGTTTTGCTTAATATAGGACCTTGAAAGTTCTTTGGTGAAGTACAGATAGATCTTGGAAAATATATTTTCCGTACAGGTCATACAGCAACTTAGTTATTCATTAAATGTTTGGGGCAGTAGCCGTCTGGGACAATATTGAATGATCAGATCGTTAAACAGACCAATATACTGATATATTGGGCCAATATATACACTTTGTAATGGATTGGCTTTCGGCCTTAAATCTCAAGCACACGGCGACAGACTACTCAGCTTTCTTAAAGGTTTGTAGTTAAAAAAATCTATAGGTGAGTTTGTAGTAAATTTAAATAGCAAAAGTTTTGGAAAATAATCAAAACTGCCCCTACATATCGGCCCAAAAATATGGGCAGAGCTTATCAGCCATCAGTTTATCTACATTCAGAACATCAACATATAAAAACCCATATTGGTCGATTTTTACCTACAATCTTATAATAATGCACCAGTATTTTGAACAGCTCTTTGAAATAAACAGCTCCGAAACAACAGCTCCTTAAAAGACCCATAAAACTATTCTTAGCATTACATAACTGTCTTTTTCTGCATTGTCACTCCTTCACATCTTCCACTGCAGTCTTTCCCAAACTGCCTTTACCAAGCCTCCCTAACCTACACCACCATAAAAGAGGAGCCCCTGCAGACAGCCGCCAGCAGCAGCAGCAGCAGCAGCATTAGCTTTGATCCAGCTTGGGCCCATATGAAGAGAGAGGAGAGTACGTGTTCACTGTGCCTCTGACTCGATGCCGTATTGATCCAGCTGGGAGCGCTGGGAGGGAGATATATGCTCTTATTAGCAGCTCTCTACATCTTACTGAAACACAGCAGGGGTGGGGCCAGGCTAAACCAGAGCACACTGAAGCATGCAATGTTTTATGTATTTATGGGTTTGTAACTAGGACTCAGACAAGATAAAGCAAATGTAGATGTAGTTGCTGTCTTGAAAGAATAACTGATGATATAAAAAAAATTTAAAGAGTAAAGAAAATAATGAAAAAAGGAAAGCTGATAGGGTTGATTTTGAAAGGAATGCTTTTGTGTTTTATGGTTCATTTTACAGTCAGTTTTTGTGTGACACCTAAAGGTGCACTGTGTAACTTTTCTGCCACCTGCGTGTCTCCATGGAGATATTATTATTGTGCCTTGATTATTCCACAGTAAGGAAATAAACTTGGTAATTACAATGGAGACAGGTTAATGGTCAGATCTATGGAGATGCAAGACTGGATGTGGTAACAATTCATGTTTTTTAAGGTATTTTTAAGGTATTAAACACTTGTAATTGAATAAATGCAAGGGAGATATGTTTAATGCCCTACTATGAAACATTCCAGGCAAATAATAACATCACCATAGAGACAAGCAAGTAGCGGACCTTCTACCTTAGACGTTACACAGTGCAAAACAAAAAACAAAACAAACAAAAAAGATTTATGAATTTGTTTTAGGACATTTCTGATGAATTGCAAACATACTATTATTGGGTTAACTTAAAAAAATATGACTCAATTTTTTCAAAGCAAAGTTGTTAAGCCACACAGTACACTTTCCGCAAAAAAAAATATGAAATTGTAATTTTTCTGACAAATATATTTTACAGAAATATTAACTCACAAACTAATACACATTTCAGAACATTTTTATACAGATGTAAACTACAGGGTTAACAGTTTTTATGCAGAATAAAACAAGACATTTAGTTGTTTGTGGAGGAAATATGTGACTCCAGAGACAGCAGAATTTGCGATTTGCTAATTGTGTCCATTCATATTGTGATTTCAATTCAGTTGTGATGTATTATGACTTTATATCCCTCCTTTGTGATTAAAAAAAAAAAAAAAAAAAGTTCTGAAAATGTACCAATCAACTCTATAATTGACAATATATTCAGATTCTTACAATACGGATTAAACAAACAACCACTTTACATGCTCTATACTCTTCACTACTATACCCTTATGTGGACTCCGCTTGCTTCACCCCCATGTGCACACTGAGCATAGTGAGGAGAGAGGGAGAGAAGTAGGGGGGATCGATTGATGGCATGTTACACAGAGGTAATGGTCTTACAATGAGGCTGGGTTAGCATTTGTCTAATAGATTATCACAGTACTATCAAACTGCTTTAGGCAGATGTCAAGGGTTAGGTTTATCTCTAGAGTAAGAAAACGGAAGATTAATATATGCATAAGACAGAATTCTCTAGTTATAATCAAAGTTTATGTAAAGTCACTGTACCTTCTTCTCAGTCTTAGTCTTACCTCTGTCGACTTTTAAAAAATCAATCCAGAGTACTTTACACATGCTTTTAACACTTTTATATCTTTAATCTATAAATGTTTCACTGTCTCATGTTTCTATTCACTGTTTCATGTTATGATTGATACGTGAGTGTATGCTGCTTGTGCTCTTTTATACTGCCTTTTTGCCAGGTCGACATTGCAAATGAGAAGGTGTTCTCAGTTGACTTACCTGGTAAACTACTGAATAAATAAAAATAAATAAAAAAGCATCCGTACAGAAGAAGTTGTACACTATTTGTGGTAGTTCCAAGCCAAGATAGGGAAGCACAGATACCAATACTGGTAACGAATATTGGCGTCGATCCGTGAAAATTAGCTGGATCGAGTATCAGCTCCAAAAAATCGGTTCTGCTGATATCCTGGTTGGACATATAAATTGATGTATTATTATTATTGACTATTTACTGGTCGTAGTCGGCCCATAAAGTCTCCATAATGTTTTATAGCTTTTTTTTTTATAGTGCTTTTAATACAGTTGTAGTTACTTGAGAGATAAAAAAAAAAACAGCTACACAACACATTTTGTCATAAAATAGTTTTTAATTTTAGGAAATCAGCAGATGCTTAAAGCCATATTATCAGAATGGATATCAGAACTGAAAAAGCTGGATCGGTGCATCCCTACAGCTGCTTTATCATTTATGTCTATTTATGTCTATGTCTATTAAATAAATTTAAATAACAAATAATTTCCCTTGTGGAGCAATAAAGTTCGTCTAAGTCTAAGTCTAAATTTGTTATTGTGACAGGCCTAGTTCTTATAATGTCATATTTATTTCAATTATATCTCACTTTTGGATTGGCCAACCAATCAGTGGGCTGAAGATTTATATGGGAGTGGCACACGGAGAGAACCATGACCTGATGAAGATCCACTGTTCGAAACGTTGTCCTTCATTAAATGCAGTTTGGGAGTAAGTGTGCTCGCTTTGTCTCACTTTCTATGTTCACTGTAGAAGCTTTGCACCAGTGATGTGCGTATACCGCTAAAATTCCCCTCATTTATTTAACCAAGAAAGTCCCAGTGAAGGCCACAATTTACATCACCAAGCAAAAACTACGACTTTAACGACGAGAAACACTAGTCAACTTCAAAAGAAAAGAAAAGAAGTTCTATTTTTCAAGTTGAATATACTTTAATTGGAAACAAGAGTGTTCAGAAAACCTATATCAACCAAAGCAGCAGCCACAGTTTCAAACAGTTGGATTGCGTTGCAGTTTTCAGAACAATTAATTCCTTGACCAATCATCAGTTACTTGTGTTTTGTTCAAAAGTCATCATTTGTAGAAAGTCGTGCATGAAATTATGATATCAAACAAACTTGGCTGTTTACTTGCACAGAAGTAATGAGTGCCAATGCCTCAGAGACTAAAGGAAAAACACACTTCAGAGTCTCAAACCATGAAACTACTTTCCAATATTTTTATAATGACTTTTTTTTTTTTAATTAAAGAAATAAATTAGTAAATGACTTCTTCTGACAGGTTTCAGCATTGAAGGATGGATAAAATACAAAGAAACACAGGGAGGGCATAGTATTCCTTAACCTATATCAATAGCATGTGATTAATCAGAAGGTTTATATATACCCAGATTGACTGAGAGCATCAGGAAGGGCATATGGCATAAAAAGATGTAGTATACCTTATTATGTGTACATACTATCACACTAAACTGCACAATCAATGCAAGTATATCATTAAAGGCCCTGTACCTAATGTTTTCCATGTATTTTCTAAGAGCAAAAACCATTGTAAAAGCAGCTCTTGAGGTCAAAAGTTTAATTATAAAGCTTTTTATTGTCCGAGTATTAGGAAGCGGTTGTTAGCATTACTGTGATGGAAAACCCCGCTCTGGTCTGTGAGAGTTGTGAAAAGTGCTTAGAAAACTCATTAGGGTGAATAATTAGGATGCTCTGAAGTCAAAAGGTAAGTGAGGAATAACTTCAGCATTTAAAGTTCCTAAATTATGCAAAATTGACTCTTATGAACTTTAAGCCATGTTATAATGCTGTTATCTCTTCAAAAACATACCTGGAGTTGTGTTTGTTTCATTCACATGTTTGAGTAATCCTTTTTTTTTTAGTCTGTCTACATCTCCAAAGCTCAAACTGCTCCGTTCCACCTTGTGATGTTACTACCTGGACTTTTGCTCAGTAGAAATTGGCAATTCCAGGTCTTAAATTATCCAAATGATTCTAATGAAGGTGTATGGAGTTTAAAAACACAGTGGAGCACTTCCTGTATTACCACATGTTTTGTTTGAGAGAAGAACTCATCATAAATATGCAGGATTTGTGTGTTTAATATGTGAATGAAAGAAAACACAACTCCAGGTCTGTTTTTAGATGAGGAAACATTACAACATAGTAGATCTGAAAAGAGCGTAATATCGGCTCTTTAAAATGAACTAGTTCAGCTCTTCACATTTTTAACAGTTTTATTATTTTATTATTTATTATTTCTGTTCAAAAAGTGTAATGCTGACTATCGCAATGATCTGCACAACAGGCTTTGCTTTCATATGCCATTAAATTCACTTTCCTAGCTAGCCTCTAATCGTTTCCATGGAGATAAAGTCGCAGCATGTTTTATAATTCATAACCTGAGCAAATCAAGACACTAACCTTAAGCTTCATCTTTTATTTCGCTACCAATTTGCCATTTCTTTCTCTCATAATTGTGTGTAGAGCGTGTCAAGCTGCCCTGGTTTTGACAATAGGACAATTTGGGTTGACAGCTTAAATCATAAAAAAACTTCTAGATAAACTATTGTTCTAAAAATCACAACAGGAAAAGAGAGGTTGGGGTGACTTATCCAACCACACTTAACGAAGAAAATACAATCATAATAATCGTCACTCCACTCTGCTTATATAGTCAAATAAAATACATTGCAAACGAGCCACGTTCTAATGTATCCTTATTTAAAAGTTGTGTTTTGCTCTATTCACACATATTTGAGTAATCTTATATTAAGTCATATTTAGTCTGGGCTCAAAACACACTATTACACCTTGTGATGTCAGCAAACAGAGCTCTTTGGATGCTTATACTAATAATCCTAATAAAACTGTAAGCTAAAGGTGCATTTACTAACACCACATAGTAATAAGAAAGAAAGTGCTATGATTAAATGTTGAAAATCACCTTCATTGTCGAAAGAAAGAGTGTTTTATTATTATCGTAGTATTGAGTCTACTCTTTGGTACTGAAATCGAGTTTTAAATTTTAGTATTGTAACACTAATGTTGCACAATAACTTTCCTGGTGGAGGGTACACTACCTGCTTGTTTCCATGGATATGATACTGCTTTGCCTAGAGTCCTCCACTGTATGGTATTATTTAATGCATCTATCTTCATGGAGCTCTGTGGAAAGCGGAGCCAGCTCACAGTAAGAATGTATGTTTATCAAGGTATTTTTGAGCTATAAAAATGAAAAGTTACACAGTGCACCTTTATGATATTAAGCTGTATTAATAGACGTCGCCATAACTACAGGAAATATCCAAAGAAGTATCCCATCAGCTCCAACTTTTCCCCAATTTCTCTAAAGGATTGCCCTGTTCTTTTGACAGACACATCCCATACCCTCCCATTACTGCGTGTTCAGCAGTCTGCTCCACACGGATATTACACATGTGGATACTGCTACAATGATAAATTTAACCTATATTGTACCGCACCATAGAGCCAGAGTATATTAAAGTCCTGCTCATAAGAGGAGCTGTTGTTAAATGCCAGTTGCTAAGGTCCATCAGCATAACATCCCACATTAAACTGAACTGCATGCAAAGGCTGTGTACTCATATATATGGGGTTAGTCTATCAAACATACTGTATCTTTATGTTATTAACAAGAGTGGTACTGATAAAGCATTTAAAACGATGTTGTATATAAAATATGCTTACGACCTCTTACCTCATAGTTGAGATATTTTTATTACTTATTTTTCTATTTTATTTTTACTTACATATGTAACTATACACTTATAAAATTAGTATTCCTCACTCCCAGTATTACTACTACTGCTACTATCTCTACTGCAATTACTACTTTGCTATTACAATTGGTACTGCTACTACTACCATTATTACTTTTAATTAGTGCTGAGTGATATGTTGAAATTGATATACTGACTGATCGATCACAATATTTGATTTGATTTGGTCAAATTATATACAATATAATAGTTAAATGTATTAATTGCCTTACCATAAACAAATCCTAATCTCTCGGTACGATAATTTCACGATATGCATCTCACGGTACGATATTTATTGCAATATTTTCTAGAGGCTAACAAAACTGTGGATATGCTACTTTTTCCTCTTAAAACTGCACTGTGTAACTTTTCTGGTGGAGGGTCTGTCAAATGCTTTTCTCCATGGAGATGTTAATGCTTTGTCTGGAATGTTTCACAGTATGGCATTAAACCTTTCTATCTTCATGGAGACCAAACCAGACCAAGTTACAGATCAGATCTGTGGAGAGGCAACCCTGCTCACAGTCAGAATTTTTGAGCTATAAAACCACCTGTAATTGAATAAATGTAAGGCAGAGCTGTTTAATGTTGTACTGTGGAACATTCCAGGCAGAGCAATGACATACCCATAGAAACAAGCAGGTGATGGACCCTCGACCAAAAAGTTACATAATGCTTCTTTAAAATGCCTTGACAAGTCTCCAAACCCAAAGAACTAAGATTTAAAAGTGCTTATAACAGGAGCAAAGGATCATGGTCTATGTAATTCCTTCTGTTTTTTTTTTGTTTTTGTTTTTTTTTTTGGTGTGTGTGTGTGTTTTTCCGAATACCTACAAATGAGGGAATACACAGACTTTAAAGAAAGACAGATTTTTAATAACTGCTCCAAACTAGACAAACAGAATTGGCTGCCAAACTGTCGATTAAAAAGACCCGAGCTGATCACTGACAACTGGAGATGACTGAACTCAAAATTCAATTAAAATTTGATTACAGTAATTGGACAGCCCTACTTGGAGATTGCAAGTTAATTTCAAAGGGTTGCCAGATCATACAGAATTGTTGCCACTGCTAATCAAAAGGGACTGAATGAATAATTAAAGTACTTTTATATCTCTAATGCAACAAGCAAAAAGTATTAAAACCAATGTATTGCACAGTTTATTATTAGACTATGGGAAGCTACCGTAGTCTCCTCTACTGGGAAACACTGAAACTGAATACTACTAGTACTACTGCGACTACTGTGACTACTACTACTGCTGCTGCTGTGACTACTACTACTACTACTACTACTACTACTACTACTACTACTGTGACTACTACTATCGCTCCCATTACTACTTCCCCAGACTCCAGCGCTCTAATGCTTCAGCTGCTACTATCACTACTGCCATTACTACTACTAGCACTGCTCAATAGGCGTGTAGAATTACACAGATAACAAGCCCTAACCTAATCAGTAATGGGCTCTATGTAACACACAGTAATCATGTGAGACACTCCCACTCACACCGAGGAGGAGGAGGGGCTGGACTATTACTATTACTACTACTACTACTACTACTCTATCTACACACAGTTACCATGTGAGACACTCCCACTCTCACTGAGGAGGGGTAGGGGCTGGATGTCAATACAACTGCACTCTACACCTGCTCCATCCAGTTCCAAATGGGAAACAAAGCAGACTGTGATTACTACTGTGATTACTACTACTACTACTACTACTCCTGTGACTACTACTACTATTATGTCAATTGGATGTCAATACAACTGCACTCTACACCTGCTCCATCCAACTCCAAATGGGAAACAAAGCAGACATTGAAAGATCACCAACTCAGCACATACGGTTTACATAGATTTATCTTATATCCATTTCATGTGTCCTGAAGCAATTAAAAGGTGGATTGTGTAACTTTTCTGGCCATTGCTCCTGCTGGAATGTTCCACAGTATGACAATAAACAGTTCTACCTTACATTTGTTTAATTCCAGGTCGTTTTAGAGCTCAAAAATACCTAGAAAAACTGGCATTCTGACTGTGAGTGGGGTCGCTTCTCCTCAGATCTGACCTGTAACTTGGTCTGGTTTGGTCTCCATGAAGATAAGCATTTGAAGCACCAGAAAAGTTACACAGTGCACCTTTAAACTGTAACAATTAGGGTAAAAATAAATAAATAAAACATGTTAATCCTTAAGCAACATGGCTTGTTACATGCGTACATCTCTATTACTGAATCATTCCCTTTTTCCTCAATGACTATTCCCCATTGCCTATCTACAAACATCCAACTATTTATTTTGCTTAAACCACGCTAATTCCGGTAAAGCAGCAGCAACAGAAGCGGTATTTATTAAATTTCCCTCTGGTTGTTTCCTTCACAGTCATTTGGAGCTTAGTGACGTGCGGTAGAGGAGATGGAGAAGAAGAAGGAGGAGGAGGAGGAGGAGAGGAAGAGAGGAGGAGGGAGGGACCAGGCAGGCCAGACCAGGCTGGGGACTTTGATGAGGCCTTTGGGAATTCACCAGGACTCTGTTTGCAGCAAAAGATCCTCCTCCATAGATGAGCCAAATAAATCCTAGTGTCATTATGTAACAGCAGCGGGGGGTGGGGCGGGGGGTGGAGGAGATGAGAGGAGGGGGGGGGGGGGGTCCCAAGGAAGCCACAAGTATCCTGGGACTTTCTCCAGGAGTAACAACAGCTCAGATCTCCAACCCCCAACACTTATGCATGAAGATACAAAAGGCGCTCAGAGCATCCCCCGCTATAGCAAACAAATACAGACTTATAGCACGCAAGCAGTAAGCAATGGGGTTATCAAAAGTATCAAAAATCTGATACTAATCGATACTAAAGCTAGAATCGAAACTAGATACTCATTTGAGCAGGTATTGATACTAAAAAAGTCACATTCACAGGACAGAAATGAACCTTTCCTGAATAGTTTTAGAATGAGCTGCATCAGAACAAGTATAAGAGCTCATAGACTAGTATACACCCATGGACCACTATGGAACCTACAGGACCACTGAACTATACATAGATATAAAACCATATAAAATTGATTTAATGTTGGAAATCACATTCTATTGTCTAAATAAAGAGTGCTGTTTGCTGCTGTATTATTATTTATCATTGTGGTACCGGAATCTGTGTTGAGTATCAGGTCTATTCCTTAGTACTGAAATCGAGTTTGAAGTTTTATTAGTTTTAATAAATGTATAAATAACAGATTATTTAATTTGTTTCAACATACTGCAAAGTGGTTTCAGATTATTTTATTTTATGCAAAGTAGTAGTACCATCGCTAATAATCCTTGTCAATACTAGTCAAAACAAAAAATATAATCTGAATTTTGATGTTGTTTCAATGAAGACAGAACAAATAACAATGCTAACAAAGAATGTAGCAATTCTGTGAACTAAAAGTGAAATGGGTGGGCTTTTTTTTTTTTTTTAATTCCCTTTCAGAAGACCTGAACTGACTGACTAACTACTGACTTAGTTGTGATTTTAGTCTGCAGCTTTGTTTTTCTCATATTATAATCATTCTCGACAGTGCAAGGTCACAAAAAATAACTGGCAAATGTTTTACTCATATTCATGGATCACAATTTCTTATATAATTTTGATTTTGTCTGATTAAAAATCTGTTTAGAAGTTGTGCTTTGTTTCATTCACACATGTTTAGCACACAAACTCTGCATATTTAAGATCAGTTCTTCTCTCAAACAGAAAACACTCTGTTCCACCTCGTGATGTCATGTGGTATTGCTGAAGTGCTCCACTGTGTTTTATAAACTCCATACACCTTCACTAGAATCATCTGGATCATTTCACTCCTGGAATTGCCAATCTGTACTGAACTAAAGGTAAAAGGAGCTGTCAACTTGAAAACTACTGCTACATGACATTTTGAGCTTTGGGGATGTGACTTAAAAGACTTAAACATAAAGGATTACTCAAACATGTGTGAATGAAATGGGGAAAAAACAACTCCAGATATGTTTTCGATGAGGTATAAACAACATTCTAACATGGCTTAAAGCTCACAAGAGTCAATTTTGCGTAATATTGGACTTTAAAAGACCCAAGCAGATCACTGAGAAATTAGAAATGACTGAATTTGATTAATTACACAGTTCTGCGACTACATTTCTTGCTCTGATCTGTCAGTGGTTCCAATATTAGTGGAGAGCAAAACTTAAAGGTGCACTATGTAATGTTTTGGTTGGGGGTCCATCACCTGCTTGTTTCTATGGATATGTCATTGCTCTGCCTGGAATGTTCCACAGTGTGACATTAAACAGCTCTACTTTACATTTATTCAATTACAGGTGGTTTTATAGCTCAAAAATACCTAGAAAAACAGGTATTCTGACTGTGAGCGGGGTCGCCTCTCCACAGATCTGACCCGTAGCTTGGTCTGGTTTAGTCTCCATGAAGAAAGATGCTGTGAAATACTGTGAAACATTCCAGACAAAGCAATAACATGTCTATGAAGAAAAGCATTTGTGGACCCTCCACCAGAATAGTTACACAATGTACTTTTAAAACAAGACACAGCTAAATCTGTCCCAACTTTAAATCACAATACCACTCCGGCTGTTTGCAGTATTTGCCTCTCCTCTTGTGTACTTCTATTCTAGCCCAGCCCGCCCAGCCTTATCAATCCTTTATTCATTCAAACAGGAAGTGCACAGGCAGCCATCTGGACAAGCTCAGCCTCTGTGGTCATTAGGAACACAACACTCTCTCCCTCTCAGCGTTAATCTGCCCCCAACCATCAGTGCATTAGGCCAGGCACCGAGGCACGCGCACCCAGCCAGGCCCACCGCAAAGTACAGCACAGTCTTTTTACAGGTACTACTCCCTACGAATTTGAAAGATATGGTTTACAATTTCCCCATAACATTTTGGTTTGCAAGTTAGAGTTTATAGTTACTAAGGCTACTAAATATTGGACAAAATATAGTATGGTAAGGTATTGCTGGAATTCAACTCTTGCAATATGGACTATTCATAGCTAGACTTGTCAGGATAAAATGTTCAACTTAAAGGTGCATCGAGTAGCTTTTCTGGTGGAGGGTCTGTCAAATGCTTTCCTCCATTAAGACGTCACTGCTTTGTCTGTAATGTTTCACCGTATGGTATTAAACCTTTCTGTCTTCATGGAGACCAAACCAGACCAAGTTACAGGTCAGATCTGTTGAGCGGCGACCCGCTCACAGTAAGAATACCTGTTTTTCGGGGTACTTTTGAGCAACAAAACCACCTGTAATTGAATAAATGTAAGGTAGAGCTGTTTAATGTCATACTGTGGAACATTCCAGCATTTATTTATTTATTCAATTACAGGCCGTGTTATGACTCAAAAATACCTAGAAAAACAGACACTGACTGTGAGTGGGGTCGCCTCTCCACAGATCTGACCTGTAACTTGGTCTGGTTTGGTCTCCATGAAGATAGAAAGGTTTAATACCATACTGTGAATTATTCCAGACAAAGCAATAACATCTCCAGAAAAGTTACACAATGCACCTTTAACACCCACTTAGTTCTATGGCCTTATTTAATTGACCTATGTTGCAGTGGTGGGAGGTAATGAAGTACAAAAGTAAAAGTACAAGACTTAAGTACAATGTTTAGGTATCTGTACTTTACTTAAGCACATTTTACAGTGGATACTTTTTATTTTTACTTCACTGCATTTGAGAACGTGTGTCTGTACTTTCTACTCCACTACATTTTAGATCTGGACTGAAAAGTAAAAAGTACTTTGAGAGTAAAGTAGGTTTGAGACCTGCTGAAGCTGAGACTTATTTTTGACACATTTGAGTTAATGTCCCAACTTTGAGCAAACCAAATACACAAAAACACAAAACTGCTAGAAAAATTAAGAAATCAATTTAATGTTGTTATAAAACTCTCTGCAAAATACTTTTACTTTTTACTCTTTAAGTACATTTTTAAACAGCTACTTTAATACTTTTACTTAAAGGTGCATTGTGTAACTTTTCCGGTGGAGGGCCCGTCAAATGTTTTTCTCCACAGAGGTGTTAATGCTTTGCCTGGAATGTTTCACAGTATGGTATTAAGGTTTTCTGTCTTTATGGAGACCAAACCAGACCAAGTTACAGGTCAGATCTGTGGAGAGGCGACTCCGCTCACAGTCAGAATGTTTGTTTTTCGGGGTATTTTTGAGCTATAAAACCACCTTTAATTTAATAAATGTAGGCAAAGCTGTTTAATGTCATAGTGTGGTGCATTTCAGGCAGAGCAATGACATCTCCATGGAGGAAAGTGTTCACTGGACCCTCCACCAGAAAAGTTACACAGTGCACCTTTAAGTAGATTTTTTAATGTGATACTTTTACATTGACTTCTTTTGCCCTGGTGTCTGTACTTTGACTTGAGTAACAAAATTGAGTACTTTATCCACTACTGCTATGTTGTAACAATGACAGTGAATAAACCAGGCCAGCCTTTTGACACCAGCAGAGATAGAGGCAGTTACTCACCCAGTTAGAACCACCACAAAGTCCATTACATTCCAGCCGTTTCGCAGGTATGAGCCTTTATGAAAAGCAAAGCCGAGCGCGATGATCTTGATACCAGCCTCGAAACAAAATATTCCAATAAAGTAGGGCTCCGTGTCATCCTGCGGAGATAGAGAGAAGAGTTAGGGGAGATGGGTGATGGATTGTGGTGTATTGGAAATAAAACATTGGCTTTTGGAATTATATTAGAAAAATATGTTTGAGTGTGTAAAAGATGAAACTTAAAGGTGCATTGTGTAAATTTCCTGGTGGAGGGTCCATCACCTGCTTGTTTCTATGGATATGGCATTACTCTGCCTGGAATGTTCCACAGTATGACATTAAACAGCTCTGTCTTACATTTATTAAAATACATGTGGTTTTATAGCTCAAAAATACTTAGAAACTTGGTCTGGTTTGGTCTCCATGATGATAGACAGGTTTAATGCCATACTGTGAAACATTCCAGATAAAGCAATAACATCTCCATGGAGAAAAGTATTTGACTGACCCTCCACCAGAAAAGTTAAACAATGCACCTTTAATAATATTGTAGCATTTTTAAAAGGCATGACATTTTTAACATATTTTGTTTTTACTAGTATTTTACAAAACCAAAATCCAAGTATGTACATTTAGGCACAAAGTAATAAAGTAACATTGCAATGCAAGTTAACACTGATGAGCCATTGTGCGTGTAGACAGTATCACCATGTAAACATTAAGGCTCCACTCCCGTATAGCCTCATTCAACTGCCCTGCTCTGTACAAACCAGTGCACCTGCTCTGGGCCACCCGCAGACAAAAGCCCCCGCCCATCAGTGAATGATAAAAGCAGAGGAGGGCAAATGACACTGCAAATCTATTGTATTGTATTAAACAAAAGCAGTAAAGCACTATCCTGTATGGACGACAATGTCTTTATAAAGTGTTTTATTTTGTTTTGTTTCAACAGGTCACCATGTAATGCAAGTTTTTTTTAATGCTACAGTATAAGCAACTTGGTAGAGAGTTTTAGGGAAATACAATTTTAGGACAAAGGTTGTCTAGGTGCAAAATATGTATAAAAACAGGCTGCTTCACAATAAATAGATGCAGTCATCTTTACCAGATAATGGTGCACTATGTAAACTTTTCTGGTGGGGGGTCCATCTGCTTGTCTCCATGGAGATTATTCTAAACAAAGCCAAATTCCATCCACAGAATGGGATTAAATCTGTCTGTCTCGAAACATAAACAGGTGATGCACCTGGCCAAGTTACAGGACAGATCTGTGTGGAGGTGACTCTGGGTTTTTCAGGGCATTTTCTTTACAATAACAACAACTATAACTGAATAAATGCAAAATATGATATGTTTAATACAGGACTGTGGGACATTCCAGGCCAATTAATAATATGTCCATGGAGTCAGATAGATGGCAGAGCTTCCATCAGAAAAGTTACATACAGTGCCTTTAATATTACTAAGGGCAGTACATGGAACAAGTGGCTCTTTATAAACCAATACTAAAAGAAAATACTCAAAGTAGAACTCAAATCAGGACCAAATCAGGACTAAACCAGAAAAAAAAAATGCATGTAGTATAAATACAGTAGGTGAGCTGCAAAAATAGTTCCACCAAGCATGCATACATATAGATATGAAGAAATTGAAAAACAAAGCCAAACCAGTTAGTGTCATTTGCTGTATATTTGGGGACATAAATTATTACATACTCATTTGTCTACAGCTGAGCCTGGTATTGCCAACATATGTACTTTGAGATGTGACAGCAGGCTTTCAAGACTGGGCCTAATCAATGGGCA
This sequence comes from Taenioides sp. WSHXM2023, assembly GCA_029959045.1. Taxonomy (NCBI): domain Eukaryota; kingdom Metazoa; phylum Chordata; class Actinopteri; order Gobiiformes; family Gobiidae; genus Taenioides; species Taenioides sp. WSHXM2023. Next base: position 8,333,452 of record CM057089.1, read on the forward strand.
TTATCATTGAGTCTGCCTAGTGTCTATAAGGCTAGACTGTGAAGGAGCAGATCAATGATGACAGCAGCTGGGAGCTTCAAGCCTGAGGGACGGACTTCATTCTCAAAAAGTGCACTCTGCCCCTAACCACACCGCAAAGGATTTTTATTAGACTGAGACATTGGCTTGTTAATAGGGATGTAACAATAACAGAAATATTGTGATCTCTTATCGTGAAAAGTCTCACAATAATATCGGAGGCCATCACAATATATCAAATTACAAGTTCGCTTAAATGTGCAGTGTTTAACTTTTGGTTGCGGGTCTGTCACCTGCTTGTTTCTATGGATATGTCATGGCTCTGCCTTGAATGTTCCACAGTATGACATTAAACAGCTCTATTTTACATTGATTCAATTACAGGTGGTTTTATAGCTCAAAAAAACAGGCATTCTGACTGTGAGCGGGGTTGCCTCTCCACAGATCTGAACTGGAACTTGGTCTGGTTTGGTCTCCATGAAGGTAGAAAGGTTTAATGCCACACTGTGAAACATTCCAGACAAAGCAATAACATTTCCATGAAGAAAAGCATCTGACGGACCCTCCACCAGAAAAGTTACACAATGCACCTTTAAATTAATAGTTATGATGATTCTAATGTCTTTCTTATTCTGTAAAGCACTTTGAATTACTTTGTGTATGAATTATGCTTTACAAATAAACTTGCCTTGCCATGGTGCAGCTATAGCTAAAAAAAAGGGAACTACATAGACCATGATCCTTTGGTGTTGTCAGTGCAGACTATATGAAGAAATACCTGTTATTAAGCACTTTTAAATCTTAATTCTTCATATTATAACAGTACCAAAGGCTTATCAAGGCTTAAAGGAAAAAATTGTAGTAGCCTCCACAAAATATCTCAGTAAATACCAAAACCGTGAAAATATCATATGGAAGAATTTTGATTTTGTTACATCCTTAGGCTCAGTACTGGAAAAGGCATACCTATAGGAGACGGGGGAATGAGGAGATTAGTGGGGGACGGGGGAGGAGGAAACAGCAGGGGTAACACGAGGTAACGATGCCCAGGGACGGAGTGAGGAGGCTGGGATCAGAGGCAGCCGCGTGTGGGGGTCCTTTCCACCTGCAGAGCACTGGAGGAGACACCCTGGCTCACTGTGTGTTATTACAAGCTTCATTAAAGGTGCATTGTGTAACTCTTCTGGTGTAGGGTCCACCACCATCTGGTTTCTATGGAGATGTGAGTGCTCTGCTTAGAATGTTCCACAGTATGACAATAAATAGCGCTACCTTACATTTATTACATTTTATAGTTTTATAGCTCAAAAATACCAAGAAAAACAGGCATTCAGACTGTGAGCAGGGTCGCCTCTCCAGAGATCTGACCTGTGACTTGGTCTCGTCTGGTCTCCTTGAAGATACAAAGGTGTAATTTAATTTTATTTAATAATTTTTGGTTTCTTTAATGCTATCATGTGGTCTTGTACTAGTTGTGATGTTTTTTTTTTTTGTTTGTTTGTTTGTTTTCCCAGTACCAATACTTATTCAAATGAGTATCTATTAGTATTCATTAGTATGAAGCTATCCATTTTTTGACAACCCAACCCTGACGTGGTATAAAAATAACAGCAACTGGTTTAGTTGTTGTATTACATCATATTAATTAACCGGTGATTTCATATTACTCACTGTCCTTGAATAGCCCTGTTTTATTTAAAAAGGAACCCAGCCACTGAAGTTTTAAACCAAGGCCACGCTGAGAGTCACGTGATGTATTATGTATAAGTATAATGGCTCTAGAGGACTCAACACACTAAATATATGCCCCAAGCAGGAACTAACTGGCTCCAATGAAGACTGCTACATTTACTGCTAATGTAAATTATGAAATCCCCCACAGACAAGCTTTATTGACAAGTCTAATGAGTGTACTGTGTCTTAGTATGACGCTTTTACTTACAGTTGCCCTGGTGCTAACTGACAGATGATGGTAACAGATCTGTGCCAATGGCCAGTCTGATATTCACCACAATTATCTAAACTTTCACACAGCAAAACAACAGAAAGAACCAGCTTGAGTAGGTAGGTCTGTCAAGATAATTACTATATTGACTTATCGTTCAATACATGAAAGCTGGAACAATATTTTTTGGGGTCAGTATTTATTGTGTGTACGTTTTCTTTGCGCTACTGGGAAATTTTTGGTTATTTTTTGGGTGTATGATAATGTTTAAGCTGTAAAAGGTTAAATTAATAACTTTAATTCTGAAAAACTCATTACAGATTCAAACTCTTTATTTATATGTATTTATTATTGTTATTTAATTGTATTGATTTATTTATTTTGATTGCATTTATTTATTTATGCAAGATTTTTTGTACAATATTGTAGCTTTAGAATAGTTTTGTTGTTTAAATCTGCTCTTATTTATTGTGTCAGTGGCATAAATTAGTTTCAGCGTTATAATTTATGATCTATATTTACTTCAGGAATATATCGAATTTCAAACGTTGTTATTGCGACAGGCTTATGAGTAGGGTTTGAATCTACAAACTTCTGGTAATGGAGTGAACTCTCGCACAAGCCACTGTCACATATTAGTGTAATATTTGTGTAATATTTGGTCAGATTTCAAATATCCAAGTCTGAAGATCCCGTTAGCTACTAGTGAAATATGTTTTATAATTGTCTATATAAAAGACACAGAAGTTTTTCCTCATTCTCAGTATATGGACAGACCATGTTTCACGTGAAAGCTCAGAACTTCCAGAATTCACTCACCGAGCTGCAGAGGCTGGGGTTTAGGTAGTGACCATTCAAATCAGAGAGAGTCCTTTTAGGTTTAAACCAGCTGGATTTCAGCATTGAAACTGGCAACCCAAATGAGAGACTCAATGTGCTGTCTGACTGGATAACTGTTTTTGAGGATCAAAAAATCTAATTATAAACAGCTTGGTCATCATGCAATTGTTATCAGTAAAAGCTAAATTTTACTTGAACATAACTACCTCATATTTGGAGACACAGTTAGGTCATGTTTATGGAATTTAAAATCAAAATCTTGGTTCCTTTATTTATGAATGAATTAATGCTTTTTTATTATTATTATTATTTTTTTTTTTTTTTTATGTTTAAAAGTGCACTGTGTAACTTCTGGTGGAGGCGCTTCCTGCTTGTCTCTATGGAGATATTACTGTTTTGCCTTGATCTATGAAGAAACAAGCCTGCACATGGTAAGAATTCATGTTTTTTTAAGATTTTTTTAAAGATATTTTTGTGCTGTAGAACACCTGCAATTGAACAAATGCAAGGGAGATATGCTTAATGCTCTACTGTGGAACATCCCAGGCAAAAGGAAATAATATCTCCATGGAGACAAGCAAGTAACGGACCCTCCACGATTAGAAGTCACATAGTGCCCTTTAAATAGTTTTTCTTGTTTAAAAAATATATATAACTATCAAATATTGCATCTTCACCTCAGATCTTGCAGCCCTAGTTTACAGCATCATTAATTGTAGTCTATCTATAGCGCCGTTCATTTTTCTCTGTTTCTTTTTCAGGGCACACCACAGCGCCTCACCTAACCCTCCTCTCTACACACTCTTCTCTTACACCAATAACTTCAGGCCATTTTTGACTGATGTAGTCAAAGATGACCCTGAACCTTCTCCTTTTGGAAGCTCTAATCTCACCACCCAAATATTTACTATCCTCCTTTTAGTATATTAGTATATTACCGAGCCAGTGAGCCTGTCCCAGTGGTGGACGGTAACAAAGTAAAAGTAGTAAACTTCAGTAGAATTTTAGGTATCTGTACTTTACTTAAGCACATTTTACAGTAGGTACTTTTTACTTTTACTTGACTACATTTGAGAGCCGGTATCTGTACTTTCTACTCCACTACAGTTTTGAGCTGGACTGAAAAGTAAAAGTATTTTTCATATGATTTTAAGGGTTATTTTTACCGTGACTAAAGATTTTGAGTTGTTTCAGCAAACAAAAGAAAAATACACAAATTTCATAAGAAAAACAAATTAAGAAATTGATTCATATTGCAACAGTTGACCAAAATATGTTTTAAAATCAATTATAAATAAATCAGTATCACTACATTTTAACAAATTAACACTTGTGTGAAATACTTTTACTTTGTGCTCTTAAAGTAAATTTTTAAACAGCTACTTAAATACTTTAAGTAGATTTTTTCATGTGATACTTTTAGTTTTACTTGAGGAACTTTTTTGCCTCTGTATCTGTACTTTTACTTAAATAACAAAACTGAGTTCTTCATCCACCATTGGCCTGTCCCTAAAAAGCATGTATTTCTAGTCCAATCCAAGCTCCTTTCACTCAGATAACCTCCGCCAGGCTTGCCTAACTAGAACATCTTGCAATCCTTTATAAAGCTGAATGCAATTACAATACAAAACATACAATACAAAACATATTTATCAGTATATTTCAATAGACTAATGCATGTTCTCTGATAGTGTTTAGCTTTAGGCATGCACACTATCTCAGAAAATGTAAAAACTCTAGGTGCAGACTCCGCTAATCAGCACCAACTAAGACTGGAGGCCATTTTTGAATTTTGTATTTTGTAGATACATAAATAAACCGCGTAATGAGAAGAAGTCATGACAATTTCGGGATTGCAGACATTTCAAAACGTGTAGTGACTTACCAAACGCTCTGACATTGGCGTCTTGTCGGAGGCTGGTAGATGCTGTTCCAATGCCAGCACGATGCAGTTTGCGATGATAGTAGCCAGGATCATGTACTCAAAGGGAGTAAAAATGTTGTTAAGGAAACTTTGGAAAGACACTGCAAAAGTATACATACAATAAAACAGAACATATATATAGAGAGAGCATTAAGCGACTTTAACAGAGTCATTTTATCATTTTGGCATTAAAAAACACACAAAAGCATGATGAAAAAAAATGTAATACAAGTTTTGTTTATCCCTAACCTCTTTCCTAACCCATGTCAATAATATGGGGCCATCAAAGCCTAATACTTGTCATAGTGAGAGTTACTTTGTGGCTTTCTATCTGTATTTTGTGTAAATATGGCCAGGATCATGTACTCAAAGGGAGTAAGAAGGCTGTTAAGGATCTTTCCTTAACAGCCTTAATTGCAAAAATATACATACAATAAAACAGAATAAATATACTGTAGCATTATGTGACTTTAGCAGAGTCGTTTTATCATTGAGACATTAAAAAACAGACAAGAACATGATGAATTTTGAAAGAAAAAAAAACATTTAATACAAGTTTTGTTTATCCCTCACCTTCCTAACCCATATTAATAATGTCGGGCCATCAAAGCCTAATGTTTATCATATTGAGAGTTACTTTGTGGCTTTCTATCTGTATTTTGTGCAGATATAAGATTGAGTCCAATGGTGCTGTGATGTGGTTTAGTCCCGGTTTGAGCCCAGCCAAGTCCTGATGTAGTCCTGGTTTAGTCCTGCTCTCAGGTTTAGTTCCAGGCTTAGAACTTCAGGTATTTATTATTAAAATATAACATACACATCTTTATTTTACATTTTCTCCACTTTAAACTGCAATATTGATCTAAAACAACTAAATAATAGAAACAGTTTTATTTATTTCCAGTCCAAAACTGCAGGATTTATAGACCCCAGCTCTTTGGAATTCACATGGAATTTGTCCAAAATAAGCTTAAGATTTTCATGCACTTGTGTTTAGTTTTGAAAAATGGCTATGTGGCATTTTTTTAATCCTATCTGACTATTATCTATAATATCCTGAACAATCGCAAGTAAGCACAGGGTTGTGGGTGGAGATAGGAGGTAGGTGAAAACTGCAATTTTCAGAGCACTCAAGCCTCATATGCAGGACAATACAGGATCACTCAAAATGCAAATCAATTCAAAACAACTTGGAGTACACTAACAATGAAAAAACATAGTTATAATATGGCTAAAAGCTTATAAAAGTTGATTTTAACATTAGTTAGGACTGAACCAGGTCCCTGCACATGGCTAAACCAGATCTTTAGCTGGTCTAAATCAGGACTAAACCTAAACCAAATATAAAATAAGACCACTGGTTCATTACTGGTTATAACACCATATCCACCAATGACATTTTCACTCTCTCTATTACTAACATATGCCCATAGAGTGACTTAATAAACAAGCTCACACCACTAACATAAATGTATTGCTTATGAAATCTACTTTGACAGCCGCACTAAATAAATGTGATGAATAAGGAGCTGGTTTTGTGGGTATGTGCAGTTGATTGGTGTGTGTTAGCGTTAATCCCCCCGTAAATGCTGATATGGCTATGAACACATATGTTACGGAGCTGTTAAAAGCCCCCCGAGGCCCCTAAAACCTGCCAGGCGTGGGAGAAGGGGAGGGGGAAGGGGAAGCGTAGGGGGGGGTTTTTGGAAGAACGAGCTGATGGACCATAGATTGGGCCCATAGCCGCTAAGCACTATAATGGTTCACCCTGTCCGCGGAGCTGCCGTGATTGCAGTTTGCCATGAGCCAAAATTAAGGGGTTTGCAAAACAGATTTTAAAACGCTGTCTTCTTTAGTGAATGAAAGTGACACTAAATTTGGTCAATTGTTACAGCTAAAAGTAACAATTAAACACCAGATATATATATATTTCAAAGTGAAGTCAATTAGAGCTGATAATTACAGCTAAAATCTAGGTTCTAATATGTAATATGGGCACTATGTCATTTTTCTGGTGAAGTGTTCGCTACCTGCTTGCCTTCATGGAGATGATATTTCTTTGTCTGAAATGTTCCACCGTAAAAGCATTATATCATCTATCTTGTATTTATTTCATTCCTGGTTTTGTTATTGCAAAAAAACTGGCAAAATGTGACCATAGAGGTAGAAACGCTTAATGCCATGCGTGGAACATTCCTGAGAAAGCAATAAAATCTCCATGGAGACAAGCAGGTGGGGGTCAGATATAGGACTAAACCAGGTCTGTGTTGTAAAAAGCAGGAATTACAGGTATAAATCAAGGAAAAACTGGGTAAAGAGGTCCAGCCATTCATCAAAAACAAGGCTGAGTCAGCACATGCATAGAGAAGTACTGGACAAGTACTAATAAACCTTCAAACAGGATCGAAACTGGTGAATAGCAAGAAAAAACAAGACCAAAGTAGGTCTAAAACTGGGACAAATCAAGACTGTACCAAGTAGAACTAAACCCAAGACTAAGCAGAGTGTTAGTATGGATAAACAAGAACCAAACTAGAACTAAACCAGGACTAAACCAGATTCTAACGCAATGTCTGACTCAGTGTCTAAAAGAGAACATAACCTTAAAACAAAAATTACTAAACTTGAGGGCTGAACTTGAATGCAGAGTCTTAGTATGGATAAACAAGAACCAAACCAGAACTAAACCAGGACTAAACCAGGTTCTAATGCAATGTCTGAGTGTCTAAAATATAGGACATAACCATAAAACAAAAATGACTGAACTTGAACACAACTAAACCAGGACTAAAACTGATATATTACTTCTATGTCTAAAGCCTGACTAAAACATTAAAGATGCACCATGTAACTTTTCTGATATAGGGTCTTCCACCTTCCTCAAAAGTACCTTGAAAAACACGCATTCGTATTAGGAGCGCGGCTTGTCTCCATGGAGATAGACAAGTTTAACGCCATAATGTGGGACATTTCAGGCAAAGCAGAAACATCTCAATGAAAACAAGCAGGTTGCAGAGTCTCCACTAGTAAAGTTACATCTTGCACATTTAACCAAATAAAACTAAACAAGCGATTGAACTTTAATGTCTAGAGCACCATCAGAACATGCGTACCACCTCAAACCCAGACACCACAGTTTGAGAACCACTGCATTAAACCCTGCAGCATCCAGCCTGTATAAATGCTTGCTCAGCATCAGGGGCCAACCAAGCAGCCACTTAAATAATGTACGCCATTATAACTAAATCTGAATTAATTGCAACGCCTGTGTTCCCATGCTGACTTAGCTACAGAAACTATCCAATTTTGTGACAATGAGAAATGACTTTGCTTACAAGTCAATACACAAAAGTCAACAGGTGTAGGAGGGGACAGTTATTCATCCGTAGCGTATTATTAGGAATCAGCTCTCTCCTTTAGTTTCCCCATTATTGAGTGAGGAGTTGCTTGTTTGTCACACCCCATGCTGAAAGGGCCTTGATACAAGCGTTAGAGAATTCAGCACCACGGACAGCGCCAGCACCACCAGTCACGACCGCACTAGTAAGGCATTTCAAGAGGCAAATAGGTCAGGAAAACACGGAGAACCGAAAAACATGGGGAAACTAGGGAGATATTCGAGATCCTAATTCCTATACCACTTACATACACTAAATACATTAGGGAAGACTAGACTATAGCGGTCTTTTTTGTTTCTGTTCCTAATTATAGCCTAATGTAGAGCAGTTTAGTGTTTTAGTTATGAGTTATGTGTTTTGTTTTATTTTTACTTTGAATTTTACATTAGAGTGAACTGAATGTGCTGTATTTACACAAAACTTTCAAATATTTTAACTTTTTTTATGTGAATGCTGTTTGAAAGCTAGCACTGGAAATTGAATTATGTAACTTACTGAAACCAACTTAAAAAAAACTATGGGTGTGTTCGTTGTTGGGTCCTGGTTTGAGCCCAGTTAAGTGCAGATGTAGGCCTGGTTTGGTCCTGTTACAGTCCTGGTTTAGTCTTGGTCTAGACTAGGATTAGTTCTGAATTTAGTCCCAGGTTAGTCCCAATTTTGATGTAGTGCAAATGTGAATGCAGTAATGTGAACACAGTTTAGTGCTTGGGAAGTACATTTTCAGATTTAAAACTTGCTATACAGTGTAAAAAGGATATGGCCATTCTGTGATCTTTTTGGCATATTTGCGTATGATATTGTCCTCGCTGAAGATGAAGAGCGAGCGGTTGACGGTGAGGCAGTTCTGTTTGACCGGTATGGGGTTGTACAAGGCCATGGTCCGAGCCCTCTGAGCCATTGTCTGCTTGTACATCCTCTGACCACCAGGAGGCGCCCCACCAGGCTGCCGGCTCGCTGCCCCTCTGCCCGGGCCCGCAGGACAGCCCCCTCCGTAGCGGCTGGACAGTTCGTCATCAAAGCGAGCCATTCTTGGATAGCACAGATGTTGCTGCTACTGGAGAAACCAAAATTGACACCAGAAAGGAAATGGAGAAGAAGCATCACAACATACACAGTTGTTCCAAGTTTTTAGCCGTGTGTTTTTAAATCAGTCAAATCACTGCTGTGAAAAAAAAAAAAAAAAAAAAAGGCTGGGAACTGCCTGGGGGCGTCCAAGTCCTGTCCAGTTATTCAGTTATGTGTGGTAAAGAGACGGCTAAAAATCTTAATTGGAGAGGCCCCCGCAAAGTGTTACCCAGGGCCCCTAAAAACTGTACAATCGCCACTGCGTGTATCGTCCCCGGTGAAAAGACTCCAACATTCAGCTCAAAACAGACACAAATCTGTTACCTCCTCCTCTTTGGTACTTCCCACGTTTTTACTCTCCGCGGCATGAAACGCAAAGTTGAGCTTTTCAGAATCCATGATGCATCATTTTCTTGGGTGTTCCCCGCTCCTCTGGCAGCTGCCTGCCCCGGTGCTCGTGGGGAGCTAAATTTCACTTGCGACAACGCCACAAGTCCATGCGATCTGCAGGGTGGGCATTTGCCATAAAAGAACCGCGAGACTTACGCTAAAAGAACACAAATCGCGCAAGTGGATAACAGACAAATCAAAATACTCGTAAAACACGTTTATATTCCTCTAAAAGAGTCGCTTTCTTGAGTTAAAAATCTCAATCAAACCTCGTAACGCCCCGTCTTGACAAAGCCTCCTCCGAGTGCTTTCTGGTGGAGAATTCCCGTCTGGGCAGCGCGGTGTTTCCATGAAGTCGGTGTTACGTGAATGCGCGCACAGACACACGCTTCGGTCCAGCTCCTCAGGCTCGGAGTGCAACGACCACGTGACCCACCTGGACCAGCCCTGTCTCCATAGCAACAGGGAGGAGGAGAGATACAGCAACATGCACGCGGCCGCAACAAAGCACAGGCATGACAAACGAAATAAAGGGGGTTCCTGCTAATTGAGTGTAATGTGATCTACTCTAATATTACAGAGAGAAAAGAGGAGTGAGCAACTCTGATTTGCAAAGTACTCTAAACCAAAACATAGAAAACATGATGATATGATGCCTATATTTTACATGACAACTTAAATTAATATTTATTAAAATAGTATGCTAGGATACACTAATTAACAACTCATAAATCATATTTTAAAACAAGAATTATAAATGTGAAATATCTATATACATTATACTATACCAAATAAATATGCTCAACCATCAGCCAAACACGTCTGCATGCAAAGTAACAAAAAACATCTATTATAAAGGTACATTTACAAGTATATTACAAGGCTATAGTGTATTGGCCAACATCAGCCTTTTTTTTGGTGAATATCCAAGTGAAAAACCAGTCAGCTGACAGCCTACATAATAAATACCATCACATAATGGAGACTAGATAGTATCAAACAAGTCGGTGAAATTAAGACATAAAAACACAGAAATTTTGTTTACAAATTGTTTACTAATAGGTAGTACAAAAAACTACAGGACACCTGACTAGTAAGGCATGATTCAGTAAACAACACACTACTTTCATTAAAAAACAAGTTAAGAAAAATAGGGACCAGTTTTGTTTATAAAAAGTTGTAGTTATTTTATAGTGATGTTAGTGTAAGAATCACAGTATTGATTTGGTCTATTAAAAAGTTGTGTCTTTTCATCTTTGGACATAGGATAACAGTATTGTAATCTAGACAAGGCTCTGTTCAAAACTAGAAAAACTTTAGTATGCAATTACTGGCTGATCATACCCTTGCGTAGGGACTAATTTAACGTTAACTCTAAAAATGTTTGACTGTATTACTCATATAGTTTGGGAGAAGCAATGACACAAAAATGTATCATTGTAAATAGTTAATGTAACATACAAAATACAGAGGATTCACATTTCATCTGGCAAATGATATAAATTTGATGTTTTCAGAGTGACAGCAGATTTGAACAGAGCCCTGTAGTGCACTTCTATGAGCACAGTTGTTCTGACAGTGGTTAGTTTTCTCAGGTTAGTCAGGTTGAGCTTGAATTATCGGCTAGCCGAGGGGTGGCGACACTTGGGGGATCCACACTGGCAGCTGAAGTACTTGCTTTTAATCTTCCAGTAGTGATCGCCATAGTCAAACCTGCCAGAAGAAAGACAATCTGTTACTATGCCCTTAATATTGTCTTCATTATTGGTGGTTTAACATTGTACTTTGTCATGAATTTTACAAGTTTATTCACAAATCTTTAATGTAATATTTTCTATTGGTGCCTAAACCCATTAGCTTGCTATTTTACAACAAAACTTACATTTTAACTATATTTATTTTAGCTGCCCCTCCATCTGTATTAATTATAATTGGCCTGTAGAATGCTGTGATGTCATCTGAAACCAGCAAT